>SJOL01005555.1:280130-350449 GCA_004794785.1 Opisthorchis felineus
TAAGTCCCTTCCCCGTCCACCTTTATTCTTTCCTTCACAATAAGGCTTTCAAATAAATCATGGTTGTACGGCAGTGAAGCATCGGTGTTGAACACTGATGTCATGCTGTCGATGATGATGATGAGATTGCCGATCGGCCAGTTACAAACAGGTCCACAGAAAGGCATACGGACCACATCCTGAGCTACCACAGCAACCATCCAAATTGTCACAAACAAAGCTGTATTCGGGCACTTTTCAATCAGATCAAGACACATTGTAACACTACACAATCCAAGATTACAAAAGAAAAACGCTTCCAGGGAAATGGATGCCCAAAGAATTTCATCTGGAGATCACTGAGGAAGCCAGGTATGACTAATACAACAGGACAAAGTGGAGGCAAACGAGTCACACTCCCATATATCAAAAACGTCGCTAAAATGACGGCAAAGCTTTTAGGACAGCACAATACGACGGTCGCCTACAAACCCCCAAATACCTGGCGGTGGACACTGTCGAAATCAAAAGGATAATTGGATCTAATAATTGGAACAATACCACAACTATACAAACGGGAAGGAAGCTTGTCAACCAGAATACATGAACACAAGCTCGCTGCTAAAAGACAGTACCATTTTCCTCTCGTCTTCGCTCACATAGATCAGGAAGGACACGAGTTCGACTGCATTGGCGTTCGCATACTGGTTCGAGCAACGACAGAGAAAGTGTGAATTTGTGGAAGCTTGGTACTCCACTGAAGAAGTTATCAACAAACTTCGAAAATGTCCTCTTTATCAACCACTTAGAGCAAGGGAACGCCAGAACTAGAGATATCTAAACTACACAAGTAACCGGACAAGGAACTCATGGAAGCCGGAAAATCGAGCACATCTAACCAATAAACCAAAGTATTAAATTAACCAACGAACGCAGGGGCACCAGCCGTTGCAATGGAGGAAATGGGGCTGTGCAACCAGCCAATCAGTCTGGAGAAGATCAGACCACAACACAATGCAAATTGGGAAGGGGTCAATCAACGCAAAGGAAGAAACTAGAAAAATAAAAGGCATTGAGATAAACAGTTGACTCGAAGGAACGCAGACCATATCGCATCGGAATCACAAATGGACCAATAGATTCACGAAAACGCTGTATCCCAATTAGCCAATCAAGTTAAGAGATAACAGATAATCTTCAAAGGCTGTATAAACCCACGCAGGTACTTCATATGGTGACGAAACGTTTACAGGTTCATTGCCAAGCTCGGCGTACAGGCCAACAGCCACCTGATCAACTACCAATACCGTTCCATCTTTTTCGCTAATTGTTTCGCTGATTATATAATTATAGTTATAATATATTGTATTATTTTTTATCGTTCGGCCGGAACACCTTTTCGGTGCCTAGCTGCCATGTCATTCGAAGGAAGTACGAGGGCTGGGATACTGCCAGGTTGCCCAAGCCTAGACAGGAGAAGTCGAGATGTGGAGGTCGGGTTCGAACCACAGACGTTCCGGTCAGTAAATTTGTGCTCTAACCACTGAGCCATTTCGCCCCTCGCTAACACCTGTATTCTTTCGGCCGATTAAACGGCCCAAAGGGCGCAGCTGCCGCCTGCAGAGAATGTCTTCTCCACCTTGGTCCTTGCCAACTACCAGCATTCTCTGTTGTTGTTCAGTCTCTTGATTATATGATGTGTGAGGAATCTGCGTACGCCGCTGTGGTCGCTAGTTCCTAGTATAGCTCTTCTGACAGCAACAAATTCCGCTGATCTTGATGATATGCGTCGTTCATGTGATCGAGTCGGATAGCTAGGACCGGCATCCTTAAAAGCTGAGATCATAGTTTCTTTCTGTTTCATTCGTCCGACAACGAATCTTTAACATCAGTGTGAATGTGCATTACCAGTAGCCTTCTAGCCAGACAGCTCAGGATTGTTGAGCTACTGCAACTAGTCGAAGTTGATGAACGGATTTGCTCTGCTTTGGCCTACGGAATCTCGAGAGGAGGAGGAGAACCAGTAACTGAGCCTGCACAATGGCATTATCGCAGACAAACGGCGTACTCCAGAAGGAGCGTTTTCTTTAATTGAGGCACTCCACCAGCTACTGCCAGCGACATGATCCGACAGCCTATAAACGGCTTGCCTTCAGTGGCGTTCATGTAACTTGGTGTAGGCGCTTATGCTGGGAAGTTTGCATTAGTCAGGAACGGACGATGTTCAACACAATTGAAAAGGTTGCTCTCCATTATCGGTACACCGAGTACCAGTTCCGCTTGTACCACCTAACTGTGCTTCCTCTGTGTTTAGTCGTCGGCGCTCATATCACCCATCAGGATGATTATATCCGTTCTCGCTAACCGAGGCAGCCGTGACAAATCTCGATAAAACCCTTCTTTCTCAGCTTCAGAACTCAAGGCTGTGTGAGTGTACGCCGACACGACAAATAGACAGAGTTTATCGCATGGACCTACATTGTTCTTAATTGTAGCATGCAGCCTTACTGGAATCCGGTCAAGTAAAGTGTTCCCAGCCACGTGACTGAGTGCAACTCTCACGACGTGCACTTAGTGACCTATTGAATCTTTATCACCACGACGAACACTGAAGTTACGTTAGAGCAACAGGGTATTAAATGACGATGCTAAAGAGCGCCAATGCGATATCGTACGGTTTTCTAGGATGGTTCGGTGGCACCAATTACAATAGCTTGGACACGTCCTCTGGGATCCAGTTTCCGATCCGTCCAGCCTGTTTATGGCACCACTGGATTGTTCAGAGTGGTGCTGTTGCACCAGAAGACATTTGAAAACCTGAAACAAAAACTGCTCGGGCTTTTCTGCCGATCGTGCTTCAGAGCAGCAAAGTAAAACACATGTAGATATTGTAAAAACGAGTCTGAGACATTTTTGTACATATTGTGTAATCTCAGCATTCACAGCTTGAACTTTGTGACGAGCTCTCTCGGATTTTCGCGTGACGCCTCATCTTTATGACTGCGTTCTCTCTAGGTTCACGTTCAGTTTTCCGTCGATATCACTATAGCAAGCGTAGTTGAGGAGCCCCGGATCGAAGTACCAGGCTAAAATAATTGAGGAAACTGAGTGTGGGCCGGTTTACAACCAACACTGGGCACATCCACTGCCAAACTGACTGCCAGTAGTATTCCCCCATCTCGACGTGTGTTCTGTACTTGCATGGCTTTATGATGAAATCTGTTTCGCCTCTCTACCAGGCCTCGGGCCTAGGAACATTACTTTGAACATTGTCTTACCCATCTTCTAAGCATGATGTAACAAGTTGGGGTAAGGAACTGATTGCGAGGCTCCCGGCAACTGCAGGACCGCATAGATAAGACAACTGAGTGAACAGTTTTACTGTGCTACTTCGATATGGGCAACCCGATACGTAAACTTTATACCTCTTTTAACAGTCGACCTAGGCGCTGATTCCTGGATGGTAGGTTTTAACCAGCAGCAGCGCTTCAGTGTGATGTGGTACACAAAAGAGCCAACTAGAACGTTCACTTATTGATCTAACGACTTCAGATCTGCGGCACCATTGACCAACCAGGTCGTAGATTGTGTATCTGGTGTACTGTATAGTTCCGCTTGTGTGAATATCCTGGTGATTTTTGGCGCAGAATCACTGCACTTTTTGCTGTCTCTGGCATAATGCTCCTAAGTATGCGTATGACCCCGTAACGAGCACTGTCTGTTGTTTTTATACTGACGGTCTATTGGTTCAGTACGTGTTTATGTTCATGGTGAACTCACTTGCTCCCTTAATTGTGCATTGCCACACGTCACTGGGCATTGCAAAATTGGCGCCTGTTGTTTGTTTTTTCCACCGTATCGGAACCGCATGTTTGTTTGCGTTTTCCTTCTGAGTGTATGACGACATCAACAACACCACTGCCTACTGGTGTGCGGTCGCCGATTATTATGGCCTTCGTCAGTTTCACGTTAACGATACATGGACCAAACTTTTGATGGATTAGCACAAACAGTCTGATTTGCCACACTAGCGTACTTCGATCGCTAGGCTTCATACCTCGTTTCACAATTGGCTGGAATACTGTATGTGGATGGTGTTGCACACGAACTTCGTCGAAAAAGCACA
Source organism: Opisthorchis felineus (assembly GCA_004794785.1). Classification (NCBI taxonomy): domain Eukaryota; kingdom Metazoa; phylum Platyhelminthes; class Trematoda; order Opisthorchiida; family Opisthorchiidae; genus Opisthorchis; species Opisthorchis felineus. The sequence goes on from SJOL01005555.1 coordinate 284,236, forward strand.
AAAAACCGTGCAATGGTTGATTTGTTTTTTCCCCGTAGATTATGCGAACGATTCACACAATGTTGGCAAGCTTTCGAAATGTAGGTTGGTCGGCTCGATTTCACTGTCAAGCTCGGCGAGCTTGCAACAACCAGTGCGTGCTGTTTTTTATCCGCTGGTGTTTTTAACGTCATTTCTCTGTAGAACATGAGGTAATTGGTCCAGAATCTGGTGAATTCATCGATTGAAGCCTTCCCGTGAGAACGGTAGCGCTACTTGAATGACGAAGCAGCTGCACACGCACGCACGCACACGTGCCGTGTAGCCAAGAATCAGAAGCTTAACACACCTTGCTTATCTGTACTGTTCAGGTTAAAGCCATCAGCCCAAAAGAAAGGATCGATGGCGGTTGCGAATGTATGGTTTTGTTGGTTGCTTGGTGGCATCAAATCCAGCACACAACGTAGGGAGAACTCTCAGTCACCACCCAAAACAATAAAACTTAATTATTTGACTTGAATTCGCTGCATCGTGTATTTTTTGTCATAATTTGCTCATCCCTTGGTTTGCACCTTTTACTCATGATTCATTCATAATGAACCTGTAGATGTAGTTGTGGAAGGGACGCTAGGCGCGATGTAACGCCGAACCTAACAGTTGGCGAGATGACCATGTCCGTAGGACTACAATTTCCACCTCCTAACGACGTAGTTACATCATACGGCACGCGCGAATGCTTACTTTACTTTCGTAGTTTGATAGAAGAGGTGCTTGGTCACTGGTTGTTTTCATCTGTCCGTTCTTTGTTTCAACCAGCTAATCCTCAAACGTATTATTTTGACTTCTCCGATTTTTCAGAGGTCATTCATTAGAACTGTTCGGGCACAGTGGTGCTGGTATCCACCTGACCGATATATTAATCCAGAATGCGGAGAAGCTGTTCGCGAAGGATAAAGGTATGCTGATCCCCTATTCCAGCTTCCAGCTGGCAGCTGTTCTGATTGATCCACTGTTTACACATTAACCGATGGCTGCCTGTGATCTTTAGCTGGCATACTTGACATTACACGACCCTACTATCGTTTTGAACATGTTCCGATGTCCCACCCTAATCTGGGCCAGTTCCGCGGGCGACTGAATAGCTGCTAAGCGCTATACAGCCATTCAGCTGTTCAACAGCGACGCTTTCGAAACACATTCGTTGTCAGAATTGTGTTGTAAAGAGGTTCGAATACCACGTGCAAAACACGAGTCTTAGGTGAACCACATATTGTAGTGTAGGAGAAAACGTTTCCTTCATATGTTTCCAAGCAGAAGTAATCCTAACGAATATCTGAGTGATAATATTCCATATCATACCTTTCTCTACCTTTTTTCGTTATTTTTGTCCGTCACTTCATTGGAGCATTTCGTCGCATATTCCGTCGTTCCACGTCTACTGTTTTAGCCAACCTACCTTCTCTGATCACTGCCCACACAATCGGACATAATCGAAGTGCATCTGCTACGACCCTAACCGACATGAAGCCAACAAAACCACCGGAATCCTATCGCAAACGCACAGAAAGTCCTGATGGATTCCGACCACCCAGGCCTCTTGTTATTCATCCACATTCGGAGGGTAACGAGCATGAAAATATTGTGGTTCAGTCGAGCTCGGAATCTATACACTATGCCAAGTAATGATTTGAGTGCACCTCATCACTCCTGTTTTTTATCAGGCGCCTTCGTAGTTACTTAATTAATCAATTAATTTCTTGTGATGACCTAATGATCAATAGCATTCACGATTACGCGGGAATAATTAAGAAGTCTATATTGCAGATCGATATTAGGTGCTCGTTAATACCTCTTGTAGTCAGAATAGACTACTCTCGGTAGCCTTCGTCATAAGGCTCTTCAGTGGGAAATACTATTTTATAAAGCTTTTTGGAGTGCTCGGTGTCACTACCATTCAAGAATGTAGAGAAACTCAGTGTCTGTTAAGCCAAGCAAAACCTTTTAGGAACTATGCCTTTGGTTATTCCTAGGTCCAACGTATCGCTTTCAAAATGTGATCTTGCGCATTGCTTCGCTGCGCCTGCCATTTTCTTAAAGCTCCACTGGCAGGCCACATCCTGCACATCTGATCTGGAATACCCAATTTGATGTTCGATGAAAGTGACCCAGAGGCAGTCACGTTACCTAAGTAAGCCCACAGACCATTTCAGAAGCCCGAACAAAAACGATATTTTGCGGAGGAGTTAACTAGTTTAATACGCTTCAAGGAGTCGTGTGAAATTGACCTCTTGTGAGGGGTCATCATCATCAGAGACAGCAACATCAGTGTGGATACTGATGCTTCACCGCCGCATGAGGAGTGTTCTGTGTCGAAGGGGATAGTTCCATGTTGAAATGTTTTTACAAGCGACTTACTATCGGCCACTTGTGGTATGGCCCATCAAGCACAGCCGTCTACATAGTTCGTTGTCAGACAAATCCAGAATCTGCTGTCCGCCATATTATTTATGTGCCTATATCCGTGCAAATCTAGTGAGGGTGGAAGGAATTCGGTATTTTGCTTATGTTTGTATGAAGGTTGAAACACCATTTCAGGAAATCCTAACAATGATTCGTACAACTCATTAAAAAAAACAAGAGGAATATGAATCTAGTTGAACGGTTACTTGTATACCACTGAACTTTCCGTTTGCCTGTCTCAGGCATGGAACAACTCAATTTTCGCCCTGACTAATATTCCAGTCTGGTCCCGATTTTGATAAGTTCCTGTCCAAAGGCTGTTTGGGGTTTTGAGGTTTCACCCTTTCGAGCTGAAAAATTGTAGCTTAATCAAAGTTGAAACCCTGAGTAGATGAAGGCCATCAGTTTGGTTTAACTAATTCCATACTCAACCAGACTGAAACAAACTACTTGCCAAACGAGCCACTTAAGCTTTCTTAGCTAAGTCTACTCAAACCATTTTATTGTTTGGGAGTGGTCGTGTACCTGACTAGTTGGGCACAACTTGACTGCATGTATTAACATGCAGCTAAAGCAAATGAGACCACGGTTATTTTGACTTCGAAGGAAAACTTAACGTGATTTTTTGTGGCTGCTCAAGATAATCAGCTTGGCACGTGAACGGAGCCGGCAGTTTATACCAGCGATCCAGTGGTTGTGATCTAGCTTTTCCATAACTGGAGTACCTATATATTTTACTGGTCTATCCTCTGAACTCGACGAAGAGTTCGCAGAACAGTGATCAAGCTCGACGAAAGATCATAACCAACAAACGCACCTGGGCAATCAGTAGTTTGAGGTACTTCTGAATAGCAACATACATTGGAGTTCTAGTATAAGTTTTCAGTGACTTGCAAGTAGCGATATGAATGATGAACCCGGTGAATGCGTTACTCCTCTTCGACCAGAAAAAACGGTCCAGCTGTGTTTTGGAACCTGTAATAATTGAACTGAATAACAAGAACAATAATTCTGCTTTTTGATACCATCCTGTTGGTCTTCTATTTCGAGTCCAACGTGAATTGCATTACGAGACATGGTGCAAGTGGTACGGTTGCATTTCGAGGCTTGGGCTTCCGTGACCGGACTGTTTCTCTAACATGCCCCTGCGGGTCCGCCATAACTATCTCCGGGTTTCAGGTAACTTTAGAGTCCCATCCGAGATAGATTGTTTTCTGTAGCTGTTTGCGCTTTATCGCAAACACAGTGCTTAGTATTTTTCAAGGTGGTGATAGGCACGTTTTAGTAATAATATAGTTCATTTAGTGGACTTGCCTGAAGGAATGGCAACAGGCGGTGGTTCTCGATGGCTAGATTAAGTGTGCGTGATTTGTGCGCCCTTCAGAAAAAAAGCAAATTAAAACCGCAAAATCGTTCAGCTGTAGCACCCTTTCGGTGCCCAGCTGTCATGTCACCCGAAGGAAGCACGAGGGTTGGGATACTGCTAGATTGCACAAGCCTAGACAGGAGAAGTCGAGATGATGAGATTGGGCTCGAGCCATAGACCTTCCAGTCAGTAAGTTCTTGCTCTGGCCAATGAGCCATCTCGTCCCAGAAAGCAACAACAAACGGGTGTATGGTCATCGTCCACAACCGTGTTCCAGAACGAGCAACAATCAGTGATTCCTGCACTTCACAGGTCTCTGGTGGCGGCATGTTTGTTCTATGCTCGATGCATGTTCGTAAGTTGGGGATTTGATGTGGTCATGTGATGTCTGTTATTTCAAGAGTAACTCAAGTTTCCCTTTCCCTATGATGTCCTCTTCGGGTGCCAACCGGGTTTCGTTTGTTTAGGTTATCTTATGTCAACGCATCATCTAACATTTCGTTTTTGATGGGTCTCTGGTGGTCGCTAGCAAACTTGTCTTTTGTACAGGGGTTTCAGCGCACTCCCTGGCTGATGTTTCCTCAGTTTTTTGTTTTCCTGCTACTATCAAACTTCTTTATCTTTCAGGACTACTACATCCGGGTCTGCTCGTAAAAAGTCCGCAGCCCCAAGACCACCTGTCCCTCCACCACCGACCTCAAGCCCTAATCAACCTGCTTTGAAACCGGAATCTACCGGAATCACTCCCATGATTGCTGTGGATCCTCCCACTTTAGCTACCGAAGCAGAAGAAAATTTGCCATTAACGTCGGCAAACAACGTTTTAAATAGTTCATCCACGATTACGGCAACTTGTGCGGGTAACTCTGTTTCCGTCCCCAATCCCGGCACTCCTAAATCACCCCAATCAAACGGACTGCCAGTCCTCAAGGGACAACCTAAGAGACCTCCACGTCCTGCATCGGTTTATCAGGCTCCGTGCGAACCCCAACCACCCTAATATGCACAGACCATTTTCATCCTCTTCCTCAAGGGAGTTTTTAAAGAACACCACATCTCGTCCAAACCAAAATCTGATATTGTTTTTTTATACACCACACCGTTTCTGTATTCCTTTCTCCAGTGTCTTTCAAAAGTCACCAAGTTCCACAGATTAGGTTGTTTCCATTTTTCCATCGGTTTAACCGTTCCAAAATGCACCGAAATGTTTTTTATTTGCTTATCTTCTATAAATAGTTCACTGCATTGTGATTTCGGAATATCATTCCTCGCACAGCAAGTATTTTTACCTGTGTGTTTGATAGCAGTGGACAACCGCAACTTCCTTTTGTCTGATTCGTGCTACCTTATTAACTTCCTGCTTACCAGTCGCCACTTGCACGTCGTCGGAATATGCTCAAACCATTGCTTCACTGTCCTTACCTGTTGGTAACCATATTTTTCTAATTATTTTTGACCATGGAATTTGAATTCACAATACACTGTGTGATGCCAGTTTGCGTTCTTCCATTTTTTGGGATACGATCACTGTTGGCGATTTTGCGGAATATAGTTAGCTCGGGTGCGATGCTTGGCTGTTGGTCCGTTCGCCGAGCGTGGCAGTTGGATCGCAAACGTTTCATCACCAATCGAGATGACATCGTTATTACGTGGTTGAATGGGTTTTAATCAATTCCGCGCTAACGATGTCACCTCGAATGGTGGTGGAATGTTTGCGATCCAACTGTCAGCTCGGTGAACAGACCAACAAACAAACATAATCACTGGGTGACTACTCATCGTCCACATCGACGCCATACCTAGGTGAGACGAATTATATTTTATATACGATGATGGATTTCAATACGAAATCACGAAATTCTGGCAAATATTGGTTGTGGACTTCCTTGCGAACCTGATAGGAGCAACGCCAAAACGAAGAATACGGGGTAAGCTTTGTCATCTAGGGAAGTAATCAGTTCCGTTGTAAACTCGTCTTGGTGATGAAATGTTTTGAACCCCCGTAGCATGTGTGCTATTTCTATGGTATTTCCGGTTTTGTTTTAACAGTAATCGCTTAGGCTTTTGTGGAAGCATTCCAAGTCAGAAGATTCTAATTTGAGAGGGGTTGGTGAAAATGGCCGGTGGCGGTAATAGCACTGCGCACTTCATACCTCGAATAGTGAACAGACAAAGCAGATTATCGTGAAATCAACGTATACGATATGTAATGCTTCCGAAATACTTTGGGATTGCTTTTGACTCTACACGTCCGTGCCACAGCGTGGTAGACATCGAACATGTTTTTGCTGCTGTATTGTTCTCAGAATCGGTTATCTTCATTCTAACTTTAACTTTTCGCATACCGCATGGCATGTGACTCTCCTGCGTGACTTTCCGCTAACGTGAATTCAGATCGATCACTCAACAGTTATCGACCGGAGGTTTGATTCTCCATAACATGTTGGCTGTGGTAATTCGGTTTCATCAGACGTTGGTGGATGCTTCTAGTTCTTTTTCATCCAGCTGTTTCAGCATCACCGGAAACATGAATATGCTGCATTTCGCAATCCCTTAACCAAATGTCCCTGTGGAAAAGTACTCCTCAGAGTTTGATTAATTGGTGTACAGATGATCAGTCAAATAACGAGCGTTCTCCCACTCAAGAGTTCCGCTTGCCTGAAGAATTGCATCTTCCTTTCGAGAGTACAGAACTACTGATTGACAATCGGCATGAAATTTTGGGTAAAAAGATAGTGCAACATTTTGAAAGGTCCTCACGCAGCGTACCTCCTTCCCCTGTGCTTCTAACCAGTCCAAAACTCAGACTTCGGTCGCGAAGATCCAGGACCCTGCTTGGCCGAAATTGGGATAGGAACAATTCGACGAACTGTGTAGCATTCAGGAATGGATCTCCTACATTTTCATCCATACCTCCCACAGGTCATTGTGAGTCGTCCACATCTCTTACACCAAGCTCGAATTCTCACAGTGAAACGTTTACTGATCGTCCGGACTCTGTGAATTTCCCTCAATCTACTGATAGTTACAGTAGCCAGTGCTATTGTTCGAGGGGACGGAGAGCTGCGCACAAAGTGAAGAAGGCCGATGCATCTTATGGGCGTCATCTAAATGAGTCCTTTTCTTCTAAAACAGAGTTTCTATCCTATGGAACCGAACCAACACTTAAGAACAATCAAGATCTACCTTCCACTGCAAAAGATCAATCAGGTTCAAATGTTAACATTGCGAATGGATTGATTCAACAATCAACAGCCCATACACAACTTTCACCCCCACAACTTACTAAGTATGCTCTGGATGACTGCTCGTCATCTGTAGTATGGCCAACTCCAGTCCCAGTCAAATCTGTTAATGCCAGTCAATTTACAGGTGTCGATTTTGAGACCATAGATCTGTTCAAATACCGGAGACAGTATCCTTCATTGCTGGGTTGGATGCAAAACTACTTGCAATATTTTGATCAGCAGCTTTTATCTTATAGCAGCCTGCCTGCAAAGCCAGTTGCTTTACTCACAGAAACCTCGGACAGCTTTATACAAGACGTACTGAGAAAACGAAAAAAAAGGATGGACTCTTTTACACTAATTGAACAAGGAAAGTTTACAAGTAGATCCATGGTGGAGATAGACAATGTACCAAACTACGATGTTCAGCGAAACCAGTTGTGGAAGAGGCGTTATCATAGCCTGCTAAATGCTATCGATCTGGTTTATAAAGACCATCAACTGCTGTATTACGTTTCTCGTGAAGGTCTCTTCGAGTGTGTTTCAACCGCACCCGCAATTCCTGCTATACCATTTCCAAGAGGATCCAAGTTACCTACACCCCAAACGTTGCCATCGCACACTCAGCTGTGTAACGGAGCAGCGGATCCAGCCAGTCAGCTCTCGGAGCGTGTAACTCAATTGCTAATCAGAATGGGTATTCAAGAAACCCGACGAGAGGATCTACACCGCCTGTGGCCATGCAGTTTCCTCATATCCGTTGGGTTCCTCAGTGACGTAATTGCTCAGCGGCGAATTCTGCGGACTGACTTAGACCGTCGTTTAGCTTTACGTGACAGACTTCTGTACGTACTCCGACAAGCCAGGGAGCAACGATCAATGCTGAAACAATACGCAGTGAAACAACGTGAGCTTCTGACGACATTGACCGATAAGCTTGAGGTTGTTAGACGTCGACACTACCCTGTGTCACCGATTCAAGACCAACCATCCTCGATTGATGATGGTCTTGTAAATAATATCGATAGTCCATTTGTCGACTGTGGTAATGTGGAAAGTGAAATGACTAACCGAATTTCACTTCCGATTGAAAATTCCTCTGATATAAGTGAACCCGTTAAAACAGAATTGGATTCAAATGACCAGCAAGGTGTCAATTATCGCCACCGCCATTCTGAACTTCAGCAACAAATAGCCATTCTCGAACGTGTTCTAAAAGAGGAAGAAACTCGTCGAAAACGGTTACATAATAGAATCCAAGAGCTGACTGGGAACATCCGTGTTTTTTGTCGCCTTAGACCTGAGGACTCCGAACTCCCTGGTAACGGGGATAGCACCAACCCACTGAAACCCTACTTACGCGTAAGCTCGGACGACAAGTTGCTGTTCTGCTCGGAAACACTGAGGGAACTACTTCCTACACAAAGCCGTGCTCCATGGAGCAAAACAGGCTGTGCCGCTCGCACTCTTCCCAATACTGCTGTTACGGCTACTCCTAGCGGTATATATGCAAACATGGTTGGGTCACCAAAATGCTTCATTTTTGATCGAGCATTTGGCCCAAGTTCTACACAGGATGATGTATATCAAGAAGTGGATGACCTGATTATTTCTTGTATTGATGGGTATAATGTGTGCATCATGGCCTACGGACAGACGGGCAGCGGTAAGACTTACACCATGATGGGTACACCGGATAATCCAGGTGTAAATAGACGGGCTATCCGTAGCCTTTTTGAACGATGCAATAAGCGGAAGCAATGGGCCTATTCCATCTGGATGAGTATGGTAGAGATATATCAGGAAGATGTTTTTGATCTACTAGGAGATGCTTTACAAAAGACGAAATCAGCTGGCAGCGAATCCAAACAACTTAGTCCATCTAGAACCCAATCGACTAGTCGGGAACAACAGCAAGTTAACAGTGACACAGATAAGTGGAAACAATCCACACCGCGGAGTAGCTGGGCCAACCGTCCCAGCAGTTCCACTCTTGGTTTCAGTTCTGGACGACCAGTTCGTCGTCGTGGATCAGTGCGAATAATGTCCAACAATCTGGATGGAGTTGTCCTGCAAAATCTCCTAGAACGTGAAGTACACAACGAAGAGGAGACTTTCCACTATTTGGAACTTGCAGAGAAACAACGTCGAGTTGGTGCAACTCGATTAAATATCTGTAGCTCAAGGTCCCACCTTGTGATTCTGTTAAAAATCAATGGTGAGAACAAGTTCCACTTAACCACCAGTCGAGGCAGTTTGACACTAGCCGATTTAGCAGGGTCAGAAAACGTGACCAAGTCCGGCTCAACGGGTGAACGTTTCATAGAGGCTGCGTGCATCAACAAATCACTCAGTTCGCTTGGACGTGTATTTGATGCTTTAAGGCGCCAACAAAAACCGGCTTATCGAGAGACCAAACTGACTTATTTGTTGCGACCGAATTTGGGCGGTGAGTCGAAGTGTCTGCTTTTTGTTGCTCTTCGCACAGAACCGGAGCATGCTGAAGAGACATGGCGTGCGATTAATTTTGGCCAGGGGGCATTGCAGGTGGTTCCCGGTGGAAACGACCCGAGCAAGACACGTGGAGGAGATAACCAACATAGCGAAGCGTCATTGCTCTCCTCGATTAAAGCCCGTAGAACTGCTCATCCACCCTTGTTTCGCTGCATCGCTCCGAACAGGAAGGCGAAAGAAGTTCGTCAGGGTAGTAAATTGTATTCTGGAGGAACTGGTTACCTACCGCAAGCGGTATACAGCATGGGACCAGCAATCACAAAACAAGGGTGGAAGTAGCCCCAAAGTCCACCCATTTGATGAAAATGCATCGGTCATCTGAACTGGAGATTCGTGTTTTTATCCGCACATCTGCTGGGCTATCCTGCCGGACCAGTGCTGCGTCACTGCTCTAGAAATGTGTTCCTTGTGCACTGTATTCAATGTACATAATTCATCCATTTTCACAGGAATCCCAAGAAGTCCAGGTCGCACTGCCCTTGTCATGATTGTCAATGAACTTTGGGTTTTAGCCGATACAGCCCGTCGGTGTTTGGTAGTAATTAGCGCAGTTTTGGCCATATGGTTGGAGTGCATCTCAAACAGATCCACCAGTGAACGGTGGTTTACTCGTTGACTACCCGTGTGTGGTTGGGATCCACTGGGAACTGGCCTTTACTGCCAAGCAGTCGGTAAAATCATAGTGGATGCGTGCGATTTTTGAAGCACATTTCCCTCATCTTCGTCTTTGCTTCATGACTGACTCAGTATAGCAACGTTGGTGCACTAGTTTCGCTACTGCAGGTACATTCACAGGCAGAGTATTTCTATGTCGTTATTGGTGCTGCTGTGACCATCGCAAGTCACTTAACAACCCGCTATCTGCCTTCCAGTGGAGGGACATATTGAGCCTCGAATCAACTTCACTGCGATGAACAATGCTTTCCACGTAACTTACCGTAATTCAAGGTGGCTCACCGGCGCAAGGCTAATCGGCTGGGTAATTACGGTGTTTCATGTAGTGACATGCAACATAAGAGTGCACGTTAAACATACTAACTCTGGTCACGAGAAAAGAAAAAACCACTGTAGCTTGGCCTATATCAAGTGCCAATTAGGAATTTACGAAAGGGGAGCGCGGGCCTGGCGAGCAATCAGTGGATATATTTGAAGTGACCCCACCTTGGTCAGATTTTGTCGGTTGGTGCGATGGGATTTCCGTCGCGCGTAATATTTTCTCTGGTTGGAACATGCCATTTCTTAGCATTTAAGTTATCCACTTTGTTTTCCATACGTTGCCGCATACGTAGGTGAAAAGCTAGATACGGTTGTGCAAGAACCGTCATCACATCGCATTGAAAATGTCTCGTGCCCTTGCAATACAGCCGGACGGGAATAACTACTTGGAACTGATAACTTTGACCCAGGCACGCCTCTGGCTGCGTAAATTTGCCAAATGGGACGTATGTAAATAGGTGGACGTCCGAATAAGTATGCAGCCCACCTTCGTTATAGGGACACGGCCTGTTCTTGGGAAAGTGTAGCGAACTCGGCTTGGTAGCATACTCTGTGCGAAACGTGCAACGAATTTCAACCACCCAAGATAAGGGTTGCATATGAAATATAAGAGGAAAAGCCAACCTCAGTAGCTGGGTACTTATTCTGACAGAACTCAGAGTGTGCTTGATTCGTCCGTAAGCGGAATAGTTTCCTGCTTCTCATTCATTTTTAGCAATGACCTCTTTACCCGACACATCGCATGGTCTCAGATGCCACGCTAACCTTACTGATCTTGCGTCCCTTGTTCATGCGAGTTAAGCAGTAATTCATGAAGCCCATCCCGAGCATCTGCCGGATAAATTTCGGTATCCCTCATAGCAGTCAAAGCCACAGTAGTTCTTGGATTATTATAGGGCTAATCGATGTTTCACAAAAGATGGACGAACCCTCCAAAACGTATTTTTGCAGACTAACTTCGGAATGAGCAGCCTTGTGTACCAGCAGTTAAAGGAGCTGCATATCCCACTACTGATTTGTTGAAGTAAGGCGTCATATTAAGCGAGAAGTATCCCACCATTGTTTGACATAACTCACCACTTATAAAGCTCATCATCATCATCATAGAAGGCAACAGCAGTGTGGGCAATGATGCTTCACTGCCGTACTACCGCAAAGTTTATTTAATTATACTCAAACCCCTAAACTGAAAAGAAGGGACAAGAGTGAGGGAGGGAGGTACCTGGTGCTGTCCTATCGTAAACTGCTAAGCTGCGTACAACTTCAGGCTCTCAAGCAGACAAGTTAGAAAGAAATTGACAGCGCGAACGCCACTGATATCGATAAGCCTCCATTTCTTGCAGTGTTTTCAGCCAGGCGTAGAGGGTCATGAGGACCGCATACTAAAAGGCGGACCGCACCAACAACACCCTCACTCTTCGTTATCTCTTGCACGCCCTTCTGCCAAGTTGTACTTTGTCCACCCCATGGTTTGCGCCATTCTGAAGGCGGCACGGAGGACAAAACCTTTCTCGGTAAACAATGTTTCGGCAAGCGCGACACAATTCCGAGCCACGACAGCTGATGTTGCTGGATGTTTTCCACGAGTGAAGTACCTGCTGTTGAAAACTCTTCGACAACCCACTACCGGGTTCGCTTTTCTTCAGGCTCATCAGGTACGTGTATTCCCTGAGTTTCCATGAACTTTATGTTCTACTTGAACCCCAAATCGTACGCAAGTTGCCAAATACAATCGTTTGCAAATTACTTCGGTATTAACGGGAGACTCGGTTGGGTATCTGGTTTGTGATATTCTTCAACTGAATGTACTTCACAAAGGCTGCCTCATGTTTCATTTAGCACGATATCGATATCGAAGTATATTTCCTTGGTATAAGTCACTACGCATAAGGTTGCTGTAAACTCCGACAGGCCAGTGCTGGTTTCGTCCTTCCGTAAATTCGTTAGTGAGATTAATGCCTAATTTGTGTGTCTGTTTGCTCTGGTCACTTACGTCCACTTTCATTGTGGTGGCTGTTAGCTCCAGGCATGTGGACGCAGCTTTGGAGCGCCCATACACTTATCGATTTTGTTAACTTACTGGATTATGGGTCAAAGCAGCAAAGTTTATCTGTACTGCAATCTCATCACTTCGGTTGCGAAAAATACAGGTTTACGGTTCTTGGAGCCTAGGTGCGGTGGTTGGCTTATCGGATGCCGGATGGCGAGAGAACAATTCAGAACGGGTTTGCGGCAGAACTTTTTGCGTATGCCTGAAGGTACTGGTAGTCAAAGGAGCCATTATAACGAATGCCGATATAACGTTAGTTTCTTAAATCCGTATTTTCAGGTATTGTTTCTCGGTGAATTTTCGAAAAGTGTTAAAAAAATAATTAGCTTCCGTTTAGGCTTCATGGGTAAGGTCCAAACAAAATTCCTGCATTTGGTCGACGAAACTATCTGTAAACGGATGTGTGAGCATTTCTTGTTAACATTTTTTTAAAGAGTTTCTAACAACGTAGGTGTACTTACAACGAACAGATCGTTTCCTACAGTTCCTAGCAATCAGGGATACACCTGGATAAGGCATCTGGAAAACTTCTGGTCTTTCAGTCTTCCTGAGCATTACACAAATAGTGATATAAATTGTTTCTTGGAAATTGCAGTTTAGAACACAGAAATGTAAACCACAAAACTAACGAGTCTTGAATGCCCAACAAAGAATTTACTAGTCCTTGACTAACGTAATGCCTTAGGTAACAGCAATACGAACGAATCCTTTAAATATCCATTTAATGCCAATTTGCTGTGCAAAAAAATGGTGAATTTACTTCTGGATCCTCGATTCCGATCAAAAATACTGCAGTAACCTGAATTTTAGTGGCAGTGGGAGACGTTTCACTACGCTTTCAGTCTTTGTAATGGATCGTGTGTCCGATTTACATTCTTTCGATATCAGGATAGCTGCCCCCTAGAGGTAAAGTTTGCTGGAGGTAAACTAGTTGCTCTTTTTCCACACCGCACGTGAAGATGTTCATGGGACGGTTGTTCATTTGCAGGTTTACCCTGCAACGAGTTTGTAACCCAACTGCATCCCGTTGACTTTGAGTCTCTAGCTGTGCTGTCGTTGAACTAAACCTACTGTTTGTACGGATGAAGATTGTACCAGCTTTCTGGGTTACGACTTTTGACTATTCTACAGTTCGTGAATTCATTTGGGTATTTAACCACAATTATTGATGCAAGCGAACTACCGATAGTCGCTGGACTCTGATCGGTTAGTTTTTTGTTCGTAGATTTAGCCTGCATACTTGGCGCTTGAGTTGTATCAAGTATTTAGTTATCCCTACGGTTGGCTTTCATCTAATTTGGTGTCTCTGACATCGTGCTTCTTGGATCGTGGGCCTATAGTAAAAAAAGTTCTCCCCATCTCCATTGTCAGTTGTCCAGCCTAACCCCACTTGCGTATTGTTGCTTTGTTTCACTAGGTCAATTTCGAAATGACACCTGCAAATGTCACCAGACTTAGTAATATTGATTAGTAGTATAGGGCGCTTCGCCCGAAAGCAATGTAAAAAATAAATTTCACCAATTGTGAGGCTTTCAAGTACTGAACTCAGGCTATTAACTGCTACCCGCACAATCTACACTGAAAATCGAAAAACCACAGAAGGTAGTTATTAGGTGGCGGTGTGCTGAAGTTGTTTTCCCCATCAATCACTTTAAAATTCGCATATTGCCAAGCCGCCGTCTGCGAAGCCTGAACCATAATAAACTCTTGTTGAGCAGAATTCAGTCATGTGACGTGCGTGGCAATTTCCTACTCACTGTTCTAATGGAAGTATTACGTCCAGTTTATGCAGCTGATTAAACCGAAAAATCACGCCTAGAATCGAATTCATCAGCTTCACAGGATGGTTGATAGATGACTGGTCCAGAGGCAACATACTGAACCCGTCCATCAACAGGTCACCTGTTCGAGTCCTCTAAACCCATCTGATGAGCCGCACTATAGTGCTCGTTTGCTTTGGTTCTTCGTGGTTCAACCAAAGGTCTGGATTCGGACATTTCGACAGCAGGAATCGGTAGTGCGTGCGTATGGCACAGCTATGTACAGGCCCGTCTACACATACTTTATGTATGTGTTAATCTGACAACCCTCAAACCCACTGATACAATGATGATCCTTGCATAGTAATGGCAAATTATATCCTCTTCCAAACCCCTTTTGAGAGTTCAGCATGTAGTGTCTTGGCTATGTTGAACTTCATTCCTGCATTTTAGCTAATTTTTATAGGACACTTGGGACTACAACGCTCTGGATACTCATGAAAGGAAAACGATGACTTAAGATAAGGTTAAAGGGTCGGTAAAATATTATGATGCGGATGCTATAGAGATGGCAGAAAACATTATTCCATGAAATCTTACACAGTCTTAAAAAGAAAGCAGTGAGCGGATTGTCTGCCATTACTTGACAGTATTGTATACGCCTATAATCGAACCATTGAGCAACGGGCTCTCATCTTTACAGTCCCGATTGCTGAGAATGATCTTTCTACCCGTGTTCGGAGCATGATAAGTACTTGCTTGCAAGCAGGCCATTCATAAAAAGGCCATTTGCCCGTAGTCTAATAGCAGTAGAGAGCCTAAGAAGTTCCTCCGACTTTTCGTTGATTCGGTAGCCTCCTCTTCGACTTAAATACTTGGGGTGCACCAGATCGCGCATGCTTGCGTTGCGCTTACGTGTTTGGGTCACAGTCTGAAATACCAGCTACGCATACTGGATGAGAATCTGGAAAAGAGTGTCGTTTGATAATTAATAGCTTTTGTTTTTAAAGTTTTGCGCTTGCCAAAGTCTTGCAGCATGGAGGTCGATAACTTGTGTGACGACCTGCTTAGCTCCACCGGAAACCTATCCTAAAAAATAAATTATTTGCTGTTGGCCGATCACAAGTGACCTTTACTTATCGCTGACGATAAGCTTTCGCATTCCGACATGCATGCATATTAACTAACCCTGTGTGAATTAACTGTTTTGTTCATGGTTTATTCAGTACAACATGCACGAAGTTTAACCTAAGTAACTTGGACAATATAGTTCCCAGAAAGAAAAAAACCGAGTGAAGAAAGCAGTTGGGGCGTCTTCCGAGCTGCGAATAACTTCGAAGGTCATTCATAGTTTTCAGCCGTTATCACTTGCAATAAAATTGATTGTTTTGAGAATACCACGAACTTCTTGTGAGGCGGATCCTCAGCTGAACCATTCCCATATTGCAACCAAAAGAGTGAACGGTCGCTTGGCGCCATAGTATTATTTCGTAGGTCGCGATCACGGTTTATGCATTGTGTGGCTGTTGTAAATAAGCGAGGATGAAGGCACCTTAGGATGTCCCGTATGTAAACTGTCGTTTGGCTATTGGTTGTCGACCAGGTGGCTGTTGATCAGTTTGTCAAGCTTCATAATTAACTTTCAAACGTCTCGTCACGGAACGAAGAGAGAGGGCACTGATGACTCATCAAGATGGTTTATCATGAAGACGTGTCTTCCTATACCAAGGAAACCAATGCGAACTGGAAAATTCTGGGGACTGCACGGCTTGTTTCATCTTTCCTTTCAGCTTTGTTGCTCTCGATCGTTACTGCAAATATGAAGTGCTCCAAGACTAAACTGCTGGCTAAATTATTTCAAATCGGTTAGCGGGTTAGTGTATGAGCTGACATTACAATACAAGTTGTTTCAAATGATAGTCGGCTCATAAAAGCAGGATAACGATTTATGGCATTACTTATGTGTCTTATCCCTTTTGGAGATGAATACGCTACTTGGCGAACCAGAGAATGTTTCCCAAAGGACGCATTACAATGGGGAAATTCTATTACTCCAAAAATTCTTTTTCTAGGGGATCGGAGTATAGTAGCTGCAGCATGTAGTTTAAAAATATATTTCGGAACAACTTGTTTGACGCTGTTCACCCTGTGTTGTAAATGGACTGTGTCTAGTAACAATAAGCCATGTAGCTGTCAGTGCATTGTACCTATCTTTAAATCAATTCAATTTATCAGGTATAAACCGTGTACCATAGGCACATTGGTTCCAGCCGCTACAGTTTCGATCACCGGAAAACGGGAGAGTGTGGGACACAACAAAGCCTTGGGGGCGATGGCACATCTGGTTAGTTCGGGAACTGGGTGGCTACGCATTGAAGGCGATAGCTTTGATGCATGACCGCCATTGACTGCGCGATTGGGCCATTTCTGCCAATGTCATCAATCATTAGATAGTTGAGTCCCGGGGTCCCCATCCAGGGAGTCGGCAGTTGCCGACCAGACTAAGTTTACAGATTAGTGTTCTCATTCTTCGCTGCCAGGTCATACACTGTCTACATCACGGTCGCTTCCACTAAGCACAGGGCTGGGCAAAATCAGCTCTGTGAGCTACACGGTCTTCTGGCATGCGGATTACTTGTCCTAACCAGCATAAGTAAGAAGCGTGAGTAATTCATCCATCGCGGGAGAGTTCCTTCTTCCTAATCATCATCATTATCAGCTATAAGAACCGCCTACTTGTTGTACAGTGGTTGCAGCTATCACAGTTTCGTTCACCGATGATTTGGGGAGGTGGGGTAGGCAGCCACTCATTAGAGGCGTACCTCAGCATTGCTAATCCGATGATCCTACCAGACCTGACCAATGTTTCGGAGACACCGATGGTCAAACACTGACAGTTTTCGTACGTCCTCTGCGCGTAGAGGCCACGTCTCTGATCCATAAAGCAGTATGGATCGCACCACCGCACTATAAACTCTTCCCTTGACAGACAAACTCACGTCACGTCGGCGCCATAGGTGCCCGAGGTTGGCAAAAGCTGCCCTGGCCTTCCCTATCCGGGAAATAATCTCATCTCTAGCCATTCCACCATAGCTTATACAACTGCCCAGGTATCTACCACGTCGACTGGCTCGCCTGCAAGTATGAGGTTTGGGTTTGATCCAACCCAATATTGTAGCAGCACTTTACACTTTGCAGGTGTGAAGCGCATGCTAAACCTTGCGGTAGAGCTAGTTAAGTTATTTAAAATCGTCTGCATTTGGGAAGGATCTGAACCAAGGAGAGTAATATAATCTGCATATTCAGTTTCTGTGAACGAACGTCCCGGGAGCATCAGTTGTGATGTACTACGGAGTGCCGATTATCTTTAAAGCTACTGATTTACTTTGAGGCACTTTCCAGATATTCTTGGCCAGTAAATGGTAATCACATTTACCTCTTGAATTCTCCGTAGTTACAAATAACGAAGGAGCCAATAGATCTGGTTTCGTGGTGCCATAGAAGCTGGTCAAAAAACTTTTTTCAGTATGCACAAAATGCTTCTATCTCCGGAGTGTTTAATGCTAGCCAGAATTTCACTTTGCTTATGAAAACAGTGTAAAACTTATGTGTGAATACTGAACACCGGATCAAATCCCGCCTTAAAAAGGGACATTGAGCTTAACTGGAAGTAAACTCATCATGCAAGGGTACCGACTTGTTAAGATGACATACGGAATTGTTTTTTGATTAACTGTTGAGGAACTTGTCCAGAATAAAAGATGTGTTTAGGCGTTTATTATGCTGCTCAGATTGGCACAAACAACCCCCAACCTCAATCTTATTTCAGGTTGACTGGTTCCTGGTGAAACAGGATTACGAGGTTAACATCCAGTTTGACGTTCTCAACATTTATTGGTTTTGGGTTTGCTCTGCTTATTGAGGAAATGCAGAAACAAAAATGTCAAAGTGTGTTTAATGAACTGCTTGTGTTTACCGTGTTCCTTCCTTGTAGACGAAACTTTATAAAAACAAACGAAAACGATATGGAACAATTGGTAACCTAAGCCAGTACTGCAACCCAAGTTCAAATGAAGTACTACTCACCTTCAGCTAGCAAGGATATAATATTCTCACAAAGACCGACGGTCTGAACTCATATATGTGAGAAATTTTCGACTTTACGGGTAGAACAAGTCCATACATTAGTTCAGCGGTCAGTGGCACGCAAAATAAGATACTTCACAACGTGTCAGAATCTAGTGTAATCTGCTTATATATATATATATATATATATATACGCTCGTTGAAGCTACACTGATGTCCTCAAGATTATTTGTTCGCTCGCCTCACTCGGCGTAATACTTAGGTTACTCCTGATACCCCTTCGGATAAAAAACTGCATCACAACATGTTTATCCAGTATAAATATCTCTTACCGTCGAAGTAGGTAGCAGGCTTCTGACTATTAACCTCCAGATAAAAACCGCTTGAAATAATGGTGCATAGCCTTTTCCAAAAAAAGCAATAACCGTGTGGCCAAGATAACTCTTAATAAGTTTTGTTCATTCTATACGAGAAACTCATGCAAAATGATTATTCCATGCACGCGTTTCGTGTCTCGTTTAGTGTGAACATTATCCCCCTAAAAGAGTCCACCCACTGAAAATGGGTGATCGTACTTCTATGGTAGTTAATGTATGCTGTACAGCATCGATGGGTCAATTATTGAGAGATTATAGAGAAGACAATTGAAAACCTGAAGAAATTACGATTTTAACCAAATATCCGATGGTTTGTAAATTATCTCCTTCTATAATATAAATATAAAATCTACTATAGCTTCGGGGTCACTGTTCGTTTTCCACCAGGATTTTTGGTTTCGGTTTCTGTAAAAAAAGCCTGCTGCATAATAAAATTACATCTTCGTTCGTCTTTTTTGATTTCTTGCTTGTTATTAACTTGCTTATTTCCATATAGCCTCACTGGCACTTTCATTCGCGAATAGTCATAACCTACAAAATCTTACATGGTTAGCTGAAAAACTGGTTGTCGGGTGACTACCAGGTCCAACCGTAGGTCTCCAATTCGACCTTTCAATGCCCTTCTTTGTAACACCAGTGTTTTCCACGGCAGGACATCGTGCAGTGGCAAAAGGATGCACTTGGATGTACTGGCATTCGAGACGTAATTTATTCAAGTAGCTCAGTGAAAACTCAATACTGCACTATTCACGAATGTGACTGGATGATGGATCCCCACACTGAGGGTCTGAAGATAAACCATTGATTGGAAAGCATTCTAGCTTAATGTTATTTCTTGCAATGTGAAAATGAGCTCAACAATTACTGAGTGAAAGTCAACCATTTATTTGTCTGCGTACAGTAACTCACGTTATTCGATTTTATAGGGTTCTGGGCCCTTCTCTGGCAAGGAGGTTAGATTACCCCTGGAGGAACGGACGTGTCGAAACCGTGGTTAGCATAAATGAGTTCCAGCACCTGTTTGGAAGCTATTGTTCACACAAAAGATGAGCGGCCGAAGTACTGAAAGCCCTTAGAATTAAAATAAAAGGGCGAGTGGCTCGTGCTGTTTATTCTATCAAAGCTTGATTACATAAAATTCGGCTAATGAAGAAACTGCTCGATTAGTCAGTGTAAGCTTGTGGATGACCGAAAAAAGCAAGTCATCAGGTTCTAATTGAGTGGTCAGTGTATGAGTGTGAGTATTATGGCAAGTAAACTTGGCATGTCAGTTATCATGTTTATGAAGAAGATCAGTGGTCGCTGGGACCGTCAACAGAATAAATTTAAAGCCAGTTGTGTGTAATCTTTCAAGTTCTGAAACCATACTTAAGACATGTGTGGCCTCGTTGTGACAACAGATGTTGCGCTGTATCTGGAAGTAGTTCGACTGTTAGAACAAATAACTTGGCTGAGGTGACGGAAGTTGATTGAACTATGGGCCATCCTGTCAACATGTAGTAATAGTAACTGCCAAAGAATGGTCGTTCTTTAAAAGCGGTAATCGTGAATGACTGGCACTCTTTGAGTGGCCTAACATGTGCAGAAAGAAGGTTGCCGCGATTGAGTTACTTGTCCTGTGTAAATACGGAGAAATTAGTTCATAATAGAGAATGAAGTACACTACCATTACCTTTGAGTGATTAATGTTAATCAACACTTTCTATCGTCCAGGACAAAGTACTCCAGACAAGTATTGTTGGACTCATTCACACGATACAACTAGGTGATATGGAACAGGTGGTTGTTTTTCATCGACAAAGCATCGCCGCGCAAGGGGTGTTCAAACTAGTTACGTTTCAGTGGTAAGCTACGTGACTCTCAGGAAATTATGCTTTATGCAAAAAACTGGTTAACATGGAGTTAAAAAGCAGCCCCTCATAATCATGTTTTATTTTATTTTGATAAATAGATTTAATCAAAGACAAATAATCCTTATCTTTTAGATGGAGCCATTTTAGAAGACCGTATTCCTCTGCGACATCTCTGACTGCACAGACTAAGGTTGTGTTGTAGCTGCACCTGAATCAGAAATGTCCGACTCCTCAGAGTATGATGGAGCCGAAGATAACCTGTGTGTAATAACCGTCGCTGACCAACTAGAGCAGGCCTAGAGCCTGCATCAGCTGGCAATTACAGACTGTCACAATAT
This sequence comes from Opisthorchis felineus, assembly GCA_004794785.1. Classification (NCBI taxonomy): domain Eukaryota; kingdom Metazoa; phylum Platyhelminthes; class Trematoda; order Opisthorchiida; family Opisthorchiidae; genus Opisthorchis; species Opisthorchis felineus. The sequence continues at coordinate 305,242 of SJOL01005555.1, forward strand.
ATTGCCTGTTTTTCCGGTTTTTTTCTGAATAACTATGTGAACTGCTGGACTCTGAGCCATTGAAACAATCATTTTGTAAGGCCTAAACTATCTTCGTACATTGCATTGTTTACCATGGGAGCAGAATCACATTTTCAATAAAGTGATGATCAGTATAGTGGTGGTTACCACACACGATAAACAAATTTTGTTTGATATGATACGATGCGTTTCATGCTGGAGACTTGCTATGAGGTTGCCATTCAGAAAATGGTAAAAATGGTAATCGATTGACTTTTGGAACCATTTCCCCTGCCAGGAATAATGCTCACTGCGGCATATGAGTACGTCAAAATTCTGTGCGTGGTTGCTGCACCGCAATGAGTATAAACCCAAGAGGAGTAGTGTTTTGGTTGGTCCATAGGGTATGGATTAGTGAAAAAGCAACCTTAACTAGCCAGCTTGAAAAAAACTGGTTTGATATTGATAAATGCAACACATATATAATAAGTAACAAGTGACTGCAGCTAGTCTCAAACGTCTAGGACCGAACAAGTTCAAAAATCGATGTTTGAACCAAACAATGAACTGGCTGAAAAATCTTGTTGTCACAGTTAGTCCAATCAAAAACATTTTCAGCTCACAAGGTTATTCCTTGCAACTCTATCCATCTGCATCTCTACCTACTTGCCGGCCTGCCTATCGACCTACCTACCCACCCACCTCTTTCGAATAAGAAATAAATGACGACGGCAGTTCAAATTTCGTCGAGCTTTCCGAGTTCATACTTCTACACGCTTGATGGTCTGACTTGGGGCGTTTCTACAGTGGAGAAGCATGTCAGTTTTGATTTTACTGCCTAGGTTGATGATTGCTCACAGGTAAAGCCAACTATTGGTAGTGTTGGGTAAGCTTGGTCGGGGCACTGCTGTATATGGAAACAAACGGGACGTTTAGACTTAAGCTACTGACTGCGGTCCATTCGACACAAAGGAGGTCGGATAGCACGAAGGTCGTTTTCATCAGCAAGGCTGTGAAAGAAGCTGCTATCACGATGGTATGTAAGTAAATTAGCTTTATGAAGAACCGAAACCACTGATTTTTACCTGTAGTACTTCTCGATTTACAAGACAAAATTTTACATGCAGAGTAGGAACACCGTTTTCTCCAGGGACATTATATTTGTTCTTTTACAGAACACTGGAACAAGAAAACTCATGTACAAGCTGTCCTGCTGAGATGAGTTCGATATGGAAATTTACGTAGAAGACTTTCCGAGCGCACCAATGACTGTCATGAAAGTGAAGATTTTCTCATCAGTTCTATGTAAAATTGCCTGCATTTCGTGTACGAAGTCCAAATAACTTGCCAACCAGCAGCGTAAGCTTTGTACTTGGGGTAGGACGCGAAGAACTGCTTCTTCAATTTTTTTACGCATTTCTAGTGAGTCCATCCATGCGTGTACGGTTAGAATGGTATCCATGCTGAACAAGATTTCCTGGGACAGCTCCAGATTATCGGAGAGTATTCCCGCCGCTTGTTGTTCAAACTTTTTCAAACGTTCCATCAAGTAAGGCACTAAACTGAGTTGATACGCTAGTTCTTTGCTTTCATTAGACGAGAGATGGCAAAATTTTTTGTTGGATTCCATTGTTTCTGCATTTAGTAGTCTAAAGATAAACACGGATCAACTGTTGCGGATCAACTGTTGTTGAAGTAATAGCACCGTCACGTGGAAATTGACAAAATTTTAAACCTAAAGAATCTGGTATTCCGTGACACTTTCCACGTGAGCTGTCTGGTGACGAAGCACTGGTCGTCTGACAGGTTCATCTGAGCTTTTGGGACGGCACAAAAAGAAGACCACCGTTAGGATGAGCTTGAATCCGTTTGATCTTCTTATGCTGTAGTCTGGGCATTAGTTAAGAAAACATGTAACATTCAGTGATGTGAGCCAGTCAGCAAGCCGGTGGTCATTTCTTCCTTCCAACCCGTTTACTTACCTATTTCCCCTGATTCATTCGTTCATTCATTCATTCATTCATTCATTCATTTATTTGTTCATTCGTTCGTTCACCAATAATCAACTCATCCATTCATTCACTCACTCACTCATTAATCTAGTTGTCCAGTGCTTCACTGATTCATTGATCCATTACTTTTTTGATTCGCAGAGTACTTATATCAGTTTGTCATTTATTCAGCATTCTCTTAGTGCTTCCTTCCTTGAGTCGGTCATTCATTTGTTCAGTTGCCAATTCACTTGTTATTCTGCATGATCCCGCACTCATTTCTTCATTCAGCCTTTTAATCGTTGATCAACCTATTGACTCAAACATCCACTTAACATTCTTTGATTGAATTTCATTTATTATTTCTTTATTCATCCACTTGTTCAGTTGCCAGCTAGGTGCGTTTACTTTACTTTCCTCTTCGTATCTGTCTCTGATTTTCTACGTCTGTTTTTCATTCTGTTTAGAAATCAAGCAGCAGATTTGACCAACCAATCTGCCGATATGCCAGATAACCGGTTTTTCTCTTCGAGCTGGTGTGTCCGTGAAAGATTCTTTGCCATGGCTTTGAAAAAATCATTCGTTCACTAGTGTTGTGGTAAAGCGCATTAGGTCAAGAAAATATGGTATCGATAAATATATTGGCGACTAACATGTTTTCAAATATTAGCTGGGATAAGTGCTAACACTAGCAGGTGTGGGTGACTTAAACGGTATGCTACTTACAACTATCAAGTAACCAAACAAACGAATTTAAATTTAAGTTTATTACAGAAGTTTCCTACTATGAACACCACGCCAGTGTTTTCTAGCGACGTAAGGTATCGCAGTGACTGCTGAGACAGTTTGCCTGTATACTGACCCGACATCAGGGGACAGATCCTACGTGCTACTTGACTAGTTCCTACTCAAGATGCCGGATACACGCTACATTCACTGCGATGAGGTAACCTCCAACTGCTGTGGCGAACGGCCTATATCTCTAACCACTGACTGATCGCTGACTGACCCCGACCACATGCCACACGCGCCACTGGTGCCGATGAGCTATCTACCACTCACAACGTTTGGTTACCTTCAGTCAAAGTCGGTTCAACCGTTCGGTACACAAATTTCCGTTGGACTTGTGGCGCGGATATCTGCCGCAGGAATATATGACAAATGTTTTTATCCTCGTTCATTGTGATGATGAAGATGCTGCTGCTGCTGCTGCTGATGATGATGGTGATGATGAAAATGGTGGTTTTGATAAACACAGGTGGTGATGAATGCAGTATCGGTTTTCAACTCTAATATCGAATGTTTACACTGAACTGTTAACGCTGTAAACACGCCGTCAAACATGATGTATTTATTAAAAAATGACAAAATACGTGGGACATCTTCTTGATTATTTCTTGCACGTTTGTGGGAATATTATCGTTCTCCATGTGTATGTGTAACGATCAAATTGGTCATTTCAGCAGCCATTTCAGCTGGCTCTGCTGCCACCTGACTGAAAGGTTCTGACTGGGCGACTGAAACAACTGGGACAGTTACTGGTTTGCCGTTGAACGTGTGCGCCAAGCCATGACATCGTTTAGAGTGCGAGCATGTCCCCAATTTTCGGTCCGATAATTCACGTTCAATCGGCGTACCCTGATTGACTATCGGTGACACGCTTGTCCCGCGCGTCAGAAGTTAGATTTCCAAATGCCGGCATGACAGATGATGTGTGCTGTTGACGATCTTTTAGGAAAGCGAGTATCTGATCCGGTATCTCGTTCCGTTGGTGCAGATCAACCAGAGTAGTCTCACCAGAAGAGGAAGAAGAGATTTCAGATGAGTGATATGGATACAAAGACGCTTTCAAAGTTCAGTTCTGTCCGATGAACCCACCCCTGTTAAATGCGATGTGACATCTGGTTATATTCTGGTTCAGAAGTTCCGTTCTCAAAGTTGGTCCCTTTTTTACTCGTTATCTCCCGTTGCTGTCTCCCACAGAATTTAAAGAGTCCTGCTGCTTCAAATGTACGGAACATAAACGTGTTACTACTATTCTAAGCACACTAAGCATTCTAAACATGCACACAGGAAAGTTGAAAGCTCAGCTTAGAGTGGAATCAACATCTACGGCTGGAATGGACGCGAAAGAGTTTTCAAATAACAGTGACGTAAATACAAAATAATTGTTGCAAGTGCAAGATAGAGCATTTGAACTGTTAACCATCCAATCCTCCTTTTACCCTGCTTCAGGCGTCCCAAAAAATCTAACTGCTTTTATTGAAACGGTTGAGCGCCTCATATTCCTTCAACAGATTTTGTGAGCCGAGATATTCCATCCTGGATAGTTTGGCAAGTTTGTGCAGTACCATAAATATGGCCCATTAAATAGGAATCGCTGTTAGACTTGAGGGGCAGTTGCTTAGAAATCGTGGTATAGCAGAAATGGCTTGAGCTATGCGTGATTGTGGTGGCCAATAGAACGAGGGAGAGAATAATGGGTAAAAAATGTTCCACAGCCTTCGATTGCATGCAGTTCTTTTTGGGGTGAAGAAATCATCTGTCTCAGTGGGTTCAGTGTATGCGAATTCCGCTTGAATTGTACAATATTAGGGAAAACGGGATTGTGAAGTGGCCAATCTTCTGATGCATTTACCGCAGAAAGTTCGAGAAGATATGAGCAACTGAGACCGATATTTTGACTGCCATATTTTACCACCACAGAGCTCTGCTTAGTAACCCAACCGTTGGTTTTGAACAAAGTGAACACAATTGCTGATTGGTTTTGGGCGCTTGGAGGAAGGGTTGGGTAAGGCGGAGTTTCACACCCCCACGCATCGGATGATAGTGATTCCATCAAGGCCGTAGGTTGTCCTTTCAGTAAATGTCTGGGCTATTCTTAAAACAACCGCCTTTCTCGGGATGCCCACTGAGCATGTAATGGTACCTGAATTGCGCGCGTTTAGATCCATGCGTCTAAAGTTCGTGTTAAGTTACTTACAAGGCCATAACGCTTTTTTCCATCGTTGGTCGAAAGGGTTCGTATTCCAAAACCTATTTGTTTGTACTAGCCTTTTACTGGACATTATTTGACCTCATAATGATTAACGTTCAATTCTGGTTTTAGCTGTGTATTGGAGGATATATTACTAAAATTCTCTAAAAAAATGTGGTCTTCTGAACCCATCAGCTGTCAGGGGCCAGGTAATCACAACACGGACGACAGGGACGCATCTATCTACTTCCACAATCGTCAGCTAAATGGATCTTGGGTAGTATGAATGACAGTTTGCGTTTCAGCATAGTGTAGCATCTCTTCTAGCGTGTTTTCAAAAAACACTGTCTTCTGGGATTTCCTACATAGGGGCTTCTTTTCTAACGGAGCCATCTTTACCCAGTCTCGCGAGCTTTACCATTGGAGTAATGGATAAATAGAACCAGAAAATAATGGCAATTTTGACGCTACTCTCCATAAAGGACCAATTATCCCACAGTTCAGGGAATGAGAGAACTGGTTGGTATGAAAATTGATTTCTGTCTAGCTATGTCAGGAAGAAGCGCTCGGTCCCCAAGTTTAGTTACACCTAGTTGAACCTGAGGACACTGCTGATACTACCAGACTTTCCGGCCATCCAACCTATACATGGAGTGAACCCATGACCTACGTCTAATACAATGAATCATAAGCTTTACACTGAAGCCCGAAGTCGGTGATATTTGGTGTACTTTTTTAGTTAACCCTGCAGATATTTCAATCTCTCAGTGTAAATTTAGTGTGTGGCAAGTAACCACCTCGAACTGGCTACGCCCTTAGACGATTACACCCTAAATACTCCTGTTGTCCAAAAGTAAATAAAGGTCGTTTAGATTGGTCAAAAAATGTCATATTCAGTCAGAATATATTGCAGAGAGTGTCAGTGTGAGAGTGTTATAGAACTTTGACCTTTCACCTACGGTTTTTTGAAGGCATATTCGTAAACCATGTGCACTCCCTTCATACTATTGAGCCCAGGGTAGACTATCCTGTCTCATAATTCTCTGTGACAGCCTGCTAGACGTAAGGATTCCTAGTGATTGTCCACAGAAGGTACCTTAAGTGTGCTTGGGGATATTTCAGTTTTTCTTCAATGGTGAACGATGGTGTAGCTATGCACTCGCCAGGCTGTAAACACCATTCACAGTCTCATCATTCTCCAGAGTATCTTGCGTGATACTCTCCAGTCAAAAAGTACACAAGCTTTTTGAACTATTTTAACGCCACGTACATAAATATCATGTTCACAGTGGGAAGGGAGTTTAATCAGATCCTAATTTTCTTGAACCTTCTGGCTACTAGCAGCTAAGATCGGTCGGTGAAAATATGAATACTCCTTGGGGTTATGCTGAACCGTCAGTACCCTCATTATTCTAGCTTCGTTTCAACCAAACAAAAACATAATCCTGTACGTTGCCTAGCAGACAGAGTGAGGAGGATCTGCATTGAAGATGCTATTCAAAGTGACCTATCAGGTCTAGCTGACCTCTTCACTCCGAACCGTTACCCGCATTGATTTACTGTTACAAGTCTTCAAGAGGAATTCAGGTCATTACGGTCATGTGCCGTGAACAAACAAAGGACAGTTGTGCCCCCTATCAATGAAACACTACTTAGGAAATAATTAGCCTACGTTTGGCTGAAGCCGTTGAAGATACTTATAACACCAGCTTTATTTCGAGACCAGTTGTTGCTCATTGACTGAGACATTGGTTAGCCGCAGTCAGTTCTTCTTCTTGCGTATACCATTCTACTTGCTCCTGTGGAGCGAGTTATGTTGCAAAGACGATTAATTGTCTATCATTGAAACGCTCCCTTTCTGACTATCCACATTGATATATATTATCATAATATTTTGTCCATTATGTCAGTCCTTTGCAACGTATTTGCCCAGTTGAGTAAGAGCTGAAAACGAATTCGTTTCCGGTCTTTTAATGTTTCTCTCAGGATCCTTTGGCACTTAGAATCAGATATTGCTCTTAAGAACCACGTGGATCGTAACGTCATACCATTTATCTGGTCGATTTCCACGAATAGAGACCTTCCGAAAAGGAGCCACCCGCACCAGTTCCTACGGGTGATCCCTATTAGGAGAGGGCACTCTTTTCATGTAAGCCAGGTAATGTCGAGAGATCATCTCAGTTGGGCAAAAATGGTATAACCGCCGCCAAGTGACCAATATTCTGGCTGTCAGAAAAGTGATACTTCCTGTTGAAGATTGGATCAAACTTACTTTAACCTATCCATGGGTCCTACGAGACAGCTTCAGCAGGGAAATGGTTGTCTCAGTAGTCATACTGCGCCAAACGTAGATATTTTCACATGACCACCAGTTTCATTAATTTCCTGTTGACGCTGACTTTGTTGCTTGCCGCTTGAAAACTGACCGTTTTTGATTGAATATCACAAAATGATGACATTGTAAAGCTTTACACTGGCGAAATACCTCTGACTGGCGTTATGTTTTCCCTCGATCCAAAGTTGTTTTGACGTTTGTAGTTGCACCGCCCAACAGTGAAACCAGAAAAGCCAGAAGAGAGGATTTTATGAGGTACCCGACTGATCGCCTGCAAGAAACGGAAATACACCAAACACAAATGTTTTATTTTGAGGCAGTGTGTCCCCTGGGAGAGAAAACCACAATGAATTTGCACAGTGTTCTTCATACGATCAAGAAGATGGTCTAACGAAAACAGGATTATTGTAGAGTATTTCTGTAGGGGAGGATCGACTGCATTTATCCATGGCTTTGTGTGATTCATACTAGGATGACACCATAAAATGTAAATTATCCATTACAGAGATCTTGAAACTTGTAAATATTACAGTTAAACACAACAAAATACAAACTTCTCTCCATTTTTACACTTTTTGCTCACTTGAATTCGCACAGCAGTCGAATAGAGCAGGTCTCTGCTTGACTGAGGGCCGTAAGTCATACAACTACAGTATGCAGTGAATCATGTTAAATCAAGTGTGGGTTATTCGAGTGTCCGCTGGAGCACTTCATACCGTAGGTCACACCAGTAGATTGGCAGGATGATCTAGTGTTCTCGGTATGTGAACTGCTGTGGGAATACAGCAATTTGCACGTAGAAGGCTTGCATATCTTGTCTGGTTGCTCATTCCGGCATACACACACAAAGCAAGTCTTTGTACAATACTTCTGTAACAGTTCTGGCAACCGATTTTGTGTGCATAAGAAATATTTGCGGAAGTTTTATCAACATCCTGTCTATTGATCGACCTTGAGTGCTCACACCAGTATTAGACAGGCGAGGCCCAAACAAGGTTCAGTTGTGCAACGAAGTATTTAAGCATGCCACACAGACAGTCGCGTATACATCGGAAGTTTAGCAAAAGAGGGTCTGAAGAAGTCGGTCGTCCCACCATTGTCAAATGAATATTTTTTTGCCCCCCTCAGCATTCACCAAAGCGAGTCTTGGGTGAAATATGTGAACTTCCCGTCTGTGTGCAAGCAACCTGTTTTTCAGACAAGAATTCCGGCTTATTGACGATTTCTATATTTTCAGCGATGGAACGTGAATTAATTGAAACTAGGAATGGAAGGACTACGGTCCCGGGAAGACATCCGGCAAATTCTACACCGAAGGACGAGATGACCGCATCTCCAACCATATCGTTAGGGGTCGAAAGACAACATTCAAAGTCCGACGAACATCACCAAAATGGTTATTCTCAGTCACATCAGAAACAACGTAGAACCTCCGGTGTAGAACCACTTCTTACCCGACAACACTGTGCAACTCCAGCATCGATTCAAGAGGAAATGGAAAAATGCTGTAAGTGTCCGTTTGTTTATAATAACACATTCGTTATATAACGACATCAAAAACACAAGCGAAAATAATTTAGTCTACTAGGATGAGTGCCCCTCACAGCTATGCGGGCATTTTAGAAAAAGACTACCCCAACGGGGATCGTTAGATAAAGGAGCCAGTGCATTATCGGCATTATCTTTATGATTTCATACTGTCAACCCAGTAGAATATTAGCTACCCAAGTCTGGTTGGATCACAGCATTATACACGGCCTTCAGTGCTCTAAAACCACAAATATTTGACTCTGAATGGAACAAGATTTAATGCAGTGAGGCAGTCATAATGATATCCGCTGCTTTTTGGTCTCTGAAGAACCCATATGCCAGGTTGGATCACCTGGCAGCATAAAGACTTCAAGTGTGCATGCGCTGAAATGTGGCACTGCGTGCACATTCTCACTGGCCCACAAATAAGGCCAACTAACTACAACGATCCCACTATGACATTAACGGCTGGCACTCAAGTGCTATCGAATGTTGTTTGGATCACGTGATGCACGCAAGTTTGGGAGGCAGGAGGATCACCGGGGATCCCCATTCACTGTCACGTTGTTGGCTTGTGAAGCAACTCTTATGACACTGAACAGCGGTGGCATCTGTTATATGAGATCACCAGGATCACCAGGTAGAGATAACAGTGGCTTATGAGCAGTAAAGCTGTGACCACAACAGGGCTGTATGTCGGTCCAATACATTTACGGAGGCTGTGAGGCCGGCGACGAAAGTGTCCTTAAGCCTAATCTTTAGTGAAAGAATTAGATTCACATGGCACACCATGCACAAAGCTTGCATTGTCCTAGTAGTAAACATATCCAGGACGCTCGGCAACATTTTGCTTGAACAAAAACTTACGTCTGCAGGGGGTACCTCCGAAAATGAGCATAGAAACAGCAAGGAGAGCATGCAACTGTTTTGGAGGGATAGTCCCAACAGGTAAACAAAGTAAACGTTTGTGAAACGATAGTGGTGTGTATCCAATATTAACCATCTTCAAGTTTGAAAGAGGAGAATTTCCAACTTAGCTGTAGTTTGTTCCTGGTCCTTTTTTTAACTATTTTCTTCTGCGACTGTTTTGCAGAAACATGTTTCTCGAATGTGTTTCTCGGAGTGCTCACCCAGCTTATGCAGCCCAGGTAACCAACTTTCAAAACATTTAAGATTCGCAAATTCATGTATGCTGTTTAGGGTGCCCAATTCACGGCAAATTAGTGCGGTAGCTTGAGTTTGTCTTCCGATAGTGTTTGGACCGTTTGGACGGCTTTCACGGAGCGGCGAAGAAAGCCATGCATAGTGGTTTATATATTTCAACGGAAGCAATAGAAATAAGTTAGGTTTTGATGCAAAGAGCCAGCAGATACACGTTGCACGAGATCTCCTGGATGTTCGTCGTCCAAGACAACTCTTGTATCTCCGAACGGCCTAACGGTTTCCAGGGCCATGTTGCACGTACAGGCTACCGATTGGTAAGACTTGTGTATAGAGTTTCCAACAGTGTCGGTACTTGTTCTTCACTGCTCATCTACTAATAATGTGGTTTCCTTGTTGAAGGGCATTATAACGAACGAGACGATCCCAGGTCTTCCAGTATATTTGTCCATGTTTTCACAACACAAATTTTCTTTGGCCCATTTTAGCTGAATGAATGCTCTTCTGGTGACAGTTTTCAAATGTGAACAGCACTCTATACAAGTGCTGTTCACATTTGAAAACTGTCACCAGAAGCGCATTTACCAGATAAGGAGGTGACTGATTAAATTTTGATACGAAATTTGCGAATTACTACGAGATATGATATCCTTTGCTAACGTCGACTCTCCTAAACTATTTTTGTCCCCATAAACGACTTACGTTTAAGGAATACCATTATGTGAGCGCTTTTCTGTATGTACTGAAGATAATATAATTCGGTAAAAATTTCTTTGCTTTCACCATCCTTGTAGGAACGTTAACGGGCACATTATTCGTCACTTACCTACTCATTTCAACTTGTGCACAAAACTGAGCATGTACCCAATAGACTAATGGATCTAGACGCATTTATGCTTAATTTTCTCATTGTGGGCTTAGGGCTGCCAGATAAATAAAGTGCTTCTTAGACAGAAGATAAACTACTCTAGCACTCATTAGGTTGCGAGGCACTTGGTTTTTCGCAGGCTCTCCCAAGAACAAGCATTCCAATTTTACAAAAGGAACAATGCATACACCTCCAAACTTGCCTTGTTATAAAACTCAAGCAATAGAAATAATATACACCCTGTGGCATTGACGGATGTATTTCGCGTTCATCCATTCGATTCCCAGGTAGAACATATTTGATTATACTTTGGCTTCACGAAGGTTTCGTTCTCCATTAATCCGTAAATTTTGGTAAGGGATGTAAACGTAGTTTGGCTTAGCTTGCTGACTAAGTCCTTGGTGAAGAGAGTGCATTTCAATGCATCCTTCTTACCCCGACAACATCCGACAAAAAAACACGCTCACTGAAAATTCTGCGTAGGAAAAATATTCGACTCCGGACTTTACAAACTTTCAATGTCCCAAAGCTGTTTTATTTTCATTGAAATTCTTGAGTATTCAAAGTCATAGTGGCTTGCAATGGAGATGAGGCGTTCAACTTTCAGTGGAATAATTGTTCAACTAATGACGACTGGAAAAAACTGCAATCATCCTCTTATTTTAGCTGATGAGCGTGAAAAATCTGATGTTCTGTTAAGGGTGCTTGAGAAGCAAAAGACCGAAGCCAACACTCTCTCCGAACTTCATCGTCAACTCAACATGACACAAAAAGCCGACGAACTGAAGCGACTTGCCGACCAAACTGCGTACTCTATCGCCGTATTTAACCGTCGTCTACAACAACGTCGTCAGATCCCGTACACATTCGAACTTGTCAATATGCCACAGGCCAATGTGAACGTTGATTTGCCACCGAATGTGCTTGAGGTTGCCGAGGTTCGTGCCGTCGATTACCGTATACCTTCAGATTGTGGGGTCACTCTGGAATCCTATGTGCAGCTTGAAATAGCCTATCCGTCCGCAAAAAAAATGCAAAAGGTCAAAACTGACTGGATCAGATATCTGAATGGGATATGCTACAATCCGATGCCAATGCAGTTCACCATCGACCCAACTTCAGATGCTTATGTACAACTGCTGAAATTGAAAGAACAGCTCAAGGCAACAGTAAGTAAGGTGACACTTTTAACGTACATCCGTTTGAACAGAAACACTTTTCTTTGTAAGGCGTTCAGGCAAGTGTGCAGCAAAGTGAAACTACTCCCAAGCACATTTTATTTATGTAGGCCCGAACGGATCATATTTACTGGTACAAGCTGAGTATCACCTGTCCGTTATGAAGTTTAACGTTAATTCTTAGTCCATTCTAACGCCAATATGTGAACAGCACTACTCCCTTCTACAGCCTTTAGAATGTAATTCATTTCTGAAGATAGGAAAAAAATACTATAACTTTCGGAGAGGATATAGTTTGCCATACCATACATCTAGGTAACAGTGGATTCTTTGGAATTCTACCAGCAGTGACACCATTGGCTCCTGCAGTCTCAGATCGGGGTAAATGTCACCTGCGTGTGTGCGCTGGTGGATGAAGTAAATCTAAATTCGGTGTTACTAAGAGACTCAACAGAATCCCAACGGAATCTCCCGTTTACGCTATTCTCAGACTTAATGTGCTGCACACTTTTTGTCTGATTTTTCAGCTGGCACTATAATCGGAATGTTGCAATAAACTTTCTTGTCGTAGCATGCTACCCATAAGTTTGCTGGTAACTCCTTGACAGCCCACGACTCGTTTTGCCCTTCTTGAGGCTTATCAGGTAGGCGTAGTCTCTAAGCTTTCACCAAACCTGAATAGAAAATTTTAGGCTCTCCATTGAGCTGAAAAATCTCATAATGAATAGATTCATCTGAACAATTAACCAATGAGTGAACTACGTGAATCGCATAGAGTTTGGTGTTCAAGTAGACATTAATGTTGGTGAAACTTTGTGGACTATGCTTACTCGATAAACCCCATGAAGGACGCATCCGGTACTGGGCTGCCCAATCGTCTTCAGAAAACTTGTGAGTATGCCACGTCAAGAAAATCTAAATTGCAAGGGCAACACAGCTTATCGCCCTTCCGCGAAGAACATTTATGTCCGATTTTATTCAAGGTTGGATGTTTAGAATAATCATGTGAGCTCATGAAACCCTGTTGACTCCTGTCGATACAGCATAATTTTTTGGAAAAATTGCAGGTGTCGATGTACCGAGATTTTTAGATTTTCATTACTTTCCTCATCTAATTTGGCGGCCATATGCCCGCAGTTCTTCCGCAGTTGGGATATCTTACAAGCCTAGTTTGTTTACTTGTCCCGGACGTATTTTTCACAACCAAGTACGAGCAACACCCACCACTCGAATCCACAAACAATTGAAGAGCATACCGATATATTCAGTACTTTGAACTCAGTAAGTGCATTTATCTGGAAGAACTTTGTGCAGACTTGCTAGTATAGTCGGCCGGCTACGTGGATTGTCAGCCGTTGGGTTGTTTTACTTGCATTCATACCATTCTGGGAGCGGTTTAAAATCCCCTAAAGTAGAGTTTTGATGTCCTTCTGAATCATTAACACATGCAAATGCTAGATTCGCCCGTCATTACACGCCCCGTTGCCAACTGAGCAGAACAGACAAGACGAGGTTTTTGTGCTTTGTCATCAGGCTCTTACGTTGTCACAACTACCAAGTTAGCTACTGGAGTAAACTAAATCACAACTCACGAAAGTGCACTAAGGTCACGAAGTGATCGTCGGAACTTGTGTGGGTTGTGGGTGAGGATGGCCGGAAAGTAGTGTATTTGTGGTCAAATCGGTTTTATAGGACACTGACGTCCAAATGAACCGCTTCTGTTCTCGGTCGAGCTGACGGTTTATAATAGGGCTCAGATAAATCTTCGCTGGTCTGAAGAAATGCGTATTTAGATCGTGCAGTCACTGCATTGGAAGACGCTTGTTAGACCACAATATAATCATCTTTGGCACAGCACACGGTTCCTTTCTGCTAGACACCCGGTAGGATGATTTGTCGACGGTTTTCGGCACACGCTTTTAAATGAGAGATGAGATTTTTCCGACTTCCAAGTTTCCTGTAAATCTCGAACGAAAACTGCCGGCAAAATAAAGTGTTCTGACCACTTCCCTAGGTTGCCGCGTTACAGAATTCAACCCTCAGTAGCTTTTCAATGATGGCTGAAACAGGCCATTCCATTAAGTTCATCTTTTAACCCGTGATACTGTTCGCCGTATGAAGAGAAACAGACGGCTATTTTACATACGACACCATTCAGAAGTTTTAAACAAGCAGGAAACACGTCTTAAGTGCAGATGAGGTTTTTCCTTTAGATCTGGTACGAAGGCAAGTTCCTCCTAGTTCCAAAAGGTATGGAATTTTTGCAACTTACCTGGCAACAAACCCACATATGTATCTTAAGGACCACTGTTGAGTAGGCCCATCCTCTTCCCTTCTGGGTTGTACCCTTGGAAATCTGAGTGCTCGTCAAATTTTCACACACCAGAGAACTAACTGTGTGCCAGGGCTTGGACAGAATGCATGAAAATAAGGCTTCGGCCGACTGTAGCTTTTCGCCCATAATGATTTTGATTCTTGTTAGTCTTTTGAGGTAAATATTTCCAATCTGAAAATGAATTTTATCTAGTAGAAATTAATGAATGCTTTTATGTAAAAATAAATCTGGCGATTGTACAATATGAATCCGAGTTTACTGTAATTTTTTCTTTCGTATTCATCAGCATTATTCACTAGTGCTTATCCTTTTAAATTTTTCTTATAAAAACTAGACAGTTGATTTTGCCGTTATAGTTATAGAGACGGCCTCTGAAGAAACATCCGCGATATGAAAAACGGAAGCTGCACTTAAGGCTCACCCTCACACAGCTCCCTAGTGCACTGGAGTGATTTTTCGACGTATACCGAATAGGAGCTCTTGAGTATCTTACAGTGGCATGATTTTCAGCAACAAGTTTGTCCCAAAATGCACCTTATACAGTAGGTTTCCGCACAGCGAGCCAAGCCACTGCCCTTATCACCAAAGACACCGATATTGGCTCGTGTTGTTATTTTTTGGTTGTATAAGTGGCATTGTTGTGGAAACTTCCGGTGCCCTGTGTGAGGCATTCAACCCTAACGGTTACTTTTCGCACGGAGCATTTTTGCGTGCGCTGATCGCTGGAGAACAAGATTCCTGTTAGCTCCATTTTATCGATAAATCCAGCTGTGAAAAGAACACAATGGACATGAGGGCGCTAAGTCAAAAAGCTACTTGAGCAACTAGTACCTGTCTTGGCTTTCTTTTGTCAGCAAAGTTCGCCAGACGTGACAAAAGCTGTCTGAGTGCACCAAATCCGCACTCTAAATTTGCAGGCACTCCTCACCAGTGACCATGATATACAGACCGCATCTGTTTCTGATTCAGTTTGACTGAGCTGCAATAAACAAGTTCCGACAGACAGGTGGGAAATGAGCACGCTTCAAAGAATTGAACAGTCCTCCTTTTGTTCTGGTCGAAAGACTGTAGACTCATGTGGACCAAAGTGGGCCAAAATGACCCTGTAAGAGCCCATCAACTCTAAATATTCTTGACCGTGCCATGGTTGGAATCCCGGGTATGTGAAACGCGAGGCATACATGTTAACACCAACCTAGCAGGCGCTAGGCACACGTGAACCGCGGTGTCTGTACAGGTAATATTGCAAGAAACGGCATACAATCGAAGTTAGTAGAGTTCATGCCGTCAGCTTCTTTCCAGGCTGTCTGACTGAGCGCTTGTTGGTAGGTACATCAGAATTCTTGCGGTAGACTAGCACCAGACACCTTCCTCACCCACTGCTTTCCTTTTTTTCACTTTAAGGCTTTAAATGTAATTAACTGTAGTTTTCGGTTGCATAGCAGTTCAAAATCAGTGTCAGTACTGATATTCTGCTTCTGATGCGTATAACGATGATGATGACCCACCGATTTGTGTTTCCGAACCACGTATCGTCGTGGATGATTGAAGCCTTCTGGAAAACTGCATGAAAGTGCTCGGCTATTAGGCACCTGTCCAGCCAACACAGATGCAGTAGCTGGAATGCAGTCGCCTCACGCGTCGAGTGTTTGGGATTAAAGTTCCGGCTTATTTGAGGAGGAGCAACACTGAGTGAGGTCCGAACGCAGTGCTTCCGCTACTTGTTGTGTACTAACCAGAATATTTCCGGCTTGAGAGAAGGACAAGGCCTGTTCAGAAAAGCCTATCCGAACGATGTCAAATGCGTAATACTTGCAGGAGTAGTGCTTCGTTAAATTCCACCTTTGAAGGTAATAGCGACAAGTAGTCATTGTGAAATGGGGGGCATGTTTGACCTTGAGGAGAACTAGTGTCATACTGAAGCCAAATTCTCTTAATTCAGATCAAGGTGCAGCCCGATCGGAAGGCATCATGACAATGAAATAAGAGCCATATTCAAATTATTGGGTGATAAGTGAATTGATAAAGGAAATCAATGCTATAAACACTTAAATGTTTTATCCCCCATTAATTTTGACGTTTGTGTCATACTAGGACAGAAACATTTTTCTAAGGTATAACACACATACGCAAATACATATGATCTTCAAACCTGAATAAAGTATAGAGCTCCTGTTCCCGTTGGCTAAAAAGCAATTGGAAAGGCGGTATAGCTGCTTTCCTCGAAATTACAGGTGGACTGACAATGTCCTGTCGATGTTGAAAATGTATCCGTGCATTACAGTGTTTCTCAACCTACTTCTTCATACTTGAGCGTATTGCTTCAGGCCATTTCACTAAATTTGTTCTCATAGATATTGTTACCACTGAGGTGACACAAAATGATTTTTCACCGTGGGGATTCCGAATTCCGTTCATCCCTTAACTCAGTCTGTGAAACCCAAAGAGGTTAGCTTGATAATCTCTTTTCATATGTTTTAACAGTGTCTAATGTTGTCAGGAATCGTTGAATTCTCTAAATAAAGACAGAAAATCAATGGTTTTGCGAAGTAGTTTCGAGGAGTTGAGCTAGTGCTCGGACCAGATATTCAGGAAAGAAAGGTATGGAATTTCTATCCTGTCTGACAAAAAAAACTAAATCCTAGGAGAGCGAAAATAGGAAAGCTGCCTACTAAGGGAGAGCGCATCTGTAGTACATGGCTCGAAATTGAACAGGCATAATAATGTCTTCTTTCGGTTGTCCTAATCAGACCCAAATGGAAATAATGTCTAGACATCACCTCAGGGATGAGAAAAGACGTCTTAGAGTGTGCTTGAAAAAAGAAGCATAACAGCAGACAACAGATAAAATAAAGTGTCTGTGGGGTTTGTCTGCTTTAGCCTGCATGAATTAACGCACCTTGAAACCGCTTTCTTTTTCAAGCATCGATAAATTACCACATAAAGAGCCAAAGAGGTGGACACACAGATCAACATAGTTTGACTTGTTTGCCGTTTTATGGGATCATTAAGGTCTGAGGAAGGATCTGCTGGTTTTACAGGATGAAAAATGTCTTTCGGTGATCATACAGAAGGGCTAATGTAGCATGTGATAGGTGGTATACGGTCATGTGCTGCATTACATGCGTGTGCATGGCTATACGGACCGTCATCTCTTTTGACAGAAACATTAAACTATATGGGTAAGCAGTGACACGTGACGCCAGACGGAGAGATGGTGTGGAAGGTGCGTCAACGAGAACCGAACTACAAGCGCAAAGCGATTTCAACCCTCAACCCACCTCTTACCTGCGCAATGACCAGGAAGCGGGTCATAACACAACAGATATCATAAAGCCATTGTGTTTTTCGTGAATATTTCGATCCTCCATTTACTCAACCTCTCTATATTTAGAAAAGAAGAATCAGTTCTTCAGTTTTCGTGGAAGTCTACTTTCGTTAAAGAGCTAAACTTAAGTTCTAATTATGGCGCATGCCATACCAAATTCTTGTGGCGATGCACTATCTTATTAACAAAAATTATAAAATACTTCAAGAAAAATGCCTGCATTTGTTTCCTAAGCAAAGTACCACATTCCGCCAAATACGATATGCATAAACCCCAAGGTCTTGTGATTAGTGCGGTATGATTGCCTTGAGCTCCTCATCCATGACGAACACATGTTTTGGAGCACATAATCCTGTTACTCCATACATTTTAAACATTTGATACAGTTTGCCAGTCAGTTTTACCCTCAAAACGTTTGAAACCTAAGTCTTATTTTATAAAGTATTGATGCATTATCCTATTGGAACAACTTGGCTCGGCCTTCATTTGTGCAATCAAACTGCTCCACTTAGCTAACAAACCAGCGGCCGTATTATAATACAGCTGTTTCGATTGATCACTTCTATGTTTTATTTAATATAGCTAACTGACACCCCTTAGCAACAGCTATCAGAATACTACAGAACCCATTAAAAGCCCCGGTGTTTATTCTGGGCAAACTAGATTTGAATTTACCCCTATTTTTCACCATATTGTGGATAGTGTATTCCATTCATTGCATTCTTGTGTGTAATAGGCTTGAGTTGGGTGTCCCCATCTATTGTAAGTTCTTGGAAGGATATAGCAATTTTTTTCATTTTCGAAGTAGAAATTCAGACCTGGTGACTTCTTTGCGCTGACTATTCACTTCAGTCTTGAACCTGGTCGTTCTTTTTCTCCATACCAGAAAAGTTTGCCTAGAGACAATATCCTACCAGCCATTTTGTATCATTTCACTTCCTTTACTAGCTCGCATTTCTGTGGGCCCATAACTGTTCTGTTTTGGGGGCAAAAACTGATAACCCAAGTGATATTCTTTATTTGGAATAAATAATCTATGGGCACATTGAGAAATGATGCTCAGACGGCAAGATTATGAAAACGAAAGTGTATTTTGAAGTGACCAAAAGGTCATGAATATCCTGTCTTGCAAGTGACGTGGACAGACAAAAAGGTCATATGACAATAAGTACCATCACGGAAGTGTTTATAAGTTGAATATGTTATGACTTATTGCATTTGGTCAGTGAACTGACGTTGATATATTGCCAGTTGGAAAATTGGTTTAATTTCCGAAGCGAATTTGAAGTGTCGACACTGCAGTAAATCCAAAAAAAAAACGTACCTGGCCGAAAAAAGTGTGGCTTTATGAGGACTTTGAGACATTAATTGCGCTTCAACAATAAGCGATGCAGTTCATCATTGTCAACAGAACAACGGTCCCGTCGAGGCGAATCTCAGTGGTGTTTAAGCATGTTGCATTTTGGCTGTAGCGAAATTCTTTTACAGGCTTATATGTTAGCTTGACTGCCCAAACCCTCTAGCGTCGTTCATTCAGACTACCATTTCTGGACTGTTGTTGAGTGAATAGCAGAGTGGTTGCGTTTGATCGCAAGTGTATGTGGCCGTCTTTTGTTCCTGACAGACGTTAATGAACCTCACTGATGGGTTTGAAAGAGAACTTAGTGGTTCTTTAATGGACTGCTACGAAAGATCTTAAGCCCATTCATCCAGAAGGCAATGCACTCATGACACATCTTTTTGACTGAAACTACAAAGCTTCCGAATAGTCGCTTGATAAATGGTTGAACTGGTCTCACAAAAGAGTCAGTGCTTCCCTCTTGCCACAAGAAAAAAAAATATCCAGACGGGTTGAGGAGAGACAAGCATCCGGCCAGTGAATCGCTTAGCACACCGAATTGATGGCCAGGCTAAAGAATAACATGATCAATGCGAAGGAATCGGTGAACAAAGTATTTAATCCGAGTCAAGAGAATATCGGTGGCAAACAATAAACGTGTTCAAGTCATCCCATCTCCTGTTATTCTTTCTGAAACCAATAGTCTATGAGTCTATGAATCCCCGCTGATTCAAGCATTCGTTAGACTAGCTGAAAGCAGTCGTCTGTCAGCAATAAAAACATAGTTCTCGCATGAGCCAGCCCTATGAAAGTTCTATGAAGAATGTGTTCTAAACGGATCAAAGCATGTACAAGCCAAAAAGAGAAAGATTTTAGAAAATATCTTCTTTATGAATATACATCTTAGCATAAGCACAAACTGCAAATATTTGCAAAGAAACATGCCTTTCTCGAGGATTAACCGCATGCCGTACGTAGGCGTCAAGGAAACTTGATGTATTTTAAATGATCGTACCTTGAAACAATCCCACATGGATAAAGGCACATCTTCACTCGGTAATCCTGACAAACACTGGCGCCACTTTTGGATGATGATATACGGTAAAGCACATTGTGGGCATTTAAAAAGCATTCTTTTTAAAATGGATGAAGTTAGCTGACAGTGTGTTCCGTCGATGGAGGGACCTAAATAGCGACATATTTTCCAACTGCACAATGCTTGTGAGAACCATGGTTAAATCTGTCTGGATTAATCGTTCCCATAACACAAGGCACCATCATAGGAGACAGTGGGCATGAAGGCAGCGGCTGAATGTCGTGTACCAAATGATGATTGGTGGACCATCAGTGTAACCAATTGTGCCTCGGAGTTGTGATATACACTCTCACATAGGACTAAGATCTTATGCTGTGCTTCGTAAAACACAATCTATAAGATTGATCAACTTGACAAATTGTTTTCCCCCCTGGAGTTCCACAACAACATCGTTTCAGATTTCATGTAGGCATTTAGATGTTTTGCTTGAGAAATAGAAAAAATATGGTGCAGCATCCCTGGAAAATATCTTTAGAACGCACTTGTAATGTGGTTATTCCAGACGTTATCCAGCGGCCATTTTTTGGGGGGTCTTGACGTTAGTTCGAGAATCGACTTTGCATGTAAAGTCAGTCTACGTGTGAGAAGCGAGAAATAAAACATTCCTAACTGAAACTATAGCAATGATCAACTCAAAAATTTCTAGGAGGGTTGGAATCCATGGCACGCAGGTTTGTGGTTGAACCTTGTGCCATTGTCACAAGTGGCAGATCTTGCACATTAGCGAGACAAAGTACCACAATTCCCAAATCCCACGATTCAAGTAAGCAGTCTGCCTCTGAGCTGTTCACGAAGTGATGACTTCCTATCCGAGAATATTACTTCCACTTAGCACGTAGAGGGAGCAGTAGTATTAGTGCCGTAAGAAATTTTCGGATAAAAGACTAAGACTTGTTCGGCTATCGGAAAAAAACATGCCTCAGGTTGTATATCTAAGCCAGTAAATACATCTGGAATATAGGACTGCAATCGGCTGCTCCAGAAAATTTGATCTTAACAAAGTTCGCTACCAATAAACTGTAGTGCGAATGTTTTGTAAAACGTTACATCAACGAACAGCATTTCGCCATATCTGCCGAACAAGCATCAAAGGAGCTCCAAATTTTAGCTCAGTTTGATTCAGAATATGTAACAAGAAATCAGACTACCCTTGTTTCAGAGAATCAGACGTTAAAAGTGACGTGAACTGGCAAGGATTTTACAACTACAGCATAACGAAAGTGAACTTCGCTGAAGTGTTAGCTCCTCTGAGATATCCGTTGTCTTTCCCTTACTCATTAAGGGATTTTCCGCATGGTTGCTAAATTATTCTTCGTCAAGTAATTATGGTCAGACACAAATATTCCTTTTAGCACTAAGTTTGAAACCCCTAAGAAATAGGTAGGAGATGCCTGACTGTTATTTCATAACAAGCAATTCAGGCAAGCGATGGCGTAAACTTGAGGTGGACATGGAATAGTACTGGTGATAGGAAAACAAGCTCTAGAAAGCTGAATAATTGCGTGGAAAATAATCTGAATTCATTTTACTCAAGACATTCTGATTTACAATGTAGGGAGCGAGGCTTCTAAATTTTGGACAATTTTGGCAAGGCATCAAGAGAGCCAATGTGAGCCACTCGTAATAGACATGTAGTTCATTCGATAGAATGGTTGAGGATGATTAGGTGTGAGAACATCTGACACAAAATTCTCAGAAATACAAAACACTATGAGAACTTAGATCATTTCGAAACGAGGTGAAAACTCTTCCCGTCATTTCTGAAATGCGTTAGTTGTGTAATATCATTGCGGAATCATTGAGGAATACTTTAAAAAACCTGAATGATGACCTGAGGGCATCGTTACAATATACAAGATCCGTGGTGTAGTGATGGAGGTGGAACTGCCCGTATGGTTTAACACCATTTGTATATAGCCAGCTTGAGACTGGACATGAGTTGCTTGATTTGACGTGTTAGAGATACCCGAACAGCCGAGGTATACGGTCATAGTTACCGAACTGACATCTAGTAATCTTCCATAAAGTACATCTCATGTAAGTGGCCAACATCCAGAAAAAAATCACGCCAGATTTTTACAGGATACGCTGACTTCATGCAGACAACCTCCAACCCACCCGAAGAGACCACGATCTTGTCAGCCTAACAGCGATTATACCAGCAAGAAGATGTAACCTATAAGGAAATACCGCTAAACTCATGATTTAAGATCAGGGTCACAGTTTTTAAAGACCAGTGTTTTGGGGCGCATGAGAGAGCACCAGTCACTTTTAAAATTATCAAAACCGTATGAAACTACCCGAGATCATTACACTTTAAAAAAAGCAAATCAACATTACTCAGTTTAAGGCTCACCCGCCTGCTGCGGAAGACCAAATCCAGCTTGAGGCATCACTTTATAATTACACCCCTATGACCCTTTGATTCTAGCATGAGTAAAACTTACAGCCAGTATTCGTACAGCATTTACGTATCACTAAATGTTCTTGGCAGACAGTGGCTCAAATGTAAGTGTAGACCAAATGACTATAAAAACCAAGACGTGTATAGTTCCTAACTGCAACACAGCAAAAAAGAAATTATGCCTTAGTGAACTATGAGATGAACGGGATTATAAGACAGTGCAGAAGATCCTCATGGTTTAACGGAAACGTTCAATGACAAGGTTAAAAAAAACTGCGAAACGTATTGATATATATACTTTCGGGCAGTATATCAGACCATTATGAAATCCGATGGTTTCTGTGTACTAGCTGGGTAGCACCATATTCAGAGGTCCCGGCCTCGTATATAGCTGTTTTCATCTACCCCTAGTAACGATAGACGTGCTCTTGGGTGGCCACAGGTAGAACACTACATAGTGAGCTCTGCAACTTTTTTAACTGACAGAGCACACTACACACTAAGCTGCTGAAAAGTCATACCAGAGTATTGTTGGACCTCCGTTAAAACCAATTAACTCCAAAAATGAATGTATTTCGTTTGGTACTCTCTTCCAACATGTGCGAAACAAAGCCTTCCTGCTGACAAACGGTGCTGTATTCCTCAGGTTTAATAGGAAAGTTGCTTCACCGGAACAAAACTTGGTCTAGCTGAATTTGTGTACACCAGAATCACCGATTATCAAGAATTAAACTCCACCACCGGTGGCAGACGGCAATGGGATCAGTTTGCTTCTTTTGTTGCTTAACACTAGTGAGAAGCCACGTAATGCAACGTGCCAAATGCATCCAAACACTGTGCTACTAAAAAACAACTAGCGGTTGTTGCGAAGTGACAAAAGGTGCCCAAAATTATCATTGTGCGTTGAAATTGAACTCTATTTACTACCAAGAAGTGCCTCTAATGTACCAGGGATCCGTAACTGAAGTTAAAGTCTGCCGCCACCAAGACTTTCTCTGAATTCTTCGCGATGGAAGACCGGCCCAACCGGTACAACCGTTATTTTGCGGGTAATTTGGAGCTATAAACAGGAACAATAGGGGTTCTTATGGCGATGGATATTTAGACAGCATAGCTTCGGTTGTTCACTTGCCTTCCATCGATTGAAGAAGCTACTCTTTAAGAACTGGGGGCTGTGTCAACTTCGGCGGAACTAAATACAACGGCTAGCGAATCACTTGAACTTCTATGTGAACAGTATTTAAACCAGGATTGCGCTGTAAGCTCAGCTGTTGAATAAGCATGCCATTACCCTAAATTCGCATTATTTTTTGACCACAGTATTAATTTTTTGTGCACGCTCATCGTCTAATTAAACGGTTGGTTAAAGTGAGCACATTTCGTCATACTTATGTAAACACACATTTGGTTGGATTATCTTGAAACATTATTGGGTCATTGGTGCGAGTGAATTCAGCTGAGATTGTGAGGGCCTCCAAGGGCTGGCCGTTGCCATCAATCGAGTCACATGTATTTTTAGGTATGTTATTTAACAGTAGGTAACCTTGACAATTGGTTTGTGCTCCGTAATTTGGCGGTGGTATGTGCTCAACCTAGAGCAGAGTACTTAGTAGTAAAAACCTGGTACTCGAATTTCAGGATGGGCGTTCTGTATTGGAATCCAACCTAAGTGATTCGTCTTCCGAGTACGTTACTCAGTATGCTACACAATAGAATGAGCTTTGTTTAATTTATCAGAAGTGGTATCTATGATAGTGATGATTCATTCAACGACTCAGAGTGGTTCCCGTTTGTCGCTATCTCAGTTCTCAAACTGCGGAGTTAGGATGGCCTATCGAACAACAAGGTGCCAGCCTGAGTAAAATGTGCCAGCTGTAGATCAGGCTTCTTGGCTGCGGGAACTGAGATCGGAAAATGATATTTACTGACAAAACTGTGGAATGGGCTAGTAGAGTAATTCACAGAGCGGAACCAACTTACGAATGATGTACGCAGCATTCCGCCTTGCCGAATATTAGCTAAACTGCAAGATCTCGAATTAGCGATGGCTAGTTTTTTGCTTAAAGGAACATCTGCAGCTGAATTCAAGTGGGAGCAAATTTCCACACACTAGTAAGTATGCCCTTAAATTTGAACCGTATTCAGGTGCTCGAACGTAAATGTCAGAAACTAAATTCTGTCGTAGACCGGCCGTACAAACGTTTTATGGAATAATGAAAAAATATTATGCATCAAATAAAACAATGAAATTCAATAGGACTGGCACTACCCATGGAGAGTCCGACTGATAACTGGTCATCCCAGTGATTTTTTCAACCGATGACCTCAGTATCAGACCGATACCATGCAACTTCAGTAATATTTTAGGCAAGTAAATTACTCACCTCAGAAATTTGCGGCCTTGTTGTGGGTGCCAAATAACCGGTGGACGATCACACCATCCCTAGATACACTGCAGGACCTGGATGAGGATGAATCTTCCTTCGCACTATACGAATGAATTCAGTTATTTTAATCAGCCACAGGAACCTCGGAGCGGTAATGTATATTAAACTCCGCGGGAAATTTAGCCCCCTGGACGCAAATATTTGACAAGAGTTTTGAATACAAAGTCCGATGAACAATCTCAGGTCACATGCTTTGCTGACATCGGATCGCTTTGCAAGATTTCCTTAAGAATCGCCCATAACCCAAGGACGAGCTAGTCCTAATTTTTCGGTTAATGTCTGATATTTTAGACAGTGAGATCTATCGAAAGTGATGGAGTGGGGTGCACAAGACAAATCATTTTGGGTCTAAAGAACCCTATGAAATTACTTGCCACATCCAGCAAACAAACAGTCGTACGGTACACCACGGGATGACGACAATTTGCGTGCGAAAATAAAATAATCCAGACGAAATACACTACTCATAAGGTTGCTGAAAACTCTTCGACAGCCCACGACCGGTTTGCCTAACTTGGGGCTCATCAGGTAGGCGCAGTCCCAGAGTTTCCGTCAACCTTATGTTCTACTTGAACCCAAATTGCATACAAATTATTATACAAATTATTCATGAAAATGCTGGGTGAAACAGCGACACTAACCCACGCAAATGCATCACATATGTTCATTAATCAAACTAAGTTCTTTCAAAATAATGCTTCAGTATACATCTTGCGCACTGTTCAATTACTTGAGGTGATTCCTTGGTTTAGCCCGTATTATTAAGTATATAGAAAATCGGATTACTAAAGATTCACCAAGTACTCGTCACAGTACGTCGTCCACACAAGTGCGTTCGGTGACCGCACGATGTTTTGGTGAACGGTGGGAGGACTACTAATGGAGGCTTTACGTGACCCACTGCGCAACATTTCGGCTGGAACGAAGTGCTCCGTCGACTGGTTTACAGAACTGGCGACATTCCACCGTGGATAATGGTAAACATGGAGTGCTGAGCGACCTCGATTTCAAATCTAAACGGCTTCCATAAGGCATTTTTCTTCTTGCAATACTTCAGATGCTAAGTAGAGAGCGAGCAGAAAATAGTTTGAGGGGAATTAGGGCCCGAGCTTGCTTGGGTTGTGGATTTCTGCTTACGTTTTTCGTGAATAATTTAAGTAAGTTAACGGTACACGTCATAATCGGTCAGTCTAGGGAAATGATCACGTTTTTTGGCCAACTGGATCTATGTTTCGCTGTAAATACCTCTGACCAGTTCAGAGTAAGTCAGGCTTGTAAGCAGTCCCCATAAGCTGAATTCCCTCGTTGTTTGTTTTAGTAAAGCTAAGGGATCTGCTGTTACTTTTTTTTTAGGACCGTTATTGCCCAATTTTCGTTCTCAGTCAGTGTCCCGAACATTATCCGCGTGGCAAACAGATATGCAGTAGTCTTCAGCTACACAAAAATGCCTTAACAAGCAAAAATTATTTTCCTGTGGCTGTGCCTAATCAATTCGTTAGGTGCGGCCTTTACTCTGTGATTCTAGATTTTCATATCACAGCGTGAGTCCAATTTGTTTCTTGCATCAACGATTAGTGTAACACACGAAATTAATACTGGTGCTCAAATGCCATAAAAACTTGTAAATACTCCTCTGTCGCAGCATGAGGCGACAGAGGAACGGTGAGGACATAGTGGTGAATGCCCCAAGAATGGTGTAGTATCACCTCCACACAGCGCCTAGTTGGAAAATCTGGGCATCATAAGGGAGTAATGTACTACCAGCGGGGCTGACCAAGCCTCGTCATTCAACATTAGAACAATGATGCGCAAGCCTTAGCTAGTTACGCTGGCTGGGATGTGATGGTATACTCGTCACTAGGATAGGTTAGGATTCGTATTCCGAGGGGCTTCCAGATAAGTCAAAGGAAAATCTTACTGGCGCCATCCAGGTGGACGCGAACATCCCCCAGTATCCAATTCACAAAACTTCCATAAAACGTTATGTGGAATCGGAAGCGGAGCTTTGTGTGACAGATTTTATTTTAGGATTGATGTTTAGTGTCCTGACTGCCTCAAAATTGTCGGTCTTATTTACCGATTCTGTGGATCTGATTAATTAGTCGTCTACCCAGACAGTACTCCGCTTAATCTTGCGAAAGTACCGGAACACAGACGATCAAGTGGTCAAAGACGTTTGGAGTTTTTGAATAGGGTGATCTTATTCTCCCGACCACAGTGCCAAGTCACCATTGCATTTGTTTTGCATGCAATACATTTTACTTATGGTGCCATAAATGACGCAAGTAGCTGAATACTGCTCATGCATAGATAATGTGTACAGTGACTTCATTTGTTACACTGCACTCATAACTGCTGCAGCTAGGAAACATAAGAACCGATCAGCAAACGTACATTTCTTACTTTACAGTTTCTAAAAAGTTGAGCAGGATGGGAGGTTCTGAAGTTAGGAGTTTTACTTTGAGGATGAAAAACACATACCGTAACTCTGAATCTCTTCCGATTTTCCATAAATATTATATTGTGCACGTCAATGAATGCAATCAGAATCAACGGATAGAATGACGTCGTCCGTATGATTCAGCTATTCTTCCTTCGGATTGGGTTCCCACCTCTGATTCATTGTTCGAAAGTTTTCAATGACTTCCCCATTTGACCGCGTACATTAGGATGAGTGCCTCCGCTCACAGAGACCAAGATACCTTTAAGGTTCAGAGAATTCGCTATTGATGACGGACAGCATATGTGAAGTTGATTAAACACTCAAAGGAAACCTCTCGTTGCCGGCAATAGATAAACAAACTTATGCAGGATGCCGGAAAATCTGACGGTGGTGTTTCTGAACTAGTGCACGGAAACGGTTTCAGAACGGTGCAACCTAATCCTCGGATATATGGATCCTAGTGAAGTTTGCCGTCCTTGGCACTTTGTTATTGAGGGTTTCCTAAAATGTTGTTATGCAATAGGTTTCCGCTAGTCTCGGGCATCCTTTCCTTCTTACTGTGTGGTAATTATGAACCAGTTTTTATTACCTGGTATCGATGATCATTCCGCTTTCACTGTAATTCGAATATTAGTTTGCTTAAAACTGTGTGTGGTGCTTGAATGTTGTGCGAATACCCGCTGTAATTGTTGTGAGATTGTGATTAGGAAGTTGTGCCCCAAGTAGTATTTCGTCTTCTGCTATAGGAGGGAGAGATAACTTGGTATTGGTAGGCTTTTTCATCAAAGTTATGTAAGTTCAGCTATTTTAACCCGGTTTTCAGATGCTCAGAAGTGATAAGCGTTTGCGCATGCATCCTTATCTTCGACCGCTCAAAATTACCATTTGTATCTTGAACCATGTGAATTTTGCTGCATTTTATTATAGACCATTAGGATCTTGGGCTCTTCTTGGGAATGTAATTTCCCACCAAGGCACAAAATCAAATCGAACAAATCAATTAGGTTCGAGGCTGTTTGCGTGAAGCTAGGGTAATCAGTAAATATCTGGCAAAAATATGTGGCGTGAACATTACTGGGTAGTTGCTCCATTCATGAGGTCTCCTTTCGGGACGATTACTAAACGTCCACCCTGCGACTGTGTCTGCCCACAACATTATCTGTTTCATATCATCTGCTGTTAAGTTATATACCAAAATACTGCTAGCTTGAGTGCGTTAGTTGGTTCTGATTCTGCTGGCCGATGATCAGTTTGCCGAGCTTCACAATTTATCTTCAGACATTTCGCCAACAGTGGTGGAGAGATTATCATTGCGCGGTTGGGTAGGAATTTCCTCCTTACCTGCTTGCGTCTTTATAGTATCTCTTGATGAGTGACAGTTTTACCGTGACTTCGTTGGTTCGTTTACGTTGTGGTCCGGCTATCTTGTATTTGATTAGCTTGCTAAACAGTTTCCTTCTGGTAGAGTTCATCGCAGTTATTACTGGTCCGTTCTCAAGCCTTTCTGCGCTTTGATTTAACTCTCACCGGTTAGCTCGGTTATCCCTGTTCCCTATACACTTGTTCATTTTAACTAATTCCATCAGGAGATATCAACTACTCTTTTATAAACTCAATGAACGCAAGCAGGTAAGTAGGAAACATCCACTCAGCCGCGCACTGATGTCACCATGATTGGTGACGAAAGCCTGAAGGCAAATTGCCAATTTTGACAAACAGACCAGCTGTTTCGTTTTCCCCACGTAACGCGTCGAAACACGTTAATTTCATCTAGTCTTATGTTGACTAAACTTCAGTAGTATTAAACCCTACCAACGTTTTCGCCATGAGGGTATTACACGGTTTTCTCAAACAAGGGCAACATACAATAAAGGCATCTTCCACGTCGTCTTTCTCAACAAGCAATGATATTAGAGGGCCACTGTTTAGGACAGTACGGAAAAATGTTCAGCTCGCTGCAGAAAACCTGATCCAGTATAGTTATTTTTTCATATATGTAACGATTCCGTGTCAGAGTTTCCCAAACAAAATGATTCCGAATCGTGTGGTCAGGTGGGGAGTGAACCTTCTTTTGATCAGTCAGTTCAAGTTTGCACATCATGGTCCTCAATAAAAGTGATTGTAGATTACCTTTCGCATAAAGATCCAATAGTGCTTAGTTTCCCAATAATAGTATTATTCTAATTTCGCTGCGAGTTCCCACCATTACTTACATGAGTTCCCTGTTATTGGGTAACAGTTAGACATTTCCTATCTGTGGCTCCGGGGTACTTAATTAACGGTCTTAAAAAGGAAGCCTTGTGCTTATTCATAATTGCTTTGTACTAAATAATAATTGAGCCTCTTGTTCTGTTGATAGAATAAGACTTCTGATCATACCTTGACAAAGAGGAATGCTCACGAATTCGACCAGCATATTTTCTGCCCTTTATTCTGATATCCTTGGCCATATTAGACTTCACGATAAACTATCCAAAAGTTTTCAAGAAACCGGTGTATATCGCCCTGTATTCATCTTTCTGTTCGCTTTTGTAGAGTTTATATTCTAAGCGACCGGAAATGAAGGGATCGAAATGACACCTTGAGAGAAATTAGTGGACTTAGTTTATATGAGCCACATCTTTTTGTTATTCGGCAATCACCAGTCTCCGTCGCATTCATTCTGTCACTTTTCTAACCTCACTGCCTAGCTGAGATTTGTCCATCGTTTTGTAATGAGCTTTTGTCGGATGAGGTCCGCAAACGACATTGGATCAATCCCATGGAGGGCGTTCCACTCTGGTGTGGTTCTCAGATGAGCTTAGCCATTTGCTGTTTTAAGATGCAGACAACTTTCTTCCCTAAGATTATGCACCCTTCTTGGACTCTCATGGTAATTTTTCATTGTGGTGGGGCGGCTGTTACATACCGGCATTTGCCACAATTTTCTTGTTATCGGTGCCGATTATCCTAATGACAACGCTGATGCTGCTGACACTGATGATGTTGATGATGATCATGAGTTATTTGACTGGGTAGCTGACCGATGTGAATATCCAAATCGGAGAGTGGTGAGTAGAACGGGGAGGAGTAAAGAGATAAATTTTAGATTATCAGCACAATTGCATGCGACTGAGGTGACCCGCTCGAAATCACCAGGCCACCGTCGACACGGCTTGAAAGTACGTTTATAAACGTTTTATGGCTGTGCGTGAGTTGTCACGGCCACGGGGGAACGATTAGGGTGCTCATTGAAACGCCCTGTTTAAGGAGCCTGACTACAGGATGCTATTAGCGGGCTTAAGGCAGGCAAATCCATCCCTTAGGGGACAAGTCAAGCCTAAACTTATTTCCCCGGGAAAAAGTGCTTGCAGCAAAGGGGTGTGAAAAAACCTTTTGTTTTGTTTTGTGATTAACGTGATAATGAAAACTTCGTGAATGTGGTACTAGCATCCCATCATACAGCTCATTGGATTACTGAGCTACACATATCGTCTGGCTAAGGTGTGTCCAGCCTGTTCACTTTGTAGACTACAAACTTCTGGTGTGGTATAAAAGCTGCAGGATTTCTGCACTTTCCAGTGACTAGCGAGACTGATCTGCAACGAGGTATTATCGTGATCCAGTTTGTCATTGTTTGGACTCTTGTCAGTGACTGACGTTTCATAAGTAGGCCACTAATCCCTACAAATCGGTACAATTTTATAGTTAACTATATCTGTTTCTTTATGCGTTCTACTATGTTCCTGCAAGACGCTCGGCCAACCATCGGCGGATCCACCAGAAGCTTCTACAAGTTATTCATGGGGAGGTTTGCAGAGAATGCTGCTTCATTCTTGGAAACTTTGATGTATTGACTTACTTGTGGCCCACCCACATGACATCAGTTTTCAGCAGTCATCTTCGGGAAGGTTATCTTCCACGGGTCACTCTAATTTTTATTAACAGAAACACGACGATATGAGCCAGAGTACCCCCACTTTTTTCTTATCAGGGAAGAAACCATCCTACTTGCTAAAACCTCCGTATAATAAACTCTTTTCCCTTAGGGTGCGCTGATTATGTTGCTGCAGCTAGTAAATAATCATCTATGGTTGGCAGGGTTAAAAATAAATTCACTGCACGGAAGGCAGCCCATCCATCAAAAGCGCCAAACTGGGGTCAATCCTTTTGGATTCTGGCTGGATCAAGGGTTGTAACTTCTGTTTCTTCTCATTCGTTTCCATAACAATCTGGAAATCCCAGACCCCCATCAGAGAGGACGGAAAAGGGCTTCCAGTTTTCAATCCTGATTCCCTCTTTTCTCTCCAAGCTCTGTGTCGGTCTACTCAGCTGTGCCTATTACTACCAGTGAAATGATAAAGATCCTACTTTATTATTGGTAAACACCAACTAGGCAGCTACAAGCTATTGGACAGGAAAGTAAACTTCTCATATCCACACAGTTTTTAAAAACTGAACATTCTCACGCATCTTCTTCAACTTTTGCGGATATTCATTTACTATTACACAATTGTAAACGAACACCGCAAAGCAGTTTCACAAGTTCCGTAATAAACTTCACCTTCCATCAGACGCGGGGCGGAGTTTCGACAAGACCACGGACTACTCACATGCCTCAGCAGTAGTATACGCCGTTACGCCAGTAGTGATCGCGGTTCTCCTTCAGAGCCTCACACTTCCAAACCAACTGGTTTATATGATATCTCTCCCATGTTGCTATGCAACTATGCTCATAAACTTGTCCCAATCATGTACAAGTTTTTGTCCTGCCCCAACCCCAAGAACTACTGGCCCATCTCCATTTTGTCCGAAGTTGTTGAATAGGTTTTTATCAAACAACTCCGTAATCTTGAATGCAACGCCCTCTTGAGGTACTATCAGTATGGGACAGAGCACCAAAACTCCAGGGGCTACATGTCGATCTTCCAGTCCGGACTCTCAGTGAAAGAAATATAGTCGCCTCAGATAGATCGAGAGCGCTTGATGGGTTTTGACATGTGCACATTTTTTACGATAAGGCACAAGCCCTTACTACCTCGAACACCAAGCTTGCCAGCATCCTCGAATCGGGCTCGTCAAACCAAGCAACACTGAAATCCCGCGATTCTCTCCATATATCCACCCTCATTGGTCATCCTACGTAGACCCTGAATGAGATCTACAACTAGTCTCCATTTCTCGTCGTCTATCTTTCTTGATCTATCATTCTTTCTTTCTCGTCCTCACTACGCAAGCATTTAGGATGGTGCTGTCATGTTTGTGGTGGGATTCATTCTTCCTACTTTTCACTCCTTTGTTCCATTCAGCCTACAGTTGTAGCCTTCGTCGATAC
This sequence comes from Opisthorchis felineus, assembly GCA_004794785.1. Lineage (NCBI taxonomy): Eukaryota > Metazoa > Platyhelminthes > Trematoda > Opisthorchiida > Opisthorchiidae > Opisthorchis > Opisthorchis felineus. The sequence continues at coordinate 337,988 of SJOL01005555.1, forward strand.
CTCTTTGCGGACCGAGAATCCGTAAAGACTTCCTTACCACTGAGAAGTACGGTTTTCCGCTTCACTTTGCCGTTATTGCCATAGAAATTGCTCACCAGAGATTACATCTTCTGTCTTTATGTCCATATCTATCAAGTGATAATATTTCTTTCTACCTTCAGCCACCGCACCTCAGTATATTCTCTTTTCTTCTTCACTTTTTCGAAAATTTCCCATTTCGGAACTCTTCCCTAAATACCACTGCCTTCCACTTATATTTCACACCAAACTATCCAGTAATTCTAGTTATCTCATGTTGTTTGTATTGCTTTATATTGGCCTTTATAAGGGGCTTCTGACCATTTGTTTCTCCTTTCTCTAAAGTCCAGATTTGTGTACTAATAAAACAAGGCCGGTTAACAATAGATTGCTACGGTATGCGTCCAGTGTTTGTTCTCAGACATGCTTGGCCGTGATATAGGGACGAGCGTGCGCTTATTCTGTGTGTTTTGGCTTTAATCCCGATCAACAGCACATATTAATCATCGGCTTGTCCTTCAATGGTATCCAATATTGACAGTAATGGTCAGTAATCTCCGGGAAAATATGCAAGCACCTTGCTTCTTCTTATAAGCAACCTCTTAATTTTACTGGATTTGCTCACACCACGATTCTGCACCCAACCTGAGCGTGGTTGTGATGGCTTGCATTAATTGCCGTAACGTCTTGGTAGTAACTGGCTTGCCGGTGGTTACAGGGTCACTGTTATTGGATATCCATAGTTTCACTGGGGCTGGATGGCGGTTGTCATAAGGGAATGACGATATGAGTAGCTCCGTTGTTCCGAGAGGATTACCAAAGTTTTCTTTGTTGAACAGATGACCACTTTCAGATATAATTTACCAAGAGCCTACTAAATACTACTTTCGAATTTTTTTGTTCGGGTGAATTGGTGCTCTCAAGGTCTCCTTCTGGTATAAGCAGGGTGTTACTTCTTCGTTCAAGGTTTTTCAGCATGCTATTTCCAGCAAGAAAAAACTCTTCCTTTGGCAATTTTTCGGCTTTTTTCACAGCAGGCTACTGCATACGATTGCTATAAAATCTACATTTTTTCAGTAAAGTATTGAAGGGACAGTTTCAAGATATAGAGAGAAAGCATAAAGCAGCACACTGTTCATATTGTTGTTTTACGCGCAGTTCCGTGGGATTTTTCATGTTGTTGCTTGCAAACGGACAAACTGGTTGCCAGTACATAAGTAACACTACACTATATTTTGATAGACAGCTCTGACCTGCAGTTATTATTGTTGCCAAGTTGTCCATCCGATGCCTTTATTCTATCACTTTTTATCCAACTTTGAAAAAAATTGTCCTTAACTCTTCCCAAACTAATTTCCTGGATTACTTATTCGTTACAGGTCTACTATAATCGAGGGTTAGCTAAAAGAGCTGGGATTTTCGGATGGACATACTTCACCATTTCTGACTTACTACAATCAGCCAATGTCCGTTTGACAACCAATTTAAACGCTGAGGGTGGTGTTATTCCGGGTTACTTGAAACTTCACCTTCGACAAAGAACTTCGGTACAGGTGAGAATATAATCCTTTGGTGCCCTTAACCGTATTTTGTTCGCCAGTTCCACTCTGTTACGTAAAATATATCTTCCTCCTTGGACAGTACAAATACGTGATGTCAATTAGTTCTATCATAACAAAGTACCGTGACACCAGATTTGCTTTGTCCCAACATTAAACTATCGAGGAAGGTTACCCCCAAGAAACAGCAGAATGTTCACTTACGCACGTTAGATCACAGCCCTGGGATGAAAGTCTCTACAAAATCCAAGAGGGAGGAATTCAAATGTTAAACCAACTGGACTGAAAATCGGTACGCCGACATCAAAGATATGGCAATCCGCAAGTGCTTTAATAAACCATATATCCTATCAATATTGTGTAAGTACTGATGAAGAATGCAAAACCTCTTAGTACGGTATCAACTGAATGCTTTTGTTTACTTTGCTTATCTTCTTTTTCTGGTAAATTTTTACTCATCAGAATCTAACTTGGAGTGGATCGCCGTTGGTTACAGTGCTGTCCACCCAGTTCACCCCCTTCCGGCTTTGAATTCTCGGCTGACTGCCTTACCAATCGTGTCACAACACGAAATTCAGTACAATACGTCTCACTGGTCCTGTATCTGTAGTCAATCATATAGTTTTAGTTTGGGAGATTTTCCAAAATTTTATTTAAGAAGAGATGCTGTTTATAAACATTTATCATATATGACAACCCTAGATGTGCTCCAGTGGACGAACTACATTCACTTTTTCACCAATTGTGACGACTACTGTTTCTTTTGGCTACATTCGGAGGCCCACATTAAACGAACGTTAGCAAGGAAGTGGAATCACTGCTGCTTACGTGCACTGAGGGCACACTTGTGCGTGTTCTTTCTATTCTCCAATAATTGCCCACTGGTCCCGAATGATCTCGAGCCAATATTAGCTACCCCATGTTTGCAACAGATGTTAACTTTCATAAAGGAAACTGCTCACAAGGTTGCTGAAACCTCTTCGACAGCCCACGACCGGTTTCGCCCTTCTTGGGGCTCATCAGGTAGGCGCAGTCCTCGAGTTTCCGTCAACCTTATGTTCTACTTGAACCTTTATTTTTAATCCAATCACACCCCTTGAGAGTCATTTCTGATAATTGGAAAATGTCAAAATTCAACTGACCTTAACCACAGGGCCATCATTTCCAGAAAATAACTTCATGGCCTATATGGAGCAAGTGTCATGCTTCTGGATCTGAGTTAGTAACCTTATGGTATCTGTTTCATGTGCCACCTGGTACTATTTACCAACTAATCATCGTAGATGCCTTAATAACATCTAAGTCCTAGAGTACATGTCGTTTTGGGGAATGAAATCATTTTCCCCAGCGCCTATGGACCTACTCCCTAATTTAAAAAAATGATGCAGAAGCAGTGGGTAACCGAGAATATTCGTAAACTTTTGCACAACTACAAATCCCTAAACACGGCACAAGCTTCTATAGGACAACCTCTGTATGTTACCCGTAACTTACGGAAAATGTCTCTACGAAACACCTTCAGGTGAAAAGTACTCGGTTTGAGTTTGGATATTCTGAGAAAAAGTTAGCTTTATGCCCAATTTTGGCCAGTTGTTTGTGAAACGTTGACTCGCTTTACATGAAACGATTCTCATTTGAAGTTGAGGATCGGATTGCTGGTCGCTAGTGATTATGGTGAGCAAGTTGCCAAACTGCTATTCCTCTTTCTGTTTGATTCATATTGATATCCTAATTGATGTTCGTATCACTTACTCGCTGGTAAGTTTGACGTGGTTCAAGTGTGGTCCCGTTTTCTTCAGAGTGTAACAGAATTCAGTACTTCTTTAAAATGTGTAAACCGAATATCAGGTAATGTGGATGCTCTTAAGTGACTTTGAAATGCATTGACGTTTCTTATGATTCAGGTCGATTTGACAGGAGGTGAAAAAGTGTGGTCCCGTTTTCTTCAGATTGTAACAGAATTCAGTACTCCTTTAAAATGTGTAAACCGAATATCAGGTAATGTGGATGCTCTTAAATGACTTTGAAATGCATTGACGTTTCTTTTGATTCAGGTCGATTTGACAGGAGGTGAAAAAGCGCTGTCTGTCCGAATTCTTTTTTCTTATTAACATACATACATCTCTCTAATGCAGAATTTTTCGTGATATTGGATGACATGTATGGTGTTTTGGTGCGCTATCTACTCGTCGGTAAAACTTAGTCCAGGTGCTCAGACGGCTCATTGGCACTACAGCTCGAATATAACCTCGAGACTTCAGAAGACTGATCACTGGTACCGTGGAGAATGAGAAATAACCAAGATCATTATTTACTTACTTATTTTTACATATTTGCCGTTGACTACTTGGATCACGTTGAATGAAAGAAACTGCAGGCATTAGGCCAACTTCAAACAAAAACTTTGCCTACGCTTTGAGTGACTTTCAAGCCTCCACAATCAAAATTTTTGAACCTAATTTTCGACGGGCGAATTACAAGAATAAAACCAGTACATCAACTATATGGAAATAACCGCGTTTTACCAAGATAAAAGCTTGTGCGCCTGAAACAGTACATGTAGCATCCGAAAATAGGACTTTTAATGTGTTGTTTGTCTAGGTATAGGTCGGCTGCGAATGAAGACTATGTAGATAGTTTCAACATATAAAAATGACCTCCGACAATGCACGTATGTCCGCATCGTAGTTTGACTGAACCAGCAGCGTTAGTTGGTCAGCTTAAACAGGATTGACCATCGTCCGGTTTTGGTCTCATGTAGATATTTGAGTAAATGTGCAAATGTCGTAAGGCATCGCATAGCTGCAACGCAGTGTCAACACTGACAGTACAACAGGTGTTACTGCCTCGAAATTCATATCCAAAGGGCGAAGGCCGAGGTGACTGAGGCGGAGCGAACAATGGACGTGGCGCCATATGACTCACTCTTCATGTCAACTTCTGCTTGAGACTTTCAAGTTCATTAGCTTTGAATATGAACTTCTGAAAGATTTTGGCAGCGAAGAAGAGTTGTTCCGAAGTACTGATTACAAATATATTTATGTTTATACAAGTGATGCTATTGGATGGTCGCATTGGCTGTCTTATGTCCAAGGTAAAAGGAATCTGAAAGGTTTTGCACACCAACAGCATGACTCCAAGATCAACCAGATTCGCAGTATCGCGGGAGGGGTGTCAAATTGAGATTTGAATTGTTCATTGATTATATTCGACATACCCTGCTTAGAATTAAGGCACCATGTTGCAGTACATTAGGACCAACTGGCTACCACACATTTATAAGCATAAGAAAAATTGTGGTTTTGAGATCTGAACAATTCGAGGTGTATTCTAAGCCCTGCGATTCTATTAAGGACAACTACACACAAACTAGATTCTGTGACCCAGGGCCATTTCACCTATCCACTGGAAGCTTTCATTTGGTACAGTTTTCCTTTCGAAGTTTTCGCATACTGATGCACTTCGGTGTTTCATCATGACGGAGCGTCAGGATGTCTACCAACCAGCGCATTCAGACCGATGCATCAAGACATTCATCCGAAATATTGAAAAGACCTTAACATGCACCCCATCAACGATACTGAAGCAATCACAAATCACTGAATCGTACGTGGACGGCTCAAACTTTTATCTGGTTATCAATTTCCTTTTCATAAGGCTATTTGTATATCTCCATAGAGAGCTTTATGGGTTATATCATTTTTCCACCAAAAATAATTATTTCTACCACGTTGCCCTTCCACACTCAGGGTCCAAATTTTATCCCTCGTCGTAAGCCCTGGCTAAGGCTTGTAGTAGAGAACATAACAACGTTGAATAGTCCACCGACGTTTGCGGAGATTCGACAGCCAACTCAGTGTCCTGTGGTAAAAGCTTTCATTGCCAATCCACAAGATGTCCCCGTGCGGTTGACCCGCCCCAGCAGCGACATTCTAAAAGAATTGGAACAGTTTCTTAATAATCCAAAAGGACTACATGTAAAAGTTCCTGTGCTTCGCAGCCAAATGGATGCTCTAAATGAACAGTACAAAGTAGGCAAACTGGAGAATCATCAGGTGTCATCCTACATGGAAGAGCTAAAGTATCTCCTAAGCTGCTACAAACGTGGTAGGAAGGATGCTGAAGGTCAGACAGATATGCAGCTTTTCAAGCAGTTTTTGAAACGGGAACTGTTAATCCAAAACGAAATAGATCGATACAACATGGGACCCCAGATGGAAAATGTGAGTGTATTATATTCGAATCCATCCATCTTTACTTTAACTATAAAGTTGGACGTAGGCTCTTTTGTAGTTTTACATGTTCTGATAGATATTCATCCAGATTTATTAAGGTCTTCACTCAGCACAGTCTTAGTACTTCCATTAACCTCGTCCACCGGCATGCTAATTGATCAGGGCGCTGGCCATTTTAGTTTCAAGCTGTTTCCTCGGCGTCTTATGGGCAGTCTGTTCAGTGCGTCTCATGACTGTAAACAGCGTTTATGTGACCGTGACCGTTGTGTGACCGGAACACTGCCAATGCAGCGACAATCAATGTCATGCACACTTAATTCGATCCCTCAAACCTCCCCCGCGTGCGATAATCATTCCAGATTATTTAGCGTTACAAAGTATCAGGATAGAAAAAGTTGTGTTATTGGATATTCAATCAATGAGTCCGAAAGAGTGGTTGTTATGCTGCAGGTTCTATAGGGGGCACCTAATGGGGAGGAGTACGTGGTGCGCACAGTGCCCTTACGACCACCAGCCATTTTCGTATGTTACCCTCCTACCTCATGATCTCCAAACCTGAAACGAGTTTATCCGAGCTCATATGATCACCAAACAAATACGGCCCCTTTTGGTTAAACGTGAAAAATTGTATCACACAACGTGCCTCGACGGCACAAAAATCTGAAACGGCCAATTCAATTTGAACGCAAAACTGATTATTTCGCGGAACTTAAAACACTATCCATTTTTTATTACCATGATATACAGTTTTGTCATATCTCGTCCTACCTGGTAAGGAGCCCTTCGTCAAGTTACAGCTCTTTCCCATTATTCTCTTGTTTAAGTCCTGGACCACGGGAAAGATGCGATAGTCTTTGCACACTTTTCTTGGTATCGATCCCCAAAAACTCTCCCTCAGGTTCAGGCCCAAGCGTTGAACCGGACAACGGAGCCTGTGAACACTACGGTATGACTGTCACGACAGTTTGAAGTCGGTGGTATAAATGGGTTGTCATGTTCAGTACTTGTAGCCCTATATGACCACTGCAATTGACCGGAAAGTGGTAGTTGTTCACTGCCGTTGCCTACCAGCTTCTCTTCATCCAGTATCGTCAGTGCTTACTCTTTCCTGCACAAATTTCTCCTCAAAACCCCAGACAGCAGCCATGGTGAATCCATCTATTGAATACTCTTCTCTCATTCGAAAGCCCGCTTAGCAATCTGGATCATCGAAAGCGAACTTCTCATCATTCAGCATCAGAATGACGCAATCTCTTGCTGATTTCAGCCTCTCTTGCTTGTGGAGCACATTCAGGCAAGGAGCAATCTCCATCCTCTTTACATAACTGCCAGGTTGTGTAGCGTGGGATCTCAGGAAGTCAGCGGTACTCGACGTTCACAAGGATGCAGTGACGGCACACACCGGTTCTGAAATGAGCAGATATGGGAATTGGTATTATTAGAGCCACACGACACACAAAGCACACATTCACACAGGTTGGGTGAAGCAGGAGAGAAGACCGGATCAAGATAACAACGTGCGTGTATTGAAGCCGAAACCATGGTCACAAGTCAAGTAAGGTATAAAAATAGGTCAAGGTCACCCAGGGTGGGTGTACAATCAGGCTACAGCTTCCCATCTGGGGCACGCGGTGGTTCATCCGGGGTACCTGTACTAGGGAGAGAGAAAGAGATACATACATTACGTCGTGTGATAAACACGTCTTAGCAGGTACAGTCTGGTTTCAATTACGTTACAGTTGACTCATTTGCTGAGACATGAAGTGAGTAAGTTTTAAGTTCGGTAAACTCGTAATCTCGTTAGCTACAGGCTCAACGATCTTCTTCTATAACCTCTTTTTTAATTTATCTTGGTTTTCTAAAGTAGTTCCCTGAAAGATTAGGAGGCAGTTTATTAGCCATTTTTTCTACTGTGCTAAGTTTGCTCTTATTTGGGATGCTGCTTATTTTCAAAAAGTTGTACACCCATGTTTTTTGTCACTGAATCCCCGTCCGTGACAAATGAATTACCGTTCTCTCTGAATATCATTCCCTGTAGATATCATGACAGATGTAAAAATGATACGTGGAATACCAGCTGAAACACATCAGTCTTTGTGCATCACTCATGCCATCTTGAAAGGTGTTGGCCATTACAGTGTTTTGCATTATCATGCGACTTTAAATGGCGTCTCTACGGTGTTTGCTCACTTATATTCCACGCGTCCAATGCATTCACTATTTATCCGAGCCTAGTAGACTAATCACGGCCTTAATGATCTCACGTTGATGTCAGTGGAGATACAGAAGATAACGGGTGGTTGTAGTAAGATTGCGCGCACTACATATGAAATCAGAAACGTTACCCTAGCTCTCGGACCATTTGTCCCAAGTAACAAACAGTTAATCTTTCTTAAATACCAGTTTGAAAACTATCGTATACTATTAGCGGCGTGCAACAAGCAACTGTCAATTCTATATCCGTGATCCAATCTGGCTTCAGCTGGGACCTATATGAGCTATTCTGCATCAAGGATTTCTTTATGTAAATTGTCTGACCGAATTTCTGACTCTGCAAATAACGTTTTAATTGTCCCCACAGGATATTCAGTCATCAACAAGCAAAACAAGTTCTGAAAGTACTTTCGGGACTGAGCATTTGAGGAAGCAGGAAACCACCCCCAGTCAAACCCGACGCACCCATACGTACCAGGTGATAAACAACGATAATCAGCGATTCAAAACTTCTGACAATCGACTGCTTCTCGGGGAAGTCATTACAACTCCCAACAGTTTAGAAGAGCCATCACTGGTACGCATACACCACAAGAAGCGTGATGTGAGATCTCAACACAACGGGAAGAATGTTCGATCCTGGGGCCACGCATCCAAGGACCTCCCAGCGACGGCCGTTCTTCGCAAAGAGAGTGGTCAAGCAAGAAAGAGTCGTGAATCGAAAGACTCTCTATTAGTTTACACCAATGATTACAGTTAAACTTCCCACAATTACACCTGTGGGCAGCTTGCTACTTGCGTACTTCATTTGCTGGCAATACATCCGTACATCAGAGTTGTATTAATTCGGTTTGGTTAGTTTGGACTGTCGAAATCACCTAGTAAGCGGCATATAGGTTTTTACGCTGGTTTACAGGTGAGCATCTCACAGGAATCATATTTTGGCTCTCAACGGAATAGGCAAATATGTAAAACAATCGTTCACGATCTTTGGCTATACATAGATCTCGTTTTTCTCCTGGTGGTTTGGCTTTGCTGGTTCAAGTGGCCTTCTTCGGCAGTGACAACTACATCAGTTTTGTAAATTGCTGCTTCCTCTTAAATTGACTTGTGGACCGGGTTGCTGCTGTGATCCAGTTTTCTCGTACCAAACAACCTCGGTAGGGTAGTGACGCAAGCAGACGTATTTTTGACATGCTGGCTACCTTACACCTACTCCCGCTCCTCACGTGGTGTACATTGACATCGTCCACCGCAACAACTAAATGCACAAGTGAACGCCAGCCTGTTGTGCGTACAACACTGATTGCAGTCCTGTCACCTGGCGGCTTTAGGTAGTTTTAAAGAACCCAGTTCGTAAACTTCAATACCAGTTCTTCTTACTTAGCCTCACCACCCTACTCAGCAAACACAGCCTCGGTGGATCCAAATTATGTGCCTTGGCCCAGTCACTACGTTGTTGAGTTTTTCACTTTTTTTGACTGGTAAAACCTCCTTATCTGCTTATGATTTTCCTTGTCTTTGGGTGCAGCTGTGGTATTTTCGTCATCCTTACTCTGAGTGGGCTTCAGCAAAGGTGGTTCTTGTGTGATTTCATCCGGCAGGTGAAGGAAATGTATATCATGATGCTACCGTACCTAGGCCTTACGGGACGAAATCCGAGCTAAAAAGTTACGAAATCTCCCCATACTACAGACAGAACACAATTAGATCAGAAGAAGAACAATTTCATAAGATGAATGATCTTCCTTCTGAGATGCTGCCACTTGAGGAACCAGTCGGTACGTTAACACGTGATCTTGTTTACATGATTGGAGGATTCAAGGATTTAGGGAGTGTTACATAGGATCGAGATTTCGTCCAAGCCTCCCGGATCGTGTTTTTTCTTATCGTTCAGTGGCTTCCTTTCACCTGAAAGGCACAAGCAGAAAAAGGCTGTAGCACTGCCCTTTAGGTTCTCAACGTGGGGCGGTAAGCTTGCCAGCTTGAGGACCCACATAAGAAAGCGTCTTAAAGGGCTTTGAACTGGGCGCTGGATGCAGCGTAAAAACCGTCGGAGGAGGATTATTCCACGCAATAACTACCTGAAAGGAGAAACGTTATTGCCTGATAAAAATGGGCGCTCTGAGCTTCAAAATCTTCTTACCGTGTCCCCGTCATGTGTTTCTTGGTAAAAAACCTGTTGGTCTAACCATGTTCAACCGGGGATAAGTAAGCATTCGGTCTCCTCATATGCGACGATACTCCAGGGGGAAAGATCAAGCCCCGTCAGACGTTTTCCATAATCCGTGAATTTAAGGCCGGCAAACATTTTCGTAGTAGTTCGTTGGACACGCTCAATGATGGTCACGTCTTTCTTGCGCTCTGCGAAGACAACTTAGTTGGCATATTCAAGAAGCGGCTTGACCTAGTCCCCATAGGTCACCTGGAAGTCTATGCGAGTAAAACGGAGGAAGGTTCGCAAAATCACCCGTAGAACAGCGAATGGTGAAATGATAAGTATAAGTTTGAAGAGAGCCAGATACTTAAATCCTTTTTGGTATCTATCCTTGCAGTCCTCTGGTCCATCCACACAGTGCACGACAAGATCGTTCGCTGAGTCCCCCTCCGAATGATACATGGATGAACTTTTCGTCATTAGAAGGAAGGTGCCAGAACAGCAGCCACTGCTTTCCAGCGTTTACATCTCATTCGAGAGCGCTGGCGTTGGAACTCCAGGATTCCAAGTCGTCCACAATAAGTATACATGGACTTGAAAGATTATCTGAGAGATCGTTGACGCACATCAAAAACAGAAGTGGTCTCAAAACGGAGCCTTGGGGAACTCTAACAGAGACCGGTGCCGAAGAATTGTAGGTCGAGCCTACTTTCACTCGGAATGTGCTATCTGACAGAAATGCCTTTACCCAGCATTGGATTTCACCTTGGATTATATAAGACTCGAGCTTGTGGAGCAGCGTAACATATGAAACTCGATTGAATGCTTTCTAGACGTCGAAAAATGTTGCATCCGATATGAGTCCTTTGTCCTTAGCTTTGGTTAAGTTGTTCATAAATACAAGCATGTTCGTCAAGCAAGGACGGTTTGAGAGGAATCCGTCTTTAGCCAGGTGCATCAGGTTGTTTTTACTGAGGTAATTTACGATGGCCGGATTCAGAGTGCTTTCCATCACCTTACACGGTATGCTGGTGAGGCTAATCGGCCTGTAGCTGTCGGACGATAGGCGGTTACCCGTTTTGTAGAATGGCGTGACAATCGCTTCTTCCCAAGCTGGGGACGTTTGCCTTCGTTGAGCGACTGACGAATCATCAGGTAAAAATGCTTTGTCATTTTGAGCGACGTTTCCTTCCTGATACTTTGATGGACCTCGTCTGGCTCCAACAAGCTGAAGGGGTTTGTCTTGTGCAAGATTTGACGAACGTCCTCCGCCGTGAAAACCAGGTCTATTAGCGGTCGTATGTGGTAAAGTCTTGACAATGTTGGACGTGAAGAGGTCAGTGAGACAAGACAGAAACCTGCAAAATTTTCTCCGTAGGTTTCAGATACCACTACTTAGTCACACGTCAGTTTCCCGTTTCTGTTCTTCTAGAAGAAGGTGGCTGGCGGTGACTCATGTACTTAAACAGTGCAGTTTTTTACGGGTGAAGTCTAATAATGTGGCCTGTTTTCGTATGTTCCATTGGCAGATTTCCGATTAACAGAGGTTCCGCATTTTACGAAAGCCAGCTGGTCTTCTTTTCCCCCCTGCAGTTATCTTTTTGAAAAATAGCTGAGGCCTCGTTTCCAGAGGATGCCGAGTCCTTTTGGGTATCTTTCGGTCCATTCAACTGAGCGCTGGTTTCTTTGGGACGAACACAGCGCTACCCTAATGAATTTTCTGGACATTGTTTATGTGTGTCTCTTCCACTGAAGCTGGTCACAGTCTAAGTTGGTCAAAGAAGACACGCATTTCTAAAAAGCCCGCACGGCAGAAGTTTTGAATCCACGTTTGGGGTTCCGGGAGCTTGACCCTGTAGCAGACAGACTCAAAGGTCAGCACACAGTGATCACTATATCTCAGTGGGGGCATAATTAACAGTTGAACAACGAAGTGTCTTTCGTTGGTGACAGCCGAATCCTGTGGGGATGGTAGTTTGCCCGCGTGGTATCTGGTGGGTGCGGTGACGTCCTCAGCACAAACGCTCTGTTCATCGACTTTGGTCAGCGTCAATGCAAAATGCCCACCAGTCCCGATGCGTTGCAACTTCATCAGTGAGGCCTCTGGAGTGCTAAAATCACCTACGAGCAAGCGCTGCGTGAAGTAGTAACTGGAGGAGAGTTGCTTAAGGGTTTCTATGAGGAACTGGTCAGCTCCCTGCTGACTTGAGGGGACAGGTAGTGCGCGCCAAGAAGAAGAGAATTGGTCCCACCTAACGGTATTTGAATCCACGGTGCA
>SJOL01005566.1:18188-28291 GCA_004794785.1 Opisthorchis felineus
CAGCTGTCCGCTATGATCGACGTAGGTTCCATGTGGCTAGTTGATTAGGCATCGTGGAAAACACTCGAACGATTTTTCGCCATTATTGATCGCGGCTTACGCAAGTTACACTAGTAACAATAATTATCGAGCAAAAATTGTTTACAGTAATAGCAGCTTCGCATATTTCGCGTCCACAAGTGCCATGTAGATTCTAGTATGTTCAGAAAATTATTTCAGCTGCAAAAGTATCTTAAAAAACTGTCCACTGTAAGTGAGTCATCTTTTTCCGCAATTCGCGATTCCCTATCACATTAGGTAGCGTATCCACAGTCGGTGGTGTTTATTGACCTTGAAGATTCGCACACTTAAACAAGTCACTAATGTAGGTAATTCGCATAATGCATGTAAATGTACATTATATATAGACATCCTACATTATGAAGTGGCAACCGTGAAAACGTAGTAGCTTTCGATAAATCGATTTCATTGTGCGAATAGTGAGCTGCTTTGGTTACTTGGTGACTTTTTAAACACTCAGTAGTGTGCCGCAGAATCAAATGTACTGGGTTTTGGTGCAGCAGTGTTCCTACAAGACGGCACCATAATACTGAATGCGTGGGTGATCGGCATGATTACCGGCACCGTGGGCCAAACGAATAACTATTTGTGATAAGCCAAGTAGAAAACGACTGGTTAAAAATCAATTATTAATATACCAGCTAGGCAAATAACTTTCGTTTTCTACATATCCTTGCATCCGACGCGGTAGGGCAAATTTGCACTTAGTTCTTAGAAGGTCACCAGTTTTCATCGTTTTTTAATTGAAACCACAAACAGCTTGTTGACTTCTTGTAGCATTCTGTTAAACGCGTTGTACGTCGCTGATTTTTTTCCTCCACAACAACCAAAACATTGTTTACTTGTCCCGGGATTTTTTCCGGCCGCCCCCTTGCTTTAACACTACGATATTCCTCTTTATGAGGGCTTGCGGTTCTGCTCCTGGCAGTGGTGTGCGTTGCTGGCCGCGGGTGGTTATTCTAATTTTCAGCTGATCGTTTGTCAGAACCGACCAACCTGACCATTTTCAAAAGTTATTCTCCGGGCTTTCATGGTGCTATCCGCCCACCCGACGCCACTGATGAATAGAGGTCATTGCATTCCTTTAAACGCTTGAAATTTGGGCTCTAGATAGCAATAGCACCGCGTGAACCGACAAACAGTTATATTTCACATTATCCACCTGCCCAAAACAATGCCCCCAAGTCTTAAAAAGACGTATACGGTTTGCCCAGAAACAGTTATGAGGATGTTGGAAACGCATATTTTGCTCGGTTGTTTCCCTGACGCAGAGTTTGTTAAAGCGCCGTTAATCTGTGTGCCGCCCGAAAATTTCGAAGTAAACGCTTTAATAATAATTAATCTCGAGTGCTAGGCAGCCCTCTTTTTATGATGCTACGGATACTAAGCAACACCATTTAACAATTTTCTCTGAGATGAATCGTTATGGGTGTGGGAAGCTGCCATCAGTGTCTGTAAAAGAGATTCACCACTTCGCTCTACGCTGGAAGGTAGGCTGTCATGTGCGGGTGTGGCCTCAAAATATTCCGTGATAGACGAAAAATACTAATTTTTGGTCCTTTATTCTCAGTGACAATGGTGGTGTACCCCTGCCGTGTGACTCAACTTTCAGGAACTATGCTTGAGTTGGCATGTACCTAGCAGGTAGGCAGTGAAATTGTTTTAGGCCATCAGGTAAAGCAATAAGTATATGCCACAATGAACCGTTTATCGTTACGTAGAAGCAATAATCCGAATAGCCCACCTTACACATTTTAAAAGCACCCAGAGGGGTGGTTAGAAGAACCGAAAGAGCTTTTTGTGTATTGATGCACTTTGTAACACTGGAACGGCGAAAAAATGGAACTAATGTTGGGTGTCGACGCTCGTCCTAAATGGCATAGCGACAAACGGGAGTTTATTTGGCATCAAGGATTATGCTGCAGAAAGTCGATGGTTTCACGAATCTGGGTATCCGAGATGGAAAGTCTCCTAAACTATTTCCGAAACCGACAGCATAACTGCATCAATTCCCAAATAGGACAGCTTTCAACGCCCCCTGAATATCCACGTTGGATGCTTGCAGGGCCTCCGTGGCCCCAAGTTAGTTTACGGGATCCGTGACCAGCATGTGTACCAGCGATAGCACACCGGCAGCGGTCTCTGTTTCCCCCGTGAGATGGTGTGTATCTAAGATGAATTGGGTAATATAGTCTACTTGAGGGTACCGGACAATGTTGTCTAACCCCTGTCAGTAACCGAGCACAAGACATGAATATGTGGCTTATGGCGGTATAAAGTCTAAAGTGCAAGTTACCGGCGGGTGATAACGCTGTTCAACTCCAAGATAAACAACCATTATATGTCAGCCGGGAGTGCCAAACATCAATTCAGCTGGCCGGGGCGGTTTTGAAAATGCCACTAGGTTACATTTATAATCTATATATTTGTGCAAGACGCCGCCCACCTCGGCAATAATGGTATCAGCTACAGACAGCATTAAGACGATGACATTATGATGGAAAGCTCCTGCGTTATCAGCAACCGTCGGGTTTGATCCGTGAGCGCTCCTGAAGCCAATTTGGTGGTTTTTATAATTGTGGGCTTTTATCTAACTAGGCCTCTACCAGACTGCATGCGCTGCACGGAGTGCGGTATAAGGCGATGGTACTCTTTTACCAACACAGCCGTTTGAAGGCGAACTTTCCGACCAGTTAAGAATCTCGCGAATCCCATCGGATAAAGGCTTGATGCCTGCGGCTAAAAACCTGTGGCACAAAATAGGTAATTTGCTGGATCTGAGCAAGGTTTTGGCGAATAAATTGTTTATTGTCAATCCTAGTGATATACCGTGAATCTGCGTTGTGTGAGCTCACGTAATCTTTCGAAAAAACCTTGAGAAATCCAAAGGACTATTTACACAGCAGCCTTAACGGGACAAGTTTTTTGAAAGGAGCCACAAGAGCGTCTGTAACACGCTTTGTTTTCACTGTCCCATTATCCGAAAATAGGATACGTACCCGTTTGGATGAACAGTATGATGTTAGCACACATTTGGAACAGCTTCCATCTAGGCTGTTCTTTCCAGCCATAGGCCGTAGACCCACTTCTGACTAATATATATGCACCAGTTTCCCAAAGTGCAACCGCACGATCAGAGGTCTATAACGATTGCTCTTCCATATATCGTTCATTTCTAACTTCATCACCCCTGTCCTTCTTTTACTTTTGGTCGTGGGATTTGTGCTCTTTCAACTCATGCCTCTCGTTCTTTGAGCTGGCCTTTGATGCCATGAGCTTTGATCGACTGTTCTTGCGTAGCTTCACAATAATCTCATATGTTGTTTTGTTTATTTCAGTACATAACGGGGAACAGTGTGGTGTAAGAATATTTAAAAACCCTGTCCCCCAGGCGTTCGCAACACGTAAAGGCTGAGTGCAATATTTTTCTCTGTCAGTTTCATTTGCAGTTGGCCCTACCATAAAGTGTAAGTACAGTGTATCACCTGCAGTCCTTCCGGGAGAGATAGCAGGTATGCAGATTGATTGATTTTTCTGCAACGCAAAGCGGTTGGTTGGCGTTGAATAGGTTTTGATCGTCCAGGCTGTGCGACCATTTGGACATATGGTGGTGCATTGATCGTCAAATTCATTACAGTATCATCCACTGGCTTTCAGTCATTCACAAACGGGCAAGTTGTACACGGTTTTTGATCGTCCACCCTAAAAACAGTGCAAACAACTTGCCAGAAAAGCGTGAATCTTCAGCCTATGAGGCGTACCCGTCTTTTCATTTATCTAAAACGTCCCGTTTAGAAAATGTTCAGCCAGACGGTGGGATACGTGACAAGGGGCGAAATGGTTGAGAGTAAATTTTTCTTGCGACGCGCGTGTTGTGAACGATGGATTCCGTTTCATCATTTGTTGACGGGAAACTGGTTGGGGACTTTGAGGTTCCATTATCCAGTAACCGATACACTTTGGGAACATTGGTGACGAACCAGAATTTCATGCTAGCAAATAAGTTACATGAGTGTGACAGTTTTTCCCTCTTTAATTCTTGCGCTTTTCTTTGCAAAGTTATAGCAGCTTGCGTGGAATCTAACATGGAATATTTCACTTTCGCGTGCTCTGGATCTGCGTTTTATAGCTGAGGTTTATGGATCACCATTTTGCCGTTGTGCTGATCATATCGTGTTTTGGATGTTGATGATTTGAATTGGGGATACAACCGGCCGATGAGCGAATGGCTCCCACAAATGAGGTGATATCAGTACTCCAACCAGTGTCAAGCCTTGTGATGTTGGACCAGTAGACAGCTCCGACTCAAATGCTGGCTAGTGTCCATTTGAGTACGAAGGCGAACGTTTACGAAGTGGAAGCTGTTTCAACACCGAAGCACCCTGTAACATTGGCCGCAAAATCACCCAGATTATATATTAATAATAGCGGGGGGAATAGCTGCCGGAAGCCCAGCTATAGCACCCTGACCTCACATTTGGATTACGGAATTGCAGAAAACGTCTATATGTATTATGAATAGTGCATGTCGAAGCAGCTGTCCAGTCAATTTTGTTAACGTTTATTATGTTATAGATCGTGATGAAATAGGACAGCGAGTTGTACATAGCCAACTTGTGGTGGTACATGTGATCGCTGAAACTGGCCTGTTTCATGGGCGTCTGACCGGCCTACCCAAAGTTAGGATCTGCATGCAGATGGATGATGAGTTGAATGGGATATAAGTTAAGGTTGAAAAATGAGGAATTATTTACGTCGCTGTCTGTTGCGGTTAATCTCGCTCGTTGTACGCAGCTAATAAAGCATCTTGTCTTGTACAACCACCGGACGGCCGGTGTGGCCTGAGGGTACCTTTAGTTGAGAACCTAACACTTGTAAATTAGCTGACATACTGTCAGAACAGTCTAATCCAGACACGAGGAAACTAGAGCTTAAGAAGGTACGAAGACCACCTATCAGTCACTTTCAGGCATCTTGATATTAATCATAAGGTGACTAAGATTTTTTTATGACCGATTGAATGCTTACCGAAGAGGAGCTTGACACTAGCAGGGCTCCGCCAAAATATACGGCGCTGTCGCGTACGGTGCCGCAGTTTGTAATTTTGATAAAGTAAGCAAAAAGTTGTAACCTAGTCAGGCAGTAGATTCATCTCCCTATGACTTCACTTTTCTTATTGTAGCAGTGGAAATCTATTTGGATTCTAGTTTGTTCCTCCCGTACTAGGGCTTCATGCATTTCAAGCAAGCCTCGCATTTCTCGAAGAGGAACAGTCAGCGGACAACATCTGCAAGACATAACGCTGTATAAATCAGGCGCTTAAGAAAAGCTTCGTGTAAACACGGCTTCACTGAACTACCATTCCCAAAGTGCTCGTTTTATAGAGCAAGTAGTGTAATCAGTTTGTTATCAGTCACATCAACCTCCTAGTGGTAATTTGCTAAACTGAATAATCTATTGTGCAGAAGTAACGCACTACTCATGAGGCTGCTGGAAATAACTTGACAGTCCACGACCTGTTTTTCCCTTCTTGGGGCTCATCAGGTAGGCGCAGCCCCCGAGACAACCGCACGTCCTATTTGAACCCATTTTGTACGGAATTCGACTTACACATTTACCTGCACGCCAACTTGGTTTTGACGAGGGACTTACCATGGACCCAGCTGAATCTCTCGTCAATGATGTTCGTCTTTAACTGAATGCGCTGAATAGATCTACCTTATTATTCAGTTGGTTCGATGTTCAAGATGAAGAAAATCATAAACGAGCTACTCAGATTCCAGTTGACTTTCCGTCAAAACTAAATTGGTACGTGAAGGAGTATAAGGCTGATCTGTTCTGTTCAATTAAGGACTCCATAACCCATTGGAAACTACGCACCAAGAAAGCCGTAACCATGGACTTTTAGCATTTGAGATGGATGGGCTCCTGCTAGTCGTGCACGTATGTTTTACTGTATTGCACAAGCAACTATAGCCTCGTTGAACAATTTCAGCTGACATTTTTAGATTTCTCTGCTTTCCGGTGGAGTTGAATGGTTGGCGTTATATATAAGAGATCATGATGAACAACTGTAACATCGAGCCGTCTGACAATGCTCCGGTGCCGACTGCGCATACCCTATTATTCTTCGCCAATCGTAATGGAGGACCTTGATGCCAGTAAACGCGACCTGATTCCATGGTGATACCAAGTGGTTTCCCAGAAAACTTGACCTAAGGGCCTAGGTCGTGTACAATTTATGATGGCATGTGCGCCACTTTCCCATTCATTGGAATGCTAAGAGTACACCTGGTGTACTGGGGGCAGTACGTTTCGCTAGCCTCTTATGAATCATCAGAGGTCAACAAGTGCTGATGTCACGATGTTTGGTGTGAATTACGGGTCACCAAAACAGGCTTCTCTATCTGTCTACTTGGGCAAAGGATACCGGGTCAAATTTTGGATACGGGAGTGATCCTCTCGCATTTATTGCGCCAACCAGTGTAAGGCTGGCTGTAGCAAATTTCACAAACTATTACAGCCGTAGAAACATCTACAAACATCATCGATTTTGTGCGATTCACATTTTCGAGCACGTTGAAATACTATAATAAGTTAAGCACTGTTTTCTATTTCAAGGACTTTGTTGACCTTGAAAACTTGCTCAATTACACAAACCACTCATACGAAAAGTTTGCGGGGAAAGCATTTGACATAGACTCCTCTAACCATGAAGTGATAACCTCGAAAATACCACATTTTTGGAGACATCTACTTCAATTCGCCGGATACCGACTGGCCATAAGGCCGCCTGAGACTAACAGCCTGCGACCGATTTTGCCCAACTCACTGCTCATCAGGTATGCGTAATCCTTAGGTTTCTATCGGCATTTCGTTTTAGCACTTTCTCATTCTTTGCCCAAAGCGTACGTATCCTTGAGGAAGTTGGCACCGCAGTCGCCGTAACAACATGTATTTCTCCGAGGCTTCGACTTTCGGTTATCTGGCTCGAAAAGCGGCAAGTGGTGCACAGTGTTCTGGCCTCAAACCAATTTATGGCCCTGATCATTACCGCTGCGAAACAACAGAGGTGGGTCGCTGCCTCGCCTATATGAGCAACATTCCCTTCAGGATCTTTGGATAGACCTCATTCGGCCCCAACGCGCTGGCGGAGTGTGTTTCGTCCAAGAGTTGACAAACATCCTCCTCCGTGAAGATCATGTTGGTCCGAGGCTGTTCGCTGTTCGGCCTTGCCAAGATGAGATGAGGTCACTGGGGCAGAATACAGGCCCACCTAGTGTTTTCTGTAGGCTTCAGATACAACTATTGAGTAACTCATGAGTTCCCCGTTTCCGCCCCTCCAGAGAGGCGGCTGGCTTGTTTCTTCGGCAATGTCCCATGTACTCAAATGGAACATTTTTGTCTTCCCAGGTCCATTTCGTATGTTCCATTGGCGGATTTCTGATTTACAGTGGTTCCAACTTTACAGAATGCCCGCTCATCTGCTGTGTCACCCGTAGTTATCTTTTTGAACAACAATTGAGATCTAATTCCCAGAATATTCCTAATCTTTTCGGTTAGCTTCTAGCCCGTTCGGCTGCGCGCTGATCTCTTTAGGCCGAACATCGCATCAGACTCTTGCATTTTCTGGACAATGGTGCTGTATATCTCCTCCATTGAAGCTGGTCCCAGTTTACGTTGGTCAAGCAATGTATGCATTCATGAGAAGTCTGCACGGTCAAACTTTCAAATCCACGTCTGAGGTTACGATTTCCTGGCCCAGTAAAAGGTGAAATCAAAAGTAAACACACACTGGTCACAATTTCCCAGTGGAGCCTTAATTAACACTTGATCAGTAAAGGGTCCTTCGTTGGTGATGACGGGGTTCTTTGGGAATGGAAGTTTACCTGCGCGGCATCTGTTGTTCGCTACGATATGCCGAGTCCAAGCTCCTCGTTGAGCGACATTGTTCAGTGCCGATGCCAAGTTTCCGATAGACCCGGTGCTCTGGGACTGCATGCCTGAAGCTTTGAGAGCGGTATACTCACCTACAGTGGAAGATGAGTGAAGCGGCAATTATAAGCGAGTTGATCAATGGTTTGTATGAGAAACAGGTCGACTGTATCGTCCAATACGTTGAAATCTGAAATTCCTCACGTTTCTTCTGTCCCTATCAGTAAACTCCGCGCCATCTTTGTATTTAATGCGTGCGTATGGACTGGCGTCTGCTATAGAGGATAATGTTGGTAGCTCAGGTAGCATAAATGGAGGTTTGTTTGTTCGCTGAGCTGGGCAATTTGATTGCAAAGGTTTCATCACCAACCGAGGTGACATAATCAATGCGTTGTTAGAGAGCGTAGTGGAGCGTAGCGATGGGTCGGCACAACCACCGGTGAAAATGCTCTTGTTTGGTTCCCGTGTCTTTCGGGCGCCGCTTGGGCGTCAACGCGTCTTTTTGAGGCCGTCGGTTTGCTTATGGGCTGGATGGGACAACCCAAGAGCATTCGTTTTGGTAGCCATCTCAAGAAGCGCGTTTTCATAGACGACTGCATCCTGAATTCAGCAAGCAGCTTTCCGACTGAGCGAGGTCTACATAGCCTGTTTGACCGCGGCCAGTTTCTTTTTGTGTTTGTACGGACTCCCAACTCATCCGCGGTCAGCGCGACCACCTCAATGTACGCAGGAGTTTTAGGTACGGTGTTGTCAGCGTTGACTTTGGCCTTCGGAATCATGAGTGAAGACTGGACCCACAATCAGACTGACCAACTTTGACGGAGTTGAGTTGGCGTTGATCGTTTTGCATTTTCAAGAGATGGTCTTTGCTGCAGCTGCCCATGAGAAGAAAGCGTCCACGCGGCGAACGATCCGTCATAGTTGAATAGAAGCTACAATCTGAAGTCATCGTTTGTTGGATCAGCGTACTTTTAAGAACATAAGAGTCCACAACTTCCATCGGGTTGGATATGAGCCGTTCTGTCGCCAAGGGGAAGCACGTTTCGCGCTCCCCCTCTGGAACCACTGTGACTCAGTTTTTTGCTTCTAGAAAGCGGTCATTGGACACCCTTGATCTTCTGGAAAACTTTTCGAATACTCATAGCACGCTCCAAGTTCATCTGTATGGCGGTTGGAGAGGAAAGTGTGACTAGAAGACCAAAACTTCACCTGTTTCTTTTTCCGCATAACCAGTCTGCGTGCAGCGATTCGTTTCAGATTTTGTGAAAACACCGCCAAAGTGCGATTTTACCAATTTTGTTGGCGTGGTTATTCTGAAACACGAAGCCAGGTGATCAACCTGCACACCCCCTCATGCGCCTGTCCACTAGAGACGCCATGGCGGACTTGATTGCCGCGTTAGAGAGCAGGATCACTTTTTCAGCCAGATAACCAGGGATGGAGGGCGCTAGGCACTTGTTGAGGGAGAAAAGCTCGTCAACTTTCGTCCAAACAGAGACGTTCTTTGTGCTTGCATCCTCCAAACCCTTCAGAAAATGTTCCTCGAGTGTCCGGATTAAAACGGAACATTTGCACTGGCCTTTCCGATTTAGAGTTGAGGATTTGTTTTCATTATCAACAGGTGTCATGCTATTCGTGGAGTGCATAGCACTTATAAGATAGAGGCAGCTGGCGCAGACAGAGGGGTCAGGGGAGTTGGACAATCGGTTTACCTGGTCACTTGCAAACTTGTACGCTTGAAATGCCACCAGGCCTGGCAAGCGTGGCATTACATTCCAAGTCTCATATTCGATGGAGAATCATTTCGTTCACATCTGTTTTGGCTCACGGAAAGTTGTGATAGAGAGCAGCCTGTAATAAGCTGGCTGATTGTGAATAATTGCATGCACCGCAAAAATAGAATACAGTCTGGCAGTTTTTGGTGCACAGGTTACGTTCGAGTCAAAATTTCAGACAAATGACACATGGTAAACATACAAATAGGTTAAAAAGCGAAAGAATTCATTAACAAATCTGCGCGAGCAAGAAATAAAACCGATTTTGGAAGCACCGTGCACCCGGAGTTAGAACGTGCATGAGCTAACCAGCTTTGCCCAGTAGTGTCGACA
>SJOL01005566.1:28805-62747 GCA_004794785.1 Opisthorchis felineus
TAACTGCCTCGTTACGGATTCGCCGACACCAACCCACACGAGCTATAGTTCTGAGACAACGATTGTCAAACAACTGAAGACGCCTCAGTTCCGCTGCTCGAAGAGGCCAGGTCTCACAGCCATACAACAAAACAGCCCGCACTGTAGCTTGATACACACGTCCCTTAAGTTTCAGGGATAGACCACTTTGACGCCATAGGTGTCTCAAATTAGCAAACGCTACCCGAGCCTTGCAGATTCGTGCATTGACCTCATCTGTCACACTACACTCAGAACTTATACAACTTCCAAGGTACGTAAAACGCTCCACAACTTCCAGTGCCTCTCCCTGGATTGTAAGTGGCATGTTCAGTGACTGCATGTCCAGCAGCACGACCTTACACTTTGTGGGTGCAAAGTGCATACCAAAGGACGGGGGGGGCGAGATGGCTCAAGTGGTTAGAGCGCGAATTTACTGACCGGAGGGTCCGTGGTTAGAACCCAACCTCTGCATCTCAACTTCCCGTGTCTAGGCTTGGACAACCTGGCAGTATCTCAGCCCTCGTTCTTCCTTCAGGTAGCATGACAGCTGGGCACCGAAATGGTACTACAGCTGAGCGACGTGTCGACAGGACGTTCTTGCTGACGGGTCTAGACGTATAGATTATCAATGACTAGACACCATTATTGACCCGTCACCGAGAAGTGGTTGATTCATTTGAAGGAAAAGGAAACCCGAGCTCAACAAACGCGGTTTGAATTCAATCAAGACACTGCAGACCCTTCGCTGCATCTCTTTGGAATACCTAATAGTCTATAGAAGGCTGTCTTGAGTATCTGGCTGTGGCACGACTGTTTCTAGATGACAATACTTTGAGTGACGTAGTACGCAGTGGATGGAGCTTCCAGTTAACCTTTCAGGCATCCACATATTACCTACCGAACGCTTAGATGAGATTTCAGTACAGCGAAACTGTCCAATCAATTGAGAAATATTGCTGTTTAATCCCGGGTTCGAGCCTATGCATGTTATAGCCTCGGTTTCAAAGAACACCTTAGAAACCCAAAGGCCCATTTACTGAAAACATCGATTTTTACCGCTTTCGTTCTGTTGACTGAATCATTCTGAAATACACGAACACTTGATAGTCCGCTTGGGTAGAGAAGAAACCCACTGGCCGACATTCCAAAGACCCAGAATTAAAGTCCTACCTCAGACTAGAACTAAACAGCACACATCAAAACGAGACGACATAGAGTAATCCCGTAGAACTACTTGCGTGTGGTTTGGCGGCGTTTTCCGAGGCCACTTTTTATGACGACAGCAAAGAAATCAGCGTAAACTTTATGATATCAGAGATGGATTACTGTAGTTGTTAATTTTCCAGCCAGAGTATGTAGTCTATAGCCAAAAGTAAGACCACAGTTTCAGACTACACACGATCGGCATCCACAGCGGAAGAATGCGCAGAAGACGTGATTAGTTCCTCAAGCAGTAAATAATCCCACGAGCCCACTATTTTTTTATGGAGTATAAGGAAGCCAAGTAGCTAGCTCTGATTGAGTGTCTCAAAATTTCCATGGAAAACTAACTACACAAATTCCACCTTAAGAGGCCACGTCCAGCTAAGCAGCAGGTCCCTAGTATGTCGAAGATGGCTACTTACCGAGAGTATGAGTGCATCCAAAAGCAATGGATGGTGTCCAGTAACAGAGGAAAGTAAGTAAAGGTAGTTGTTTGGTGACTCTATACTCGAGCGAAACGTGTGATAGGTACACGTGCCCTTGTGAAGGCAACGCTCTTTAGGTTTCCATCATTCGTCTCTTAGTAGTACGATCCCATCCGGGTTGCCATTTCGGGAGTGTTCTTCACAAATAAGAATATAATAATATTCTCTCCAGCATCACTACTACGGTCCGCGACTGACCGTTAAATCAGGCTCTTCATGAGGTTTCCACAATACTGCATGTTTGTTTGGAGAACGTTTATTTGACACTCAAGTACCTCCTACACACACGTTATCATTCGGTGTTGGAGACTGTTCGGATGACTCACAAGCGTGCCACGGTAACCCGGTTAGGAAAGCACATTCCACCACTTAAGTGCCAAAAACGTGAACGTCTTGCACATCAATTAACGTGTGGGCTCAAAGCCTACGTTTTAAAATTCACAAACCACAGGCGCCAGGTGAGGAGCTCACTTTCCGCAATAAATCAGTACGTTGAGCCATTCGATGTCATGAGAGATACTTATTGAGAAATCCTGGTTGCATAATCATTTCGTAGAAACTCGAAGTGAAAGAACAGTGCCGCACTAACGGAACACCTTGTGGGCTTTTCGACAAATACACTCACTTGAATATGAATTTGGAGACTCACATGAATCCGAGCTTAATCTCGTTTACGGTGTTCTTCAGCAAACCTATGAGTGTTATGTAACGTCTATGCAATGAGTAGGCTTTTGTTATCCACGAGGCATCTACAGAAACTTACGCCGTTGGCAAAGCAACCACTGACTGAGCTGATCCACCAGGTCAGTACGCACGAGCAATATCACTCACCGGATCCCCGTAGTTTTCTTAGACGAATATAGATCCGAAACGCTACTCAGTTCAAGCCCGCGAGAGAATGGCATTGGGAGGACAAGGGTTTAAAAGTTACGGGCACGCCAGTGCTTCAACAGTACCGCCGGCCAGAAGACAGCTATGCTGCTGAGTGCCCAGTAATTGATGACTAGGGCTAACCTCGGAACAAGGACCAACACGGTTCAACTAGTGTTAAACTTTTCAGGTTACGATATCTGCTATGTCATTGGATTCAACGATGACGGTGGTGTGAAAAGACACCGAACACCTCGCATCGTTTGGTTAGATGAAACGTCCTGCTGATGTCCCTCTTCTGAAATCCTGAATATGGCAACTGATACTGCTATATTGATTGTTAACACCTCTTTTCTGTTTCATATCGACAATGCAGTGGGCTCTGTGGTATGTAGGTTCACTTCCTTCTTTTGCACGTAATGCAGTAGGTGAGATTAGAAGCTATGAATTGATCACGCAAGTGTTCCTTCTACTGCCTTGTTCAGATTGAACCCAGAACCGAAATCCTCTAATTTACTGAGGTGTAATTCGACGGCGCTTCGCAGTGGGAATGTCAAATGATGTCAATCAAATCAGTAAATTATGCCAATTTTAACGGAGTAAAAATGGTGTAACTAGGTTATATAATTTGGCCAATTGGAAGACAGACAAGCGAACTTTCCAAACCTTATGACAAACCAGACTATGTGACGGAACCACTCTGAATTTCGAACTCAACTTGAAACTAGCCACACCCTTGTTAGGCGCTTCACACAAACCCATACTGAACAGGATTAACTGGGGCATAAACACACGAGAAACTGTTTCTGTTTTAGAATCCTCCACTTTACCGACAATTACTTTCTAATTCATGTGAACTTGTTGGGTAGTGACAGCAGACTAATCAGTATGACACAACGTGGTTCCTCAACAAAAAATGGTGACACCAATCACGATCTAACGTCCGGGTATTCACATTCACCGACACATCACCAACATCCGCAGAGCTGATATACGTTGTGTTTGAGTTTACAAGCCAAAACAAACGCTTGCAGTAACTGTCAATTTAGTCCAACTCCGCCACCGGTGTTCTAGATGATGCAGTGGATCGATGGCTTAGATAAAAGCTAATTGGAGAAGTATGCATCAAAACTCAACTGGTCGATGCTTCCTAAAGCACAAGCCACCATCAATGGAAGCGTGTACCAGTTGGAGCTCGAAAACTTGCTGAAACGGCAGCAAAAGTAAGATGACCTTAACAGCTACAGGAAAGAGGAATTCATCTGCTCACATGAAGTTTCCTAATATGATGAGATTGCATATTACAAACATCCGACATGGCAAGAACATCTGGTGGCAATTATACCGACTATTCTACCATACACTTCCGTGAAGTTAATATGTATACGGAAGGCACACACACGTGATGCATACTACTGTATCCTAATGAAAGTTCCTGAAGCTAAACTTCACTTCGTAATTTTGGGGATCGATAGACAATCGCAGATTTGCGTCTCATCTGGACCCATCGGTTGGGCTGTGGTCGATTTTGACCTTAGGCACAGGAAGTTGGTGCTTTTCGGGACTACTCTTCTTCGAAGGACCTCATGGTATACCTGGAGGGATACCAGCAAAACCGTTGGTTTTCTCGAATACTTCAGCACTGTCAGAAGACAGCAACTGGTTTTGAGTTCACAGATTCCCTCCGGTGTGCACTCACCTGGATAATTGTGCCAGGACGGGAAGGGAACTGTTCAAATGGAAGTGACATGAATGCGGAATCTAGTTTCGCATTCAGTTCGCTTACAAAAAATAATGCAAAGGACACCAAACATGCCACAAGGATGGGAAATGCCGATGGATCCACCTGGTTTAAGGGTCACCTACTGAATTCCTTGCGCAGTTGACAAACCTCAAGTGGCAAGACACATCCTAGGTGATCCTCAACAAACCTAAATTATGCATACTACCAAGCGCTGAAACAATCAGGTGGATCGGGCATTCGAAATTCATCAGTGACTAGATATGAAAGTCAACACTGTCCTAAGATGGATAAGTGTACGAAGCGTTGCCTAGAAACCTTACGTCTCAACGATGATTGCACATTTTCCCCAACGGAATCACAAATCCGACCAAGTTAAGGCTGAAATGGTGCCTCGACCTCTACGTGAATGGAGTACAGCAGACAGTGCATCGTTTTCAAGGTTCGATACACGGAAGAATGAAGAAGGTAACCTAAGACACATGGACAAAATAGTACGTCAATTGACATCACGAACAGAACGTGTTACTGATGACATGTACTGTTACTGGCACGACGCTCCGGAATGGCACAAAGCATTCGATAAGTGGGTGGCGAGTTTTGCTGGCGGAATGCTTGACATTGATACTGAATCACATATTAACTGCCACTTTGCTTTGCACAACAGTAGTTTCGACAAAACAGCAGGCCTGTAATCTTACTGTTAACACACATTATCAAGGTGTTATCCCACGCAACCACAGGTCAGCGTCTTGCACCACGGGTGCTGTATTACGCTAGCATGTAGCCTTCATTTACAGCGTCTTTGCATCTTGGTATAAGAACAACAGGTGTTTGCATCTTTGTATCGTTAGCATATGACGGAAAACAAGTAAAGCGGCTGGCTTGGGAGTGTACGGGTAGCTATTTATCTTTCCCAGTCCAAAGAGCTGCTACTGGACGGTTTCAAACGATCGGAAAACGCATCTCGCGGGACTGAAGCATAGTGTACCGGTTGATGTTGTCCTCCCCTGGCAGCTGGCGCTCGAATCATAATCAAGGAATAGAATTCTAGTACTTGTCCGCGAAAGAAAATGAAGTCGGCCGAAAACTCAAGGTTGAAACGCTGCAAGCTATTCACATGCCCCCCAGCTGGCAAAATAGCGTGACGCGTTCGTGTGGTGTTAAGTACGGATCTACATTCTATGGGCTAAATGAACAATAGAGTAGACGTAGTATCCCCACTGACTGCATTTTGTTTGCAAGGATGTAATAGACTTCCAAAGCATGAATACGGGGTGGTGCAGTGCGATGAACAAAGCCAGGATGATTGTAGTGTCATGCTGGTCGAGCCAAGGGCTTGTGGACGTAGGATGACAACTCTACAACAGTCCCGGGATCAACGGTCTGTACCGGACAAACACGAAAGTAACCAGCTGCACGAATTCGCAAGGTGGCAATCACAAACAATTTCGGGAAAGTTTGACTACGTAACTGAGTACATCACCACAGAAGTACAAGCACGAAAGGTTTTTCAAAGTGGACAACTCAAGATAGTACTTCCGGTCCGCTCAATATGACTCTTGAAACAGGCTATGGGAGTCAAGTTACAACTGCAGTAAAAGGCCGCAATGTAACGCAGCCATCAAAAATAGGTGTAGGGCGTTTCTCAAGACGACAAAGTGAACTGGGACAACAAATTGTGTCTGAGAAAATACGTATGTGAAATAGCAGGCAAGTAAGGGACTGCAAGTGAAGGAGCTAAAGAAAAAATAGATCTATGCATCGGCTAGATCCACGGTTAAAGAACGGCGTGTCAGCCACCTGGGAAGATTGAGGTATGAATTAGCCGACGACAACAGTGGAGTCATCAACAAACTTATACTCCGGAATTTCGAGGTTAAGAGGGGCGGGTCCGTTACGTATTCGCCCTGATGCATCGTAATGGCTACCATGACAGGGACAATAGTAGCCACCAGGGTATTCTCCGGCATGCGCTATAGGAACGCAACCTAAAAAACGACACAAGGGAAACCGTAGGTATCGAATTTATGGTAGATATCAGTAAAAAGAAAAAAAAACGGTAAAAAAATCTCAGTAATGTCGAAACGTTGGCTTCAGATTCTAATGTTTGTTTGTACTTCACCACACCACGCCCTAGAATGCAACTGGAGGTATAGTAAAGGATCAGACATAACAGCGCGACTACAAATGTGATACATTTAACTGGGTTCGAGCTAACAAACTTGGTCAATGAGAACATGGCAATTTAAGGGTTATGCACGTGTTCTGCGAACATTAAACCAATAAAGCCTACAAGGACTAGCGGTTATGAGAGGGAGTACAGCATATCGTGATCAACCAAGTTTGTCTAGTTGCAAACTATGGTAGTATTCCGCCAGAATACTTTTTAGTCAGCACGCGGTCTTTATTACCCAGTGTTTCAAACCCACAAATCCACTGACGAAATATTTATTGGGCGAAAAATTATATCGACACTGAGGTTTCAAACCTGCGTAAACCAGAGCACACGATTGGTGAGGGAATGGTCGTCAGCTAACAACCTATGGTTAATCGATGGCACGAAAAGCTGAGTTTCAGGGTCATGACATATTTTAGAACGGCACTACAGATTCAGGCGTTACTCTCTTCAGAGATGTGCGCTGGTTTCCATGCCATGAACGCTGAACGAGTGATAACATGCGCAATGAATGTCCACTCAGACAAGCTCCCTACCTCATATAGCTAGTAACCTGTTTGCCTGTTCCCGTCAGAGATCCCGATGTGAGCGAACCTTGAGGAAAGAAGTTTCAGGCCACATATCCCATTGGATCGCTGTGGCACTTAAGCCCCACGCCCGGAGACCAGCCGCTCTTAATAACCGAACATCAAGTCGATTAGACGGATGCGTCACGTGGGGACTACGGACCACACAAAAACATGCCTTGATTGGTAAAAAGCGACGTACCCTTGAGAACCTTCGAGGTGTTGACGGTGGCCTTAACCGTGTCCATTACCGGTGGGTGGTTCACTGAGATTCTGGGCTTGGCCGACTTTGGCTTCTTCGAAACGGCTGGAGAAGCAGGAGCACTCATTACGCTCATGAGACGATTGCCGCAAACGGAGACGAGACGGAGCATACGCAACAGTGGCTATTTAGCTCGTAGCGTCCCGCAACGGTAATCCCCTGCCTCACAGAGCTCATTTTGCCAACCCTGTGCTGAGTGGAAGCGACCGAGAGGTGGACAGTGTATGAACTGGCAACGAAGTACGAAAATACTAACCAGTAAACTTAGTCGGGTCGGCAACTGCCGCCTCCCTGGATGGGGACCCCGGGACTCAACTCACCAATGGTTAATGACATTGGCAAAAATGGCCCGATCGCGCAGTCAATGGCGCTCGTGCATCAAAGCTATCGCCTTCAATACGTAGCTATCCAGTTCCCGAACGAACCAAGGCTTGGGTGTATGTCCCATACCGTTCCCTTTTCCGGTGATCGAAACTATAGCAGCTAGAACCAATGCGCATATGGTACACGGTTTATAGCTGACAAATTGAAACTGAATTGATTTCAGTACATTTTGGCGAGTCCTGCCAGCAGCCTGTAACGTTGTACCCGCGGTCCCCAGCCTTCAATCCTGTTTTCAGGTGGATCGTTCCACTGCTGTCCAGAAAGTCAAGAGGGAGGAACCGACAGAAGGGGCACCACAGCAGTCACACAGGCCAAATGCCGATTCGAGGATATGGGGAATGCTGTCCACGATTGACGCAGCGTCGAATACTACGTCAAGTGAATCAACTTCAAACAATAGACTATGGCCCCATAATGGAAGCACGTCACAGGGAACACTGGACAACCGTAACATACCTCCGAAGAGGAGGGGGCCAGATCCCAGATCACTACCCCGTGGAAGGAACAACATGCAACAGCAGCTCCCTTAGCTGTCATCACTGACATCGCAGCAGCATCCTCAAGAAGAAGGCATCCGTAGGCCAGCCGCCCTTAATAACCGAACATCACGTCGATTGGACGAATGTGTCAAGTGCGGGCTACGGACCAAAGGCATGCCTTGATTGATCAGAATGTCAATCAGGATCGAGCATTTATAGCTCGGCCCTACTCGCCAGGGTGAGTGAACAAGCAGACGAAGAGTGACGGACAAATATATGGAAGATGCTTCTAGCGGCTGAGAAAATAGCCGAGAAAATGCGCTCACTTCGGGTGACCATACTGTATAACACGGAAACTACTAGCTTTAGATTCAGTAGTAATTGGATTCTCCTATAATAGTTCACTACGGGTATGCCACGTTTGACCAAATTGTGGCGAACGCTGATAACCGCAATTGATATCATGCGAATAATTGAGCCTATCTGGTATGATTACTTATGATGAATATACGTCACCGACACGAATCTCAGTAAATCAAACGTGGGAATTTTCTGTGGGAACGATTCAGGTTGATTTCCACACGCGAGAAGCGCAAGGATTATTGCGGGATGAAAATCAATTATCCTGCTTAACGACCATTTCAGATTGATGCACACGTGCCAGCTACAAATACGTCAGGGAGTTCATCCTTACCTTTACATGGTCGAGGATGTTTCCGTGATGGATTAGTCCTCAGACTAGTAGGCATACAACACACCCGAAGATTACCCAGTGAAGGGCTGAAGAAAAGATGGATGGATTCTGCTCTACAGAGCCTTTTAAAAATTCAACAAGGTTTAGGAAAACAGATTGGCATTTTCTATTCGAGCGGTGTGCTATTTCGTTGTTCAGTGACAGGAACATAAAGAAAACCGACGCCATTAGAGAGGATCTTACACCTGACAGCGACAGAGCCCAGTTAATTTGTTCGGTCATGCTACTGACTGGTGAGTCTCTTCACGCTGTCGACGATATTCACACACACACACACACACACACACACACCAATCAGACATGCTTTTACACGCGTTTACTAGTTGATTAATCCGTTTATCGTTGAAAATGACGAGTTCCGGTGAGGTTTCGTCAGACTATCGGACAGTGCCCTCAAACAATCGGTGCCACTCCCTTGAAAAATTCGAGAATGAGTAAACTCACGCTTTCGGCAACATCAGCAAAAATTCCAGGAGAACGGACGAAGCGCGGAGCAACAGAGAATATTCAATAAGAAAGACTTCAAAGAGTAGAACAACAGTATGCTAAAAACGCAAGTGAGTTCCCTGACGGTCAGTCTTCCTTCCCCACGAAATCCGGGTCAGAATAAACGTGGGTGAGCGGAACCGACGTCTGACGAAAATGCAGTAACTAAGGAAATTTCGCTTTTGATTCGGTTACAGTAAACTAGTGATTATCGTCAACAGATGACTCCCACAAGGTGAAACTATGCCAAGCTCCTATAAGAGATTCCGGTTTACGGGCGCTACATTTCGAAATTCTCACGGTATCGCCATCCGCCTCAAATAGGTTGCCGCCTCCTGCAGCTTCTTATCACCGTCACGGGCAACACCAGTAGCACCTTGGTCGGTATCACCAGTGTTGAGTGCCGAGGCTTCCCGGCAGTACAATTTATTCCAGACAGAAAGCAACTATGAGGTTACGAACTGGAGGGTAATGAGTTAACTGAAAATCTAAACCTACCCAGATGCGTGCAAACACCAAGACAAATCAGCCATTCTGGTCTTTGTACACGACTTTCGTCTGTCTGCGGGTGTCGGAGTTCGTGGAGGGGCACTGATCGCTCACGCTCAATTTCCTCCTGGGTTCGGTGTCGAACAAACAGTGGCTTGTTGCGCCACTTGACGACTAAATTTCTGCCTTCAGGAATAGATGCAATGTTAACTTCCGTAGATGCTTCGGCTAATGTTTTGGCTGTAGGACCGAGTGGCATGACGAATGTTTTCACGGTGTACTTTGCAGCGGTAGTAGCAACAACACCTCCAACTAAAACCAAAAAGGATAAGACATAAGACATGCGAAATTACAAACCGATTGCGAGTGATAAAAGGAAGAAAAACTAGGGTCGTCACTGTGAAAAGAGATGGAGATATGCACATGAAGGTAACATATATTACACACACACCGTTATCAAGATTGCTGACGATTAAATTCGTTACCTGCCCAAAAGGTACATACACCCCCCCCCCACCGAAAACCAAACTGATGCTTCTGAGACGAAGAAGGCAGTAAAACGACCACAAAAGTAGCCATTGGTGCGCATTTCATGATTATCACTGATTATCATACACTGAAGCATTCATTCGACAGACGTGCTAGTGGTTTATTGTGGACGGACAGGGTCGACAAGCAAGAAGTTCAAGCACAGTCTTCACACAGTCACGGCTGGACTTTACTGGTGTGACTGTTTGTGCACCCAGTGGCTATACAGCTATACTGCGGGTTGTCCATGAGACATTCGCAATCTCTCATACAAGGGTGGTCAACAGTTCGGCTTCTTGAGCCGTCAGGTTGTGAACGGGAACGAATGTGACTGGTTCCTTGAAGATTGCGTTAGTCTTAGATAGACCACCACTGGCAAGGAATCAGCCGAACGCTCTGGTTTAGAGCCCTTAACGTCATCCTGTCGAGGTTTTGGCGCCCTCGCAGTATCTCAGTTCACATACAACTTTGGAGTGTATAAATATCAATAATTTCATGCTACATCGGCTTTCGCGTCACCACTCCACTCATGTACACCTTAACGATCACTTCCGTAGATCCAAGCTACAGGCAGTCAGCTTTGCGGGGAAGCGATGAACAGTATACTTAGACCTGGCACTTGGCGTCTTCCTCTCAAGCCTCGCCCCACCCTCAATGCTTGAACGCCAAAAAGGTGCCCTAGCATAAACTGTTGATACCGAATCAACAGACTCGAATACTCGGAAGCAATACACAAGTATGGCAACCTGTGTTGCGTCCTTTCGTTATCTAGACACTACCGCCTACCGCTTCAGGGCATTCTTCAGCTGCTGCATCAAGTTGTGCCGGCATTGGTATGACTGTCAGCTTCCGAGCTAACGTTTCCTTACTTGACCGGATCCTTGTTAACACCCACCTTTATGCCGTTCATCTGTCAGTTTCAATAGGTACCATAACCCAACTAACATGCACTCGTTTGATGTGATTTCTGCTTATGTAATGGCCAAGTTCAGCTCTGACCCGGATACAATATTTTGCGGGGATCTTACGAATCTCGCATTTAGTACGGGAATTCAGATACTACCCTAGATGTAGGGGATCTAAAAGCACAAGCAAGACGTCCCGCCCTCAACGAAGGCGGGATTTGGTTACATAGCTTGGGCTTGGGTTCAGATGCAGTGGATACCGATGCGCTACATGGTGCCTTCCTACTGGTAATACTGCCATTAAAGTTGGATATCAGGAAAACCTAGGAAACAAGTTCCTTGCTTAGAAGTCAGAAAAATGTCCCACAAGCTAAGTCTTATCAAAATATCGTACGCGAAGCGTTAAAACTCGAGAACCAAAGTAATGATGAAAATATTCGGAAACCGCTTCACCTGATACACAAAAATGGAACCGAAAAGCCTGTTGTTAATAGTGATCGAAAATAATCCTTGGAAATTAATATACAACAAGAATCATCATCATCATCATGGACAGCATCACATCAACATTGATGATTTGCTGCTGTACAACCATGATTTATTTGAAAGCTTTACTGTGAAGAGTAAAGGTGGACAGGGAAGGGATCTAGTACTAGCTTACTACAATCAGAGGCGCCTACACCTCCAAACACTCATTCAGGCAATCTGGATAGAAACTGACAAGAACGCCACTGACATCGATTAGCAGACATATCGTGCAGCGTCTCCAACCAGGCGCAGTGTGGATCACCCAAACGTTTCGTAATCTTCTTCGTCCTTCTGCCAGGTCAAGGGTTTGCCAACTCTCTGCTTCCGCCACTCTGAATTGGGCACGTAAAACAGCACCCGCTTCGGAAAACAATAGTCCGGCATGTGCAATACATGGCCTAATCAAAGCAGCCTCTGGTGCTGGATACATTCCTCAATGGAAATCCCCGTTTCACACCCGAAAACAACAAGAATAAGTGTCTTGAGCTATAAACTGAATATTTCCTACAGTTTGTCACGTTATTCATCCGACCTACGCAATTCGACCAGTGGTCGACGAGTTTATAAAGTGCTAGTATGCCTGTGACTTTGAATGTTATCGGGCCTCAGGGCCAGGTTGGCTGGCAGCAGTGCTGCTCAAAGTCGCTGGCCCAGATTTGTGTCTTACGTTGACTTCAGCCAAATGGGGTAATCTGAAAAAGGTGACCGTTGCAACTGTTCCAACCGCATGGAAATGAATCTCACCCCGGTTGACGAACGGGGCTAGTGGACTCAGAAACATGGCAATGCGACTCCAAGAGCACTAGATTGGTTTCGACGTGGCGGGAAATCCATTGATCACACATACTCAGGTTCCTAGGCAGCGTCACGCATGCCACTGACCTACTGCGGAGGCGTTCTCCGACTTCAAGGGCTTGGAGTCTGTGGACAGATTAGTAACCTTAAATATACTTGGCCAAGAAATGTTTTCGAAATGCTTCACTGATTTCTTTAGTCTGGTCAATCAAATTACTTGGTGTGCTCTCAGCGCCGGCCCCTGCGGCGCCCAACAATAAGGCGAAATTTCCGAGGAAAACCCGAGTGTTGGTACTTATAAGGAAAAAGATACAATCATCCGACTGATTCACGAGTTCCATCCCGTTATATTAGTGCTGTTGGTTGTCGTCGCAAATCTGCAGCATAGAGCATCGGATCCTTGTCCAGGATCAGCCGATGGTAGACTGCTGACGTTCCAATCAGGTTCACTCGGTTCTTCCAGAGGGGTTTAGTTGAACTGTTCTTCAAAGTGGTCAGCCCATGATTCAAGATGACGTTTCTGTGAATGGACTCAGGTCCCATCCCTTTCGTAGCTAGTTTCACTAACACTCTTCCCCCTCGGACCAGTAGATCGGGTTAGCTGGGACAGGATGCGATTGTTCCCCGTCGCAAAAGCCTGCTCCGTTCCCGCGCTTCTGCGATCCACCAGCAATAATTGTCAGCCCTCAGGTTCTATATTATTAGGATTTGGGATCTGCGTGCGGTATCAGAAATGTTTGCCTGGTATTTGTTTCCGGCTTCGATCAGAACTGCTGATCGTGACGAGATTCAGTGTCCATTGAAATGCACGAACCCTCGAGCAGACGGTTTCAAAAGCTGTGAGCATGTCTTCTTTCACCTTTTTCCAACGGTCATCCAGATCACCATTACAACCATCGCACTCATCCAGTTCTGGAAGCTTCTCGGTCAACTCAATCCGACATTTTTGAGCTATAGAGACGCTTTGCAAGTGAAGAACTGAAATAGCCCTGCACCAACCGGTTCCCGAGGGAAAGCGAATGGAGACGCGTGTCCGCACAATGTCGCGTGATCAGATTCCAATGGTGTACTCCAAAACTGACGACAATCTCGTATCGCCAGTAGCCAACTGCAACATGATCCGTTCAACGAGTCTATCAGAACCGCCTCCTGGACTCTCCTTCAACTCTTCCATCGTCGGACGCCAATTTTCACTAAAATAAGAATTACGACAAAGTGGTATGTCCCGGAATATCAAGAGGATGTGTATCAGGCAACAGTACAGGCCATTTTGTTGTATGGATGAGACGTGGCCTCTGCGAGAAGCCAAACCGGGACGTTTTCAAAACTTTGAAAACTGTTTGCTCAGAGTGAAAGCACGTTTAGGTAGATGCCAGGAATTCCGAGGAGACAGAAACTGAGGGTTCAGTTGTGCGACCGGAACTTCAATCGAAGAATGTGTCCAGCACCAAAAGCTGTGTTGGTTAGGCCACATATTGCACATGCCGAATCATCGTTTGCCGAAGTGCTGTTTACCGTGCTTAATTCAGAATGGCACGAAGAGAGGTCAGCAACCTTTGACATGGCACAAGGGTATGGAAGTGACCACTAAAAGTTTGGGTGCCATCGGTGCGATCCGCCTTCCAGGACGGGGTGATCTTCATTCCCTGAGCATGGTTGCAGACGCCGCAAAGTATGGCTACTAATCGACATCAAAGGCGTCATTGTTATCAGTTTCTATCCAGCGTCTGAATGGGTGTTTGGAGGTGCACGCACCTCGGTAAGCTAACACTGAGTCCATTCCTCATGTACTCTTATTCTTTTCTAAACAGTAAGGCTTTTGAATAAATTGTGATTGTACGGCAGCAAATAATCAGTGTTGATTTGCTGTCGATGATGATGACCTTATAAATCCAACACGCTCCCCGTCGTGCATCTACACCTGATGCTGAATGATGTGCCAAGTTGGAATGTCCTTGAGTCTGGAGGGAATTTCGCGCCCGCAAAGCCAATCATATCGGAGACTCAATGCTTGGAAGAAGCTCCCTGAGTTGTACCGCACGTGGATGTTCCATCATCGCGTACAGATTGGAATATCTCTCTCCAGATAAGTAGCCAGGGGTTGGAGGAATCGACACTGACATATTTGGTCGTGGGATTTGTAAAATACGCACTCACATTGCTCTCGTTTGAACAGTAATCCTCCTGTCCTGGCGCAATCATTCTGGTGATTCAGCACCACAGGGAGGAAGCACTGGATTCGAAGTTCGCTCTTATTAGAACTTATCAGCAGTGCATATCCTTGGCCATACCGGGGGTTGAACTCCGCATACCTGACATGCAAGGCGAGCGTATTACCAATACTCCACCAGCGCACGCTGGACGCTTCTGAATTTTCACGTCTGAAGAGGTGAACATGTTCGCGCTGGAGTGATGAGTCGGGCTTACCACTGGCATATTTGTTCAATTTTGAGGTCGACAGGATCCTCGATTGCCAAGCGGGGTGTGTTTAGAGTGAGTTGCCCAGTGACAAGTAGCAACGAACAAATGAAGGATCGGAGATCACATATGAGTCCCAGGAAAAGCGGCGGGTAGTGACTGGCCCTCATAATCGGTAACGGCGATGTGGTCGGTGGTACCTGGGTCCAGAGCTGGTTGGTTGGCGGATACCACGTGATCAAACGGTTTCTGCTGTTCCAAAAATAGGCATTTCGAGGGAACAATCTGCAGTGGGCGCTACCCATTGTCCGCACGGCCTATGCAAGAAGACCACAAAACTGAGCCTCAGCAGAACCAAGCCTACCTATCTACCCATTCATCTCATCAACAATCAGCAACACGTACTAGCGCTTAACTGCCATACAACTACAGTACAGCATGGAAAGAGGTGGGGTAGGAACATAAAACAAAGAATCTTTAAATCCCCAAGGAAGACGATCAAGAATAAAGTGCCTGCACCTTTGGAAAGCATTAAAATTAACACGTGAGCACCAGCGGGATTGATCCAGCGTCCTTCGCGAGCTCCAATAGACATAATTCCAACGCACAGTAACAGTTGAACTTTAACTAGATAGTCCAGCGAGGAATTAACAGCATTCGTGCCACTGTAGTCCATTACGTGTCATGTCCTACAGGGTTTTCAAGCAAGATCACGTGGGACCCAGTCAGGAAGGTGCGAAAATCCCACGGCACAGAGTATAGCCGCCTTCATCTCACATTCATCATCATTGACAGCAAAACTAGATGAGAACACTGGTGTCATATGACCATGTCAAGTTATTTGAATAAGCCTCTATTTTGGAAAGAAAAAAGTGGGACAGGGAGTGAGACCTAGGCCTAGCCTAGAACAAGCATCGGAGGTGTCTAAACCTCCAACACCCAATCAGACAATCTGGATGAACTGACAGCATGAACGGCACTGAAATCGGTTGGCCGTCATATCGTTGAGTGTCTCCAGCCAAGCAGAGGGAAGGTCTTGT
Source organism: Opisthorchis felineus (assembly GCA_004794785.1). NCBI lineage: Eukaryota > Metazoa > Platyhelminthes > Trematoda > Opisthorchiida > Opisthorchiidae > Opisthorchis > Opisthorchis felineus. The sequence goes on from SJOL01005566.1 coordinate 44,939, forward strand.
GGATCCCATCTTGGAAGCCCAACAGCACCAACGGCACCAGACTTCTCATAGCATCCCCAACCACCTTGACATGGTAAGTTAAATCTGCTGCGCTGACGACTGTGATTCGTTACCAAGTACCCGCTTACGCTCAACTTCGTTGCGTACTCGTTGCAACCAGCGAACTCGGAGACACCAGTGATAAAAAATTTTAAGACACCTAATGTTATCGGTTATCGAAGAGGCTGTCTCACAATTATAAAGTAAAACCGATCTTATAGTTGCCTTCAATACACGGCCTTTTAGCCTTAGAGAAATTCATTTCTGACACCCTAAACGACACAAGTTTGCAAACGCTGCCAGCGCCTTACTTATCCGTGCACTGGTTTCACCTGTTGTTGCATAATCACGCCTTGTGCAGCAGTCAAGATATATGAACAGAATAACATAATCAAGCTCTTCACTCTGAAAGTTCAGAGGAGCAAAAGACGATAAGAAGTCCTGAAGACCCCGCAATTTAAAGGCGCAAAACGTGCGCCGAAGCACGCGACCACCTCCGATATTCTATTCAAAGTTCTTTGCGCAGAAAAATGACCATCTGCACAACCCGAGTTCGTTAATCTCTCTTCATACGTGATTCCAAAACCTTGATTAATGATTTCTTGGGATGTATACTACATGATAATGTCGATGACAAAGTTGAACAACAAGGAGAGACAAGGCTGCCATGACGAACACAGTGTCTGAGTTAGTTTTTAGACAGTTTATTGTACACTCCAACTTGACTGGAGGGTACAAGGAACGTTTACGAACTTCAAGGTTACCCGTTTCCGGTCAAGATTATTAAGAGCTACATATATATATATATATATATATATCCACAGGGGTCTAAACTCACAGACCACGGCTCAAAATGAGTGCGTCGGGTAAGAATCAGGCACAGGGGAAGTGGACTAACCAAACTGTTGTTAAAGATATTACACCCAACAATTTACACTTATGGCCCTTACCATATATTAGGCTTCCAACTTACGGAAGGTCTTTTAGGTCCTGTTCTACGGATTAGCTGGAACAATTTCCGTGCGTTCCCAACCGCACTGGCCATTTCCACTTCCCAAACCTTCTGATTCCACACAGAGGCTACGCTTGGTCTGTCGTCTAGTCGATCGCTGAGTCCAATGGTACTCCAAGCCCGAGGGAATATAAAATAATTGGCATTCAGTTGCAACAGCCTGTTGGTGCATAGCTGCCATGCCACTCGAAACAAACAGGAGGGCAGAGATACTGCCAGGTTGCTCAAGCCTAGGAAGGTCAAGATGCTGGGTTCAAACCGGCCAGTAGACCAGCGCTTTGACCACTAAGCTATCTTACCCAGGAGGAGAGCGTGCCTCGCATCAAGGAAGGATAGTGACCGTCGTCAGATTTCCGCGTAAGTGTTCTGAAATCCCACAAAGAGGGTTCCCAGAGTAACATACAGCTGTGGTTACCTCACCCAGTTACGACCAATATCCTGTGAAGCCGCTTGCAATCCATTGCATAGAAGGCTTCGGTGTGTCCTCTAACTTGTGGCTCACGAAGCTTTTCTAATGCTAAATGGGCAGCTGATTTCCGGGGTTTACCGGGGAAGTTTAATGAGAATCTGCACCAAACAACGGCATGATCTGAATTAGCCTGTGTAGTACAAAACGATCGACAGTCTAGACTGAATCGCGCCATCGGTAGCCGACTCCAAGGCTGCTTAGCGGTAGAGGGACGCCAAGGAGCACAACAGCGCCCCCAGCGTCTCAACCCACTGCCGCTGAGAAACAACTGGTGATCAGTACAAAGCCACAAAAGAATTTCAATATTATCACTGCATTTTGCGTTCAGGCTAAACATAACATAAGGGCGTGCTTCTGATAAAATGAGGCGTCCTGGCTGTGCACTGAAGCCTCTTGCTATTTTGACTATATCCGAGCTATTTACGGTGGACTAGTTCTTGATATCATCTTTCAATGAAGCAGAGCTAAAGTTCACTGGAAATGAGAAACGAAAGGCTTTATCGGAACGGAATGTCAGACAGCACGGGGTTGGCTGTTTGCAGGTATCCAGTCAAAAAATGAAACATCCCCTCGCTAACTTAGAGTTGTACTAACACCGGCGCAGCCGACAGCATCAGCTGCAGGATCAACCGAAGTTCATAATCTGCGGTGTATATACATAGGGTGCCGTGAACCCAACAGCTGTACTGGGATCGAGTCAGTCGATAGGATATCTACAGTACGCGCAAGAGCAGGTTACTGGCCGATCTGCCAGAGTTCACACGTTAAAGCCTACAATAAAAACAGGAGAACGAGGCCTAAGTAGCGCAAGCGGGGCAGTAGGTGTGTGGTAGGGGGCGTGTCAAGTCCCCGTCTGATTGACGTGTCTACAGCTGGAAAGAAGATAGGAGTAATTGTCAAGCAGGATAGGATGGTAGTTAAGAAACAACAATAAAAAAGATGGGAATCGTCAGCAGCCAAATGTTTTCAGGTCTTATCAGCCCTATGAACGCAGTGCATGAGGCGACCCGGCTGATGTCACCACACGACGGCCGATGTAGCATGAAAGTACTTTTATTGTAAAGTTGATGGTTGTGAGTGGACTGAGGTACTGCCAAGACTGTTTGTCAGACCTTCATCCAGTGGCCAACCTGGTAGCAGAGACTGCGGATGATGAATGGGCATCCTTCAGTGTCGCTTATTGGGTTACTGAGTTACACAAACCGTGGTCAAGTATCCTCTCGACCACAATCGCTTATGTTTTCAGCCCGTTAAGGAACATCCAGAAACTTGACAGAGTCCGGGCCACCATCAATTGGGGCATGGGCAGATACAATGTACAGGAAGTGACGGGCCTTTCGTTGGTGCCCTCGAGATTCAGATTTTGGCAAAAGAAAGAGGTATAGGCGATTACTAACAGATACCCAATCAAGCAATAAGCGCCGTGGCATATCCAGGTGCAGTGGCCTTCGCGTGATCAGAGGTGCGCAGACAGAAGCGAGACTACAGTGATGGGACGGGCCATTCTATTACTGTACTTGCGTCCTGGAGTCTGGTTTCCGACAGACAGCATATATCAGTAATGCAGAGAGAATAAACCGTACGAGCAAGAGTACGAACACTGGACAGCTAAGTGGACCGGCACACGAACAACAGTGGCACACAGAAACTCACACTCCCATCGACCTCCTTGTTTGGCGGGGCATGATTCCTGTTTATTTCTCCTCCTCCTCCATTTCCAATAGAAATTTCAATGATAAACTTATGAGAACTTGAAGATGTCCCTAAATATAACATTTTTATGGAATGATTTCACTAGAAGGGCTTCAAATGTGTAGCGTCGTAACGAAACGGCGACGAAAGCGAAAGAACGGAGCTTAGGGTCGCAATTGTCCTTGATCCTTGGTGAACTACGAAGCGTCGAACGATCCAGCAGATCAGATACCAGTGGCAAGTTTGTTTGACATAAAGTGCATACCAACGGCCCATTTCAAGACCTTAACCAGGTTCCTTCCGCAACGTATATTTATAATTGAAACCTATTTTTGATTGACTACCAATGCACCTTGCTCGTAATCCCCTCTCCTAGTCAATTTATGTTAGTATTTTTATCGGAAAAGTGGATTTCCTCTTGTTGACTATTCATGACTTGCTCCAGATTCTGTCAACAGTTGTTGACTACATTGATACAATTAGCGCCTATTGTTGATGCCCGGTTTGCAAAACTGTCGTTATGATGGAATGTCAGCAAAATGATAGGCACCAATGGACATCTAGCTTTCTTAATGTGCATGAGTTGTCACTGCTACCCCGTCCAGTGGTGTAAGAAAAAGCTGCCCTCTGTCACGTTTCCTCTTCAACTTTTATTGATGTCCTGCGTGAAATTTCTCTGCCTGCCTCCGAAACCTCTGGAGTCAAAATGCTCCCGGGACGTTCGCTCAAAAACATTGAGCATGCCAACGATATTGCTCTCCTTGCTTCAAACCCTTCAAAAATGCAAACCATTTTAAATAACCTAAATAACTCCGATGAACGGCATGATCTTCACATCCGCAAAGTGTAAAGTGTGCTACAAGACTGGGTGGGATCAAACCTAAACCTCATGTTTTCAGACGAGCCAATCGATGTGGTAGGTAAATCTGTCTACCTGAGCAGTTGTATAAGCTCCGGTGGACCGGCTGGAAATGAGATTACTCCTCGAATCGGGACGGCAACTTTTGTAAACCTCCGACACCTATGACGCCGACGTGACGAGAGTTTGTCTCTCAAGGACAGAGTTTAAACCGCGGCAGTGCAATCCATACTGCGTTGTGGATCAGAAACGTGGCCTCTACGCACAGGGGACATACGAAAGATGTTAGTGTTCTATCACCGATGTCTCCGAAGTACTGGTCGGGTCTTGTGGGAACATGGGATTAGTAATGCTGAGGTACGCCAGGTGGTCTTAGGAAGAAGGAACTCTCCAGCGATGAATGAGGCGAATTTTTAAAAAGATAATCATTCAAATTTTACATCCTTCCGGTGCCTAGCTTCCATGCCACCCGAAGGAAGCAGGAGGGCTGGGATAGTGCCAGGCTGCCCAAGCCTAGACACGGGAAGTTGAGATGCAGAGGTTGGGTTCGAACCACGGACCTTGCGGTCAGTAAATTCGCGCTCTAACCACTTGAGTCATCTCGCCCCCGATAGATGGATTACTCACGCTGGTTAGGACATGTACTCCGCACGATAGAATACTGTTTGCCTCACAGAGCTCTTTTCGCCTAGCCCTGTGCTGAGTGGGACCGCCGAGGGATGGGCAGCATATGACCCGGCAACGAAGTATGAAAGCACTAGCCAGTAAACTCGGTCGGGTTGACAATCATTGGTTAATGACACTGGCAGACATGGCGCAATCATGCAGTCAGTGGCGCTCGAGCATCAAAACAATCCTCCCATTGCGCAACTGCCAGGTTTTCCTAACTAACTGATTACCCCGTCGCCTCCAAATGCTTGGTTACATCTGTCCTGCTGTGCCACTTTCCGGTGAGCAAAACGGCAGCAACCGAAACCAACGTACCCCCGGTAAATGGTTTATAGCCGATAGGCTGAACTCAACTGCATGGGCTACACACTTCCTCTCTGGCATGGCCTTCCAGTTTAAATATCCTGTGTTTACTTACATGGTAAGGGAACATGCGTCCCATGTCACATCAACAAATCCAATACCTCCGAGGGCAGCATATCCAACTTTTGTTGTAAAAATACCCGTTTTGGAGATCATCCTGCTTGCCCAATCGATTTTCGGTCATCCAACGGCTAAACAGGTAATCGTAGCGCAGGACTACTAGTACTTTGCACCAGTATCCATGTGGAAGTATTGCGCACCTCCTTGTGCACAGAAGGAATACAGTTCCTCGGTGTTCCAGGTTGGGGTTTGGAACAGGCACGACAGCTAGCTCCTTAAAAGACTTGTGCTGACGTAATACCGGCACCTACACGCTGCCCTGCGGCCGGGTTTATGAGCCAAAGGCCTTAGTTAAGAGCCCTGATAACCCTTCAGTCTAGGCGCGGGTGCCCTGACAGCATCCAACCCCGCGTACAACAACGAGCGTCAAAACCAAGAACATTGTTATGACAATTCGGCCCTCATACGGTGTCATCAAACAGGTTGCCTTGGTCCAAGCAAACAGCAGGACGGGTGAGAGAAAACATGCTACTGCTGCTGCATCCCTTGGACTTCTACGTACTCCCTCTTCTAGCCTACCCCACCCCAATCTGAAAACCAACCCCGCAGGTACTGTCAAAAGGATTGACCGCTTTGTTCGACGTGCATCAAACTCAGCTGCAGCTTTTGTCTCTGTCTTCGGCTACAACCTTAAACACCTCGAAGTCCGTTTCAAAAACCCAGAAACCCGGTCCACTTAGCTGTTTGCACACTGAAGCGCACAGCACAACAAACGCCTGTTGCTCGTACGCTGGATTCCCTCTACATCGATGTACGCTGACTGTCAGAAACCAGACACCAGGACGCAAGTGCTGTACCTGAAATAACCGCTCCCTCATGCTCATCCGGCTTCCGGTTGTACATATCTGGTGACGTGGGGGTCTCTGCAGTTGGATATACAGGGGCGCGTATTCCGTTGAGACCCCTAGTGATTGGATACCCGTTGATGATCGGATCTGTACGGATCATTTGGCAATGTCTGTGAGAGAATCACGAAAGAGGTCCAGTCAATTCAATTGAATTCACCAGCTATAAACCGTGTACCATAGGCACATTGTTTCCAGATGCTACAGTTTCGATTATCGGGAAACGGGACAGTGTGGGACACACAGCCAAGCCCTGGGGGCGATGGCATGTTCAGACAGTTCTTGAATCGGGTAGCTACGCATTGAAGGCGGTAGCTTTGATGCACGAGCGCCACTGACTGCGCGATTGGGCCATTTCTGTCAATGTCATTAAGCATTGGTGATTTGATTCCGGGAGTCCCCATCCAGGGAGGCGGCAGTTGCCGACCCGACTAAGTTTACTGGTTAGTTTTTTCGTACTTCGTAGCCAGATCATACACTGTCCACCTCTAGGTCGCTTCCACTCAGCACAGGGCTGGAAAAAAAGCTCTGAGGCAGACGGTCTTCTCGCATGCGGAGTACATGTCCAAACCAGCGTAACCTATGGAGCGTGAGTAATTCACCTATCGTGGGAGGGTTCCTTCTTCCTAAGACCATCTGGCTTACCTCAGCGTTGCTAATCCGATGTTCCCACCAGACCTGACCAATGCTTCGGAGACATCGATGGTCAAACACTGACATCTCTGCGCGTAGAAATCACGTTTCTGATCCACAAAGCAGTGTGGATCGCACTGCCACAGTGTAAGCTCTGTCCTTGACAGACAAACTCACGTCACTTCGGCGCCATAGGTGTCGGAGGCTAGCAAAAGCTGCCCTGGCCTACCCGACTCTGGAAGCAATCTCATCTCCAGACAGTCCAGAACTTATACAGCTGCCCAGGTAAACAAAGTTATCTACCACATCAATTGGCTAGCCTGCAAGCATCAGGTGTGGGTTTAATCCAACCCAGTCCTGTACAGGCACTTTACACTTTGCAGGTGTGAAGCGCATGCTAAACCGTGCGGCAGAGTTATTTAAAATCTTCCGTATTTGAGAGGGATCTGAGCCAAGGAGAGCATTATCGTCCGCAAACTCAATGTCTGTGAGCGAACGTCCCGAGAGCATTTCGACTCCCGAGGTTTCAGAGGCAGGCAGAGAAATTTCAGGCAGCACATCAATGACAAAGTTGAAGGGGAAAGGTGAGAGAGGACAGCCTTGTCTTACACCACTGGGCGTGGTGAACTCAGGCGAAAGCTTCCCGTATACTCGTACGCGCCCACAGGAGTTCGCATACAGTGCCCTCATAAGGGATAGAAGTGTGGAAGGGACACCTTTGGTCACCAGACACTGCCAAAGTTTCTGACGATCGACATATTTAAAGGCAGCTTTCAAATCAAGAAAAACGACCAACGTGGGACGTTTGAAGGAGTGGCGCTACTCAAGAATTTGTTTCAAGGTAAAGGTATGGTCGATGCATCCCCGACCAGGGTGAGACCTAGCTTGATTCTCACGAATCTGTCTCTCCCGATAATCTATCAACCTGCGTAAAATGTCAGAGATCACCTTAGAGGCGACGAATATCAGGCTGTTACCACGATGGTTTATATATGACGTTCTTGCGCTTTTTGAAAACTGGGATGACGTTCGGAGAGCTCCATTCGGCTGGTATTCTATTTTCGTTCCAAATCTTCTGTAGTGTGGTTGTCAGACTGTTCACCAGGACCCCGCTACCTTCTTTGACGAGCGCGGGGTGCAGACCATCTAGGCCAGGTGCCTTATCGCGTTTCAGGATTGATATCTCAAGCTGGATTTCGGTTGCTGATAGCGGGCTGGTGTCAATGTTCCAATCGTTAAAAAAATCATTCACAGTTAAATCAGTCAGATGTAGCACCCTTTCGGTGCCTAGTTGCTATGCCACCCAATGGAAGCAGGAGGGCTGGGATACCGCCAGGTTGCCCAAGCCTAGACAGGGGAAGTCGAGAGGCAGAGGTCGGGTTCGAGCCACGGACTTTCCGGTCAGTAAATTCGCGCTCTAACAACTGAATTATCTCGCCCAATGGGACCCGCCAGGTGCTTCCAGCGGTTGTGTTGAAGGAGACCAGCTGAACTGTTGTTTGAAGTGCTCAGTCCACCGCTCAAGACGACGAATGAGGGAGTGGATTGCAGTTCCGTCTTTTTCACATATTGTTTCACTGATATCTGTCTTCTTTTGACCGGTTGATCGAATCAGTTGAAACAGGGCGCGGCTGTTGCCTGCAGTGCTCCCTGTCTATTATACGGATGGTAGCTCAGACACTGCCAAAGTGTTTACACGGCGTTCCCAGGTTCTTTTACCATTGGAAAAACGTTCCAGACAGGGCTGGACAGACGGTCCCGTGGCATGCGAGGTACATGTTCTAACCACGCGCAACCTGAGTCATGAGTAACTCGCCCATCGTGGGACAGCTCTTGTTCTCCGGAAAGCATCTAACGTACCTCGCCATTATTGTTCGACATTCTTTCCAGACCCGGCCAATGCTTAGGAGACACCGACGGTCAAATATTGACAGCTTTCGTACGTCCTCCGCGCGCAGAGGCCAGTTTTCTCAGCCGTATGCATTGCTCTGCCTCAGCATATACTCGGCCTTTGGCAAACAAAATGACGTCATTTTGGCGTCATAGGTGCTAGAGATTGGCAAAAGCTGCCCTGGGCTTCCCGACACGAGAAGCAACCTCGTCTCCAGCATGCCTACCGAAACTTAAACAACTGCTCAGGTAAAATAATTTATCTACCATGTCGACTGTCTCGTCTGCAGGCATGAGGTTGGGGTTTGGTCCTACCCAATTTCATACCAGCATTTTACACTTTGCAAGTGTGAAGCGCATACCAAAGCGTACGGCAGAATTATTCAGATTTAATATTGTTTGCAATACGACGGCGAGATTCAAGAAGAGCTAAGTCGTCTGCGCACTCGATATCTTTGGGCGAATGCCCCGAAAGCGCTTCGACCCCACGGGCAATAGATTCTGGTAGTGAGTCTTCCATACTTGTATCAATGCTGAAGTTGAAAAGGTAACAGAGGACAGCCTTGCCTGATGCCACTTGATGTGGTGAACTCAGGCGAGAGCTTCCCGCCACGGGAGTTGGCGTACAGAGCCTTAAGGAGGGTCAAGAATTTATGGGGGACACCCTCGCTCCACAGACACTGCCATAGTGCCTGACGGTCCACAGAGTCAAAGGCAGCTTCCAAGTGAAGGAAGACAACCATTGTTGGACGCTGGAAACAGTGTCGCCGTTCCATAATCTGTCGGAGGATGAAACTACGATTGATGCATCTTCTTGCAGGACGGAAACCAGCTTGGTTTTCACAGGTAAGTCTCTCCCTGCGTTTAGTCAATCTTCGAAGGATAAGACCAGAAAGCAAATTGGATGCCACGATGGTTTTCACACAGCATCCGCGTACCCTTTTTGGCGATAAGAATAACTGTCGAACCGCCCTATTCTGCGGGCGCTTTCTGTTCACTCCATACCACACCAATGAGCTTTGTTAGCTGGGTCACCAGGGATTTTTCGCCTTCTTTGAAGAGGCCTAGATACAGACCGTCCAGTCCCAGTGCCTCCCCAAGTTTCAGTACCGATACTTCGTACTGTTTCTTCTTCCGACGTGTCCAGTGGTCATCAGATTGTATGGAAGTCGGACAGACGGCGCTTAAAGCCGCTCCTTTCACATTTTGCCATGCTTCATCCACGTGATGGCTACCAGTACAATATTGGCTTACTGTAGAGAGTTGTTGAGCTACGGTAGTTATTCGAAGGTGGATTGGCATGCTTCTTGTTGACTTGCGAGGGCCTGAATGGAAACGAACTGTCATGCGTGCACGCACCATGGCGTGATCGGAATCAAGTTGCGTGCCCCAGAAGTAAGTTCGTACTGGCCAGAAACATTCAATGACCAGCACACAACTGGAGGAGTCGCTCTCCGTTGTCTGTGCTACGAGCATCGACTCGAAATCTACCAGCTAACTGTGCTTCTTCTAGACTTAGCCGTTCATATCACCCGCCAGGATTACTATATCTATCCTTCTTGATGACCGAAGCAGTCGCGACAGACCTCGATAAAACGCGTCCTTTTCAGTTGCAGAACTACAGTCTGTCGAGGCGTATCTAACACAACAAATAAACACCTTTTATCGAATCGACCAGAATTGATCTTAATTGAGCCAGACAACCGCAAAGCGCAAAGACGACTGTTTGTTGTGAACTAGTTGAGTAAGGCGCTTTGTCTTGGGACTGAGTGCAATTCCCAACCGTAGATACCACGAATAATTGCGCCAGGATCACCAGATACCTGAAGAGTGAAATGCGGAACATTTGAGCTCGTCCTAAGTGGCTTGAGGTGCACGACCGAGGTGGCGTCTTCTATGTGTTTCGGAGAAACAACACACCGAATAAGAGGGAAGCAAGGTTCCACCAAGATTTGCTTGTTGCCCAGTTTGACGCATAGTACGCACACGTTAAAGCAGTAACAGGCATGTTACATCGGGCTTTACATTGTAAACGCTGGAATCGTTATGTGAAAGGACCACACAAATGCAAATCGTGGAGTGGTGGAGGATATGATTCAGGATTTGAAGTTCAAAAAGACGAACAATATTGACAGACTAGAACGATGGAATTCCTCCTAGCACATGAGTTGGCAAACACCACTAATAATTTACGTAAATTCCGTTCGCATGAACTTTAAAAAACCTATTAGTTGCGGTCTTTAATTAGTGTACTCTACTTTCACACAACTTTGAAGGCCCTAAGTAGTAGACCGGGGTCGCGTTTGGTGGTGCTTGCGATAAGAAGACCGTTCTTGCATGCGTCACTCATTTAGGCCGTGCGGGAACTTTACGCTGCCGCGGTTACCACTATGAGGCTGGTTCGATGGCACATAGGAAAGAACAGTGAAATCTTAACGTACCAAACCCCAAGGCAACTAAACATCGCCGCAAACTGGAGTTAAGTGCCAGAAGAATTAAGCGGCTAGTCCCCTTTTGGCGACACTCACCCAAAGTAGCTAATAGTCACTAAATTTTGAATGTTCAAACAGACGTTTGCATGAGTGACAATGATTCGTGGGACCAAAAATACGCATCCTTTCATGCTCGTTCTAGGCGGGCTGACTCACCTCAGGCCTTTCGAAACCTTAACTACCACCTTTTTACGCGCTTAAAACACGCACCGAAGGAGGTTTAGAATCGGTCAGATCACAGGAGATTGAGGTGGATTCACGGATATCCTAAGTCTACACAGACGGAATAGTTGCTGGGATGCCAGACTCCACACATAATAGACGATGGAAGCTCCCTGACCCGTCCAGCTGAGACTGAAACATCCCCTCATGAACTGCTCCGAAAGTTTCGATTCTACAGCTTTCATTCTATTTGCATACGCAATAAAGACCTACAAGCATTTCGGACGAACGCAAACGACAGCCGGCTAGTTGCAAAAGACCTTCCCATAGGCGCTGAAAGTTTGGCGCCACACCTGGATGTCACCGGTTCAGGAATGTGACATATGGTTACAGGCGAAAAAGCACGATTATTGGAGCGTACAAAACTCACCAAACATCATTGTGTAACCGAAAATTTTCCTTTGCACTTCACTGTCTACGGCACGAGACGTCGGACTCTTTGTTGAGTCCGCCCGATAGCTAGTGAAGTCCGGCACTTTTGTGACATCCGTGTGCACATATCGGACATGTAGTGGAACTGAATGTTCAGTAAAGTTCACATTAGATACACATACCTCCCAATCCACAGCAGGCGTAAGGATTCGTCGATGTGGGGAATTCAGCTTTATACCTGAAGGGGTGACGCGAGGGCACATGCAACGGTAGTTTCTTGCGTGGGATAACGTTCAGATAAGCAATCCTATCAAGAGAGTGTGGGAGTGACCGGCATATGGCGACCGACTCCGCCACCTTGGGACCGTGGATGAAGGCCATCGGCGAAAACTGTAGTACGCGCTGGCTCAGAGGTGAATTAAAACAATATGCCCAATCTGGCTGGAAACACTTCAAAATATGACTAACCCGGTGAGCTAGGCAAACATGGCAGTGTCCTAGTAATAGTCACCACTGGTTGCTGGGATTCGAAGTGGAGACCAAGACAATTTTTGTGGTCTCGTTTTTGGAACTAATTACTGTCATTCAGTGTATTCGTCGCGGAGACATGGTTTCGCGTTTCTTAACGCACCCCCTCTACATTCATGTAACTCAGTAACCCGCTTCAAGTTTTGACTTCGTACTTCGCCTTCTATTTTCCTTTGTAATCTCATATTCTCATGAGTCCAGTGAACCTGCGAGAGGGAACATGAGCACGTGAATCATGATGCCCTATGTGGTGATTTGTACCTTTCTTGTGCTTTCATTATAACGTTACGTATTTCATCAATTCCATATACGTTTTTTGTTTGAATACACAAAACCACAAAAATGCGCATTTGTACAATTTACACACAATACAGGCGTGGTCACATGCTCCAGTTTTCTCTTCTCATTTCGCTCGCGCTTACAGCGGTCATTCGCGGTCTTCATGTGCTAACTCTGGTATCAAAACATTTCAGACTGTCTTCGGAGTTTATTGTATGTGAGAGCTGTCCGAAAGAAGACCCCTGGACATCCGCGATCGGATTATTATTTATTCACTGACCTGGGCCAACGACGAACTACTTTAAAGAGAACAATTCCTAGTGAGTCTGTTCCATTCGACCCTTTTTATTATTGTGTACTCAGTCCAGAGTAATTACATTTATTTCTTTGCCACACACTCCTCCTAAAGTAGCTTTTTGGGTACCCAGACAACTACACCCCCTGTGCTGTGACCGACGTGCCAAGCTTATGTTACGAAGGAATGAGTTCTACTCTTGTGCACGCATCAGGTCTCAGGTACTTCCCCGATGTTGGAAGAAAGCCTAGCTTAACCAAGTTCGGTGGCGGGCGAGGACTGTCTTGAGTGTAAGAGTTCACGAAGTACAAGTTGGAGGGCGATGTTTACCCTAATTTTTCGAGGAAGCATCTGCCTATAACATTCTCCCAACTGGTCACTGAAGTTAGCTCATCATTCTTAGATGGAACCATTCACTTGACATGTTTGTGTGGTTAAATGTGTAATATTGGGATGGTGTGTTCAAACACAATCTTTGTTAGCGCGCAGTAGAGAAGCATTCTCAAATGCTTCATTCATGTTGATAATATAAAAGCAAAACACGGAACTAGTAGATGTGAGTACTTGTCCAATTTTAGATTAAGATAGTTCCGCATATTCTTCCCACAAACTATGTCATTTTTTGCCATGGGTGGAATGGCTCGCGCAAGCCTCGTATTTCACGGAATTTCGCAAACGAAACGATGAGACGTACAGTAAATTTCTTAAAACTTGAAAAAGGCATCCCAAAACGTCAGCACATGAGAACTCCTGTTATGGATGAAACACGAGTTCAGGTAAAAACAGTGGAAACCTTTTTCAATTGCGATATTGTTTTGGGTTACTTCATATTTTCCCAACAATCTAGTGGTATTTAAGTTTATCAGTTTGGTGACGCTCCTCCCCTAGACCGAGTCGTCCGTCAGGGGAGAAATATTCCGTCGAAGGGTAGTTATTGTTCCTACTGATGCAGTTTGTTCTGTATTCACAATTTATCTCGAAAACTATCTGGGTATGCTACGCACAGCGGGGACAACTTGCTTTTAGTTCCTGACGTACCATCCGTTGAAGGTCGGACGCCGTCAGGAGTTCCACGCTTATGTAGTTGTTACAGAAATTCGACGAACGTTCACACTCAAAATGCAAACGATCTGTGGGAAAATTGCTCCTCGCATGGACCAGTTAACCGTGTGTATTTAGAAGGTTTAGAAGTACTGAAAACGCCGCAAGAAACACGTGAATTCAGTTTGCTATGGTGTATCAAATTATTCCGATATCCGGAGCGCCAACATCCGGACTTGGGGACATACAAATCCAAAGAATGCACGGCTGGTTTGCACCGAACTTAGTCTTTGTTTTCCCATGTATGATTATTAAGGGGCGTGCTAGGTGGACCCACGCACTAGAACACGGCAGTGCTAGTTTTACCAGTCGGTGTGGCTGCCACGCGCCTATTTTGTGTGAAGATCTGGGCGAGCTCCGACATATAGATTCAGCAATGTTTCAGTGAGAAATATGATGCCACTACCGGAGGAGAACAGCACTCTGATACCACCTGATGACAGTGGAGTCACTCACCAGTAATTCACAAAAATCTGCGAAACAGTAGTGAAATAAAATAGTTGGGGCACTGGCAAAATGAAGTTTTCAGTTACTCATGGGCGCGTGCCCAGGTAAAGAGGTCAGCAGCCAAACCCTCATATATGCGCCTTCTTCGAAATATCGCCGTACTATTCCGTAAATGCCAGGGCATATAGGAGGATAACTTAACTTCAAAGTAATGTTGCCCCTTACTTGCGCCGAGGTGCAACCCATGGAGACGACTGGTTGTGTCAGCCAGAAGCTGGCCACTTCAGAACGTAAACACAAATTCAGTGCTCTTGCGTTAAGGTCATATATGAACAAGCTTTAGAAACAATTTCATCTCTGTGGCCACAGGAAGGGCGCTACAAACTGCGATATTGTCGGCAACCCTTATTAAACTGAGTCGCTAATAAGTATAAGTAAGAATAGCGGCTGACTCAATAGCAACATGGGATCGTGTCTAACGCTGCCACAACTTTGCACACTCCAAATATGTTCGGTAAAATGCCGCATAAAAATAGCGGAGCAGGCCAGAACGTTTTGTCTTTTGAGGCTCCTGTAGGCACAGAGCTTAAACAAGTGAATGTGAGTCCAAAGTTTTCTTACCTAAAACTAAGGCATCTGCCTCGGCTGTCCGTACCCCTAAAGTTCGATAGTTTGGACATCTGGAAGCGTTCGTGCAAACTACAGACGTCATCAGCCCAGCAGGGGTTACATTATGGGAGGCAGAAATCTTTCTAGCAGCGCAAGTAGCACTGGACTGTGTGAGTAAAGATGATACTATGCGGAACCACAAGGAAATGCTTTTTCCATGGGGGCGGTTTTGACCGTTGGCAACACGGCTGAGAAGTCGGCCGTACAGGGCCTTGAAAATGAAAGAGATCCACTGACAGGTTCACTGGCCCTCATTGTAAGGTGATATTTTGGTCCCTTGTTTACGCCAACACTGGTTTCATTAATGACTTGCATATCCTCACACTGATCAACTAAGCATGCGAAAGTCACCGAAGCTGTTATTTTTGTCAAGAAACAAACAACCCAGCAGGATATCATTATCCCTTTTACGGCCTACTTTAGCTATAACCAACGTGGTAAGGTGTTCGCCAAAAAGGGTTGGAGAAATTTAAGCTTGCTGAAACACAAAGGAGGAAATTCTCCTTTACCACTTCCGCTTACACGGAGAGCAATTACGTTTAGGAACAGCACCACGACGATATTAAAATCTCAGTCTCGACACAGTTGCATTGGCGTATTTGCCTACTGCGGCATCTGGACTTCGACTGGGCTACGTAAGTGGATTCCTGCACCTACAGATGCAACCGATTCTCAAACAGCCTTTTTTGGCATCGCCTTACTTCCAACTACGCGCGGTGTGCACAAGTTCTTGAGTTCCTTTCAGCCACCATCACTGTAATCACGCCATGCCTTCTTTTTTGGTTTATCAAGCATCAGAGGCACATTAACAACAGTATCGGGGTTTTCATATTTATCGAATGTATAGTTTGGCCAAGTATTTATATCGCTAACTGAATTTTTAGACTTGCGCCCTCGCATTCGGGTAAAACCAACAGCTAAGCAGCCTTAGATAGTCATCTCAATCATACTTCCACGACGTGGTATGCATCACTCTTCGGGTTTCCACAAGCCATCCGGGGATTTGTACCAGAATGTGTGCCAAACTTACCTAGAATTAACCATTTCGTTTGACTCATATGGTGTTCCGCCTCGTGGAAGGTTGCGCAAAATTGGTTTTGAGCCTTAGTTTTTGAAGCGTATTTTTATATCACATACTATGTAATCCGGCAAACGTATATACGCGGGAACTTATGTTTATTTGTGAACTGCTAATGCTTTTGCAGACCCAAGAGCCGCTGCATGAAACGACAAGCCCTCCATTGTATCAACACAAATTCGGCTAGCCATCATCTGTAGACAACAACTGACTTTTTGATTATAACACAGTTTCCCAACATTCACGTCTCAGTCACATTTGCGGCTATTTTTGCAAAATAGCTGTCTGCTTTTTAGCGCTCACCAGTGTTGAAGTTCACGTAGTGAGCGTTTTCAGCCATAAATATACCAAGCGTAATGATATAATAGCATAGTACGGTCTACTTGTGATTTTATCACGTGCATAGGGGTAGGGAATGGCGGCAAAACAAAGTTTTAGCTGTGAGGTTTTAATGATCCTGGCAGCTTATAAAGAAAGACAGAGGAGCCGGATCACCAAATATAAGAGCCTAGGCATGACATTACCTGCATAATCCTCAGGAAAAAACAGAGAAAATTGTCTTTGAGGGAAATTGTAGCGCGCGAGTAAATTATGCAACGGCTTGTAGGCTAATAATCCAATCAGATTAACCCGGAGGGAGTAGAGCACTATGACTCCATGGTTTACGCTCAAGAACAAGGTCTGGCAATGTGATCTTCAGTATCCTCAGTTTTGACAAATATTTTCATGGAAGATTTTGAACAGAAGGTTTCAACCGGATTCCAATACCTACACAAGATATTTTGGCGTTATATAGATGGTATTTTGGTCGTGATGAAGTGGAAAAAAGGTCAGTGAGCCAGGCAATTATCTGAATGCCCTGAATCCATACATCAAATTTAGTACCGGTTAAAGTCAACTTCGAATACACTGGCCCTCCTAGACTGCATGACACACAAGGTCGGAGGAACCACTTGTCTGCACGTCCAAAATCGGTATTCGCTATTATAGCCTCATTCATAGACTGTTTTCAGCAATCAGTTGGGCCACGCTACGTTACGCGCAAAAACCCAAAACTCAAATCGTTCCAATGGGGGTTTATCAACAAATGTGGTGCCATGTATACAATATTCATATAATAAAATTGCACAAACCTCGATTCGTTTGACCACACCAGCTTCTGTACACCGGTTTAAGAACTGCTACCTCTTACGGGATCCCAGTGTTCACACCGAGATGGCAGTAAGATAGCCAAACTCACATGTTGATTTAAACGACAAATGCGATGACGAGGTCAGAAGGGCGGTTTGCGTTCAGGTTAAAAAAGAAAAGCTGTATAAACGCAAAACGGGGAGTGGCGTTGTACACCATAAGAATAGAAGAAAGGAATAGACAGCGCCCCACAAAGCCAGCATGGCTTTTCCTGATCTACCAAATCAATCCACTGCATGCGAGAATGAGATAAACGCGAATGGTGCAATATCTCTAGCCGCAAACGCCCCCACAATCCGGAGCATGCGTCTAGGGTGGGTGGGCAACTAATAGTCATCTCGTCCCAGCAGGCAGATGCGATGTACATTGTGCCTAATCTTGCTCGAAACAGTATGTACTAGCACTTCCCGAATGTGGCCATCACTTCCGGGCTTGGCCTCCACTACGATACCTTTCCCTTAATATCCGCGACTTGGATTTTTGCTGCTGAATGATACAAAGTCTCCAGCTTGAAAATTTCGATGGTTTTTGCATCAGCTTGCGT
>SJOL01005566.1:78638-90852 GCA_004794785.1 Opisthorchis felineus
GACTTCCTGCAGTAGCTGCTTTTAGCGTCATTTATGTTCGCTATCCTCGCCTCTAACCCGAGTTGTATCCACGCTGACCTTCAACTAAACCAAAAATACCTATGATTGTAAATCGGCTTTGTTCTTCCGAAGTGGCTTACCCTTGGCTTACCCGAAAACTCGCTACCCACAGAACTGCACATCCCCGTTCCGGTCATCTCAACCGTGAGGGTAACAACGCTGTCCAAAAACCGAAGCATTCCAGTGCACTGATGGCACGGCACTGCCATCACAGTCTGATGGCAACAATGCTGCTCCACCAGATCTGACTTTCTGGTTGCCAATTTTCCGCAATATGTAGTTTTCTTATCATGTACCAGGTATTATGCCTTGGTTTTGCCTCCCCCCTCTAAGTTGTTGCCGCCGTCTTCCAAATGTAACAGTCTTATCTTGCTTCGGCTTCATGTGTTCTGCCGTAAGTGTTCAGCGCATCTAGATCGTGCCGGTTCAGGCATGTCCACAACTGCGTTGGATGGTACCAACTATTTCTGCGACCACTTCGTTCCGCGCAATCCTGAGTAGCCACAAACCGCATCGGTCATGCTTTTATTCTGACTGCACAATTGCAAACATGCCCGATGGTGTGCCATCAACCAGATAGGAAGGAACTTTATTGGGAGAACAGAACTCCAAGGCCACCCAACTTCAAGCCCTAAGATGAAGTTAGGAAACTAACATTTTGGAAATCAGGAAAGAAATATCTGAGCCGGAGAACACGACTCCAAAGACCAAAGAGCGAGAAGACCATGAAGTTGGAGAACAAGACAGTCTAAAGGAGGGGAATTTCAACAGAAAGACTGTACAAATCAACCAATCGGACGTAAGAAAACGGCCCAAAACTTTTGAGTTGATCAATCGAACTGACGGAAACAGAACTCGGCAAGCATTTGAGAAAACAACAAGGGAGTGGATCGCAGTGCAATGATATTTGCAGGTATACAATTCATAACAGTGAGAGAATGAACAAAATATGCGGTGTAAAACGGGCCGACCAAGTGCAGAAAAGACTACTTGCAAAGCGACACAGACTTCAGACGAATCAGCTAGTTCAAGAGGAAGGAAACATTTAAAAAGTGAATTACAACGATGGCATATAATACTTCTGAAAATTGGATGTAAGGAAACACGGTAAAAAGGCGAGCCCACCCGAACGCGCACTGACAGCCCCAACAAAATAGTGACCAAAAGTTTGTAAGAAAAGTGTAAGGCCAAGAAAATAGAAGAACCTTCTCCCTACCACCAGACATCGGGGTGATTTCTGCAACATCTTACTGGAGTTTGGCGTGTTGTGCTTTCGGGTGTTCTGTTTTTTATTGCATGGCGGTCAGTATGCCCTGAAAAAATATAGGACAATGGTCATGTGCTGTTACGTGGCGCTCAAACAGATCCCATTTTAAGTAAACAAAACTCCACTTCGCATTCATCTGCTGTCGGGATCTTTCATTCGGCGGAGTAGAAAAGCCAAGTAAACCCGTTCAGTACGAGTAACGCACACTGTATCCACCAAAGCGGTTTGACGAGTAGTCCAGCCTTATTCCCATTTAGATGTCGCTGACTAGTGACAGCGAGCAAATAGCACTGAGGCAGGAAAACCACGCCTGAAATGAACGTACCAAATGCGGTGTCATTCGTTTATTCGGCTTGCTGACGCACAAGAAAAATTACCGACGGCAGCCGCCATACCGCTGACGGCACGGTCCCAGCCCAATAGAGCGGGAGTCTATGAATGTAGTCGAATGAGTCGCTGACGCGATGAAATCGTTGCTAAAATTTGATGAGGTTTAAGGCTTGAGGCCTGCAGCACCTACAAACCAGTCTTCAGTATCGTCATTTATTGGGTCATCATGACCAAAAGCGCTAGGATGGGCATGATTTTCTCGAAACTAGCAGTATCTAACTTAACGGTAACACGATTTTTGGATATGCGATCGGCGGGGAACTTGACGAATTCACGGATTGATACAAAGGATCGAGGTTTTCGCCCACGTTTCCCGGGTCGGGTTTGTTCTTGTCGTTCAGCGGCTGCCGTTCACCTAAAAGGCACAAGCGAAAAAAGGATGTAGCACTGCTGTTTAAGTTCCCAGCGCAGGGTAGTGTTCTTGCCAGCGCGAGGACTCGGATAAAAAAGTGCCTAATAGTTCTTTGAACTAGGTTCTAGAGGGAGAGTGGACAACCGTCGGAGGAAGGTTATTCCACGCAGCCACTATCCGAAATGAGAAAAAATTTTGCCTAATGAAAATGTGCGCTCTGCGCTTGAAAATCTTCTTACCATTTCTCTGCCGTGTGTTTGCTGGGTCAACGGTGAAAAACCTGTTGACCAAACCTTGTTCAAACAGGGCATATGTAAGAATTAAGTCTCCCCGGTGGGGGCGATACTCCAGGGGAAAGAGGTCAAGCACCATCGCGTTTCATAGTCCACGGACTTAAGGGCGGCAACCATTTTCGTAGCAGCTCGCTGGACACGCTCCATGAGGGTTACGTCCTTCGTGCGTCCTGAGTAGACAACTTGGTTGGCATATTCAAGAAGCGGTCCGGCGCAGGCCCCGTAGGGTATTTGGAAGTCCATGCGAGTAATAATGGAGAAGGTGCGCCGAATCATTCGTGGAGGGGCGAATGCCTTTTGAGTTGACTTCTCATAGTGCAGTGAAAAGGACATGTTTGAAGAGAGCCAGATACCCAAATCCTTTTTGGCATCTATCCTCGTGATGCTTTCTGTCCATTTCCACCATGCACGAGAAACGCGTTCGCCGAGTCTCCTCCGAATGACGTATGGACGCACTTCTCGTCATTCAGAGGAAGGTGCCAGTCCAACGACCACTGTTTTGCAGCGTCTACATCCGTTTGAAGGGCAATGGCATTGGTATTCCAGAATTTCAAGTCGTCCGCAAAAAGTAGACATGGACGTGAAAGAACGTCTGGAAGGTTGTTAACGTATAGCAGAAACAGCAGTGGTCCCAGAACGGAGCCTTGATGAACTCCAATGGAGACCGGCGCTGGAGAAGAGTAGGTCGAGCCTAATTTCACTCGGAATGTTCTGTCTGATAGGAACGCCTTGATCCAGTGTGGGATTTACCCTTGAATCCAGTAGGACTCAAGTTTGTGTAGCAGCGGGACGTGTGGGGCTCGATCGAATGCTTTTGAAAAGTCGAAAAATGTGGCATCCAATATCAGTCCCTCGTTGGGTTAAGCTGTCCATAAATACGAGCATGTTTGTCACGCGAGAGCGGTTTTGGAAAAATCCGTGCGGAACTGGAGATATTAAGTTGTTGGACGTAAGGTGGTCTAGGATAGCTCGCTTCGGAATGCGTTTCATCACCTTGCACGGCACGCTGATTAGGCTTATGGGCCTGTAGCTGCCAGGTGATATTCGGTCACCAGTTTTGTAGACTGGTGTGAGAATCGCTTCCTTTCAAGCAGAGGGAGGGTGGCCTTCGTCAAGCGACTGACGAAACACCAGGTAAAGATGATTTGCCAGTGTGAACGACGTTTCCTTCGGGATCCTTTAATGGACCTCAGCGGGCCACAACGCGCAGAACGGGTTGATCTTGGGCAAGAGTTGACGAATGTTCTCCACCGTGAAGACCAATTTGCTTAGAGAACGTTCGTAGTTCGGCCTTGACAAGATTGGATGTAACGAGGACGCTGGGGCTGTATATAGGCCTGCATAGTGCACCCTGTAGACCGCGGATACCACTATTGGGTCACTCGTGGGTTCCCCGTTTCTGTACCTCAAGGAGAGCGCGGATGGCTTGTTTCTGCGGCGATGGTGCATGTATTTGAACAGCACATTTCTGTTTTTCTGGGCGAGGTCCAGATAGGTGGCTTGTTTTCGTATGTTCCATTGGCGGATTTCTGATTTACAGCCGTTCCGCATTTTACGAAATGCAAGCTAATCTTCTGTGTCGCCCGTAGTCAACTTTCAGAAAAAGAGATGAGACCCCTTTTCCAGAAGACGCTGCATCCCTTTCGGTATCTTGCGGCTCATTCAACTGCTTGCTGGTTTTTTGGGACGAGCCTCGCGTCAGCCTCGTGTACTTTCTGGACAGTGGTCCTATATAAGTCATCCACTGAATCTGGCCCCAGTTTAACTTGTTCCAGAAAGATACGCATTCCTGAGAGGTCAACACGGCAGAAGTTTCGAATCCACTTTTTAGGTTCGGGATTTCCGGGCCAGTAGCAAATGAAATCAAAGGTCAACACACAGTTGTCACAATTAACCGGTGGAGCGTTCATTAGCACCTGATTGACCAAGTGTCTTTAGTTGGTCTGACCCGTGTTTCTTCATAAATGATGAAACCTTGACCTCAAAATGAATTGCTGTGATCTATGTAATGAACCTTCAAAAGGTATCAAATTTTGTAGAGTTTGTAGAGTTTTACAAACAACATAATAATGTTGCTTCGACTACTCTATTGATTTGGAGAGGTATGTTTTGGTACCACAAGCCTGAAACTTCCATGTCTAACGTCACGATCGACGTTGACCACAGCACTTCCAGCCAAGCTGGAATTGTGTGGCAGTGACCAGACAGCGACGCGTGGGCAATTCGTCAGGTTATTTCTACTGTCTCGGGGCGCAGACCCGACTCCGGCCGCAAAAACGTACCTGAGGCTTATTTTATTAAATGAAATATCCGAAAGCGTGGAATACATCCACTGCAGCGTCACCAAATTATCGCGTGATATCATTTTTGCTTAACTAAGTGTGCCCTTCAAGCCCATTTGGAATATTGATGTCACCCACTGCATAAAGCCAAAAAATACAGTCATCTCCGTCCACTGCAACTTGCAGAAATAGAGTGGTGTCTAGTCCGAGTGAAGAATTCTGTTTGTTGTTTGGCACATATTTTGTATACTAATAATGTTTATTCCCAACTAGTGGGTGGCATACCGTCAGGCAAGGTCATAGTGTTACAATCAGAATGAAAGCACGACTGACGGGATTTGCTGGTACTGGATATTGGGCAGAAAAAAGGACAGTGTCATAAACAGTGGGCATTATCTGACCTAAACTTGGTCACGCATAAGCCGGCATGAGCATGAAAACACAGTTACTAGGATTTTATCTTTCTTTCGAAGAACATAACGAGCTGAAACAGGACCAGACCGTCAAGATTTAGAAGTGGAGGGTAAAAAAAACAGGGAGGGTAAAAGGAGGCATCCTGGCCTGCACATCACAACAAAACTTCAAATTGCGAGGAATAATTCCTCATCTGCTGCAGTACATGCTCGACCGAGGAATACTTTATTTTTTTCTCTCACATGCTTGAGATAGAATATCCCATTTGCGGCACCCCATGGGGATACATAAATTGCTCTATCGTTTCAGGAGGCCTTGGCAGAAACCCGGTAATATCGCTTTCGATACAAAAGCTTCATCATTTCAAGTAGGCATGTCATCACGTAGGCCAGGTTTTAAGGAAAATGGAGAATAAATCACTGAAATTTTTTTAAATTAGCTCAACAAATCAGTGTTTAATGTCAGTTAGGGTGTCTTGTCGGCTAGTGTGGTTGCCCATATCTGGCGGTTGATGGGTTGAAGAAAATTCAGAGTTATTTTGATCAAGTTAGGTTGTTTGATCATCCAGTTCAAAGTGTTTCATTCAATGATTCACCTTGGGTGCCACTGGTCGGTTCCGATGGTCTCTGTGGGCTCGTCTGTGCTATGACAATTTATTTGGGGAGGACAGGGAAAATGGGTGGGATTAGGTGCACTTAGGATCTACGCTACTTACGTTTATGAATCCTCTTTATGATAACTGAACACCAGCATGTGTCAGCTAGACTGATCTAAAACCGTCCTTTACACACTTGCCAGCTTTACGTCTTCTATTCTCAGAACACCGACAGGCTTGGCCATTTTTACCACTTCAGCCATCAGTCTTCGTGGCGTGGACCGTAGTCCCCGCTTCAAAACTTCAACGTTTTTCACAATCTATTACGCGTCCCGTGTCGAGTGCATGTTCCGCCAATGCCGAGCGCTTCAGTAACTCTCTATATGCATATGCGTTTTCCAGCGGCCTGCCTATTTTTCTTTTGTGCTCTTAAGTTCTAATATAAAGCTCCCCAGCCGTTCATCTTATATAAACCTTAGTGCAGTCATTAAAATTGATTCTGCAGACCGAGTCCTTGGTCCTGTTTGCCATGAGGAGATCCTTCAATTGCAAAAGTGCAGAGCACCAAGTTTTGCCCTCCTGGAAAGCTGCCTTTAGGTTATTCATGTGTATAAGCCTTCAAATGGCCTCCAGTGTCTCCGGATTATATGGGATAAGAGCAATCCCAAAACATCCTCCGTTGGGCTTTGCCACCTCTACCAACACCCTTTGCAACAGACGCCTGATCAAACCAGCTGGATACCCTGATCTAGTGGCTTCTCAAAAGCATGTGTTTTATCCAGTATCTGTGGTCCGGACCCTCCATATCTTAAACACAACTACGAGTGTCGATAGATGAACACTTTTCGCGTGGCTTCTGATGAACAGGCTACCCGTCCTTAGTTGGATGGGAAGCCTTTAATTGTGAAGTGAGATCTCGCAGCGTCGGCAGGTTTCCTGCTGACTGATTTGCCGTTAGGTTGGCGAAAGATGAGAGGTTGATTGCCGATCATTTGAAATTACTTATCATTTTCGATTTATGGAAAGTTTTTTTAGGGAATCGCAAGGCTTCACACTATCGAGTAAGGTATTGGGGAGAATAGGATGGAATCAAGGTAGTACATGGCCGTTAAAACCAGTGACAACTACTGACCTAGTTGTTTGAACATAAGTTTATCGTCCGCGTACCGTATATGACGTCCAAACTGTGGCACAAATATGATGACATTTTGGCCTATGTACAGCAAGCAGGATTATTGAAGCAGCCCACAACACGAGTGTGGATGGCAAGGAGAAATTATGGTTTCCACGGCCAAATGCGAGAAACTTGGGCGCAAAAAATAATATCTTGTTGGAACGTAATGAGTGATATTCTCGCTAAATTGGTCGGTCAATGCTTGTTATTCTGTCTTCATAAGATGTACGTCGAACAGTCGTACTTAAGGATCAGTTGTTTCACTAGTTACCCTTGTCCCAGTTATGGCCTCTATAGCAGCGCGTTGGCTAACCAACGAGACCTCGTGCATAGGAGAACACGCCGGACGTTTGGGAGCCACTGTGGTGATTGGCCCCTAAATAAGTTCTGAATGCAAACAAAAAGTTGCAAGAAGTGAATCCACTGATTTAGCACAGTCTTGTGGAAGAGTTCTCCACTGTGTAAGAGGTGTCTAAATCGTCGTTCTCTTACTTGACATAAGCCGGGTGTGATTCGCTTCTTTGACATCATTTGGTCCGTGTTTTTCCTGCTCGGCATGCAGGTAAGGCATAGTCGAAGCATGTGACCTGGTGCCGTGTAAAACTATCTTTCTCATATTGTAAGAAGTGGCAAATACTAATGGTTTTAACGGACCATATTGGTCCTTTTTTCTTTCATGCCTATAGTATCCCGGTGACTATGTTTTCAACTCAACTACCAACATCGTGCGTTCCTGCTCCAATGCTGCGGTAGTTCGTAGAACATGACCTGGATCCACAGATGTTTGGTAAGGCAGATGCGCCAATGTTTATTTGAACGAGGTTTTACTGAGCACAGGTACGGTGGAGATATTTTGTGAGGTATATTTTCATCCAAATCCAGGATACCATGATTCCGTATTCAGCTATCCGCGATAAAATGTCTGATGGTTTATAATTCAAGACATCGGCGCTGTTATTTGTTCCAAATAGTATCTAGGAGGCCTTCTGTCTTGCTTAAACGGCGTGAATGCGGGGCGGCCAGTTGGGTCGCCTTTAGTATGCTGATGGAGGCAAAAGCACGAAAAACGAAGGTGGTTGACTTGCATTTGGCGGTTTAGTGCGGCTTGAGAGCCTGGACTCTTAAATGAGCAAATGTTACGCCTCAGGAGCCTCCAAAATAAGCTGTCAACCTTTTTACAGACAGCCCTGGATTCCATCGGTAAAATTGTCTCCAGAAAAAGGATTCCAACTAAGTTGTCGTCGATTGTTAGGTTTTACAATCGACACAAGTCGCCGTAATGATATATTGTATGCTGAGATTTTAGGTGAATTGTTCTGAATTTTGAAGCAGTACTCAGGGTGAAAATATGGCTCCTGGCTGACGTGCAAACAACTTCGACTTCAACCCTGAGGCTGTAATTGTCTGCCTCCTCAACTCGAGTTTATATCATACTATTAGCGGTTCGCGATTTCTGCAAAATATTTTGAGAGCGGTCACTAATTCCGCGGACGAGTGGGCGGAGCTGCTACACGGAACCAACGTAGACGGCTGGAAACTTGCTTCAGCTTGTTATTGCCCTTGCGCAATATGGATGGCAGACGACCACTGCATTCGAAGCCCCGTTTGACTTTTCACCTAGAGCGACGACCCGTGTTTGTCATTTTGTCTCTTCCTGTGCCTTCATTTTTTGCGAACAGTGATGTCCTTGAGGCTACCAATCCATAGGTATAAGTGTCAACGCATAAGCCCGTTTGCAGTGACACCATGATATGTGTGATTTGACTAAGTGAGCAACTTTCGAGGTCCAACAAATTCTCTGAATTAGATACAATGTTCAAGTAACTATGAAATCACGGCTTACCAAAAAATAAAATTTGCTTAAAGTGAACTGTTGTTTCTGGTAATTCTGCAGGTTTGTTAATTTTTGGAAGTTGCTGTAGTCTGCAGTACACGCGTTGGCGCAAGAACTACGGGAGGATAGCCCCTGCATGTACCTTTGGGGCAGGTATCCTCGGACAGAATGAACGAATGTGGAAGCCTATGTCCTCTTAACTCTGGAGGTGCTAGGCAGCGAAATAATCCTGATAGTAACGCTGGCTAACCTCTGATAATCCGTGCAAGGCTGGAAGATGGTAGTACCTTCAACATATAAATTCCACTTACAGTGTTCTACCACGCTAATGCTCTCGTGAACTGTATGAGACCAATGCCAGTAGATCGACGTTTTTCTGGCAGGCCGCTTTATATTGTTCTTGAAGCATCTAGGCCATGTTTACTGGCAGCACGTCCACAAATACAAATGCCTTTAAATAATGGGAGTTGCGCAGCCGGCACCCGAGCAGCTGCCACGTTGTTCGATATTACATATATATTTCGTGAGCTGTTAGGTATAAGGCAAACCTGTGTGCCAATTCACGTATAAAAGACAACTTCACTGCACACTAGACACCCATCACCCCCTAAACAGCCTGCACACAGGGGCGGACTTCTCATGCTATAGAGGAATAAGTGACCGAACGCCAGTTACCCATGACTCCTGTTATCAGGATGGTGAAGAGCCTGCAGCTACTTGTGATACATTAGTCGCTTTAAAAACACTTATCCAACTCGGCTGGTTGCGTGTGTTTTACCGACGCCCAGGACATCTGGAACGTGTCGGAACAACACAGTCCGTCACACTGCGGCGAAGCTTATGTGTCTGCAGTGCCCTTCCCCCGGCTGCAACACGGACGCCCTTTGGTACTCACAAAGCTTCTCCAGGACCAAAGGCATACCATATGCTACAATAAAAACAAACTATTCGTCATTTACTAAGTAGAGGGGTCGACAATTCTGGAGAAAGGTGTAAATATCCGGAGTGATCAGAACTTCGCCGAATTCTCTGGCTACGAACTGCCGAACATCACACGCCGTCGTCCCACATTTCAGCAGCGCCCTACATGTGCCCGACCCCTCTTCGGCTAGCCGCTGGTCTAGAGGAAGTATGTCGTACAAGAACTTGGTCACCTTGAATTTATGTTCAAGGTGGAATTAGGTAACTGAGTGACGGTCCACAAAACCGGGTTGTGCCACCGGTGCCTTGAGTACTGTTTGTCATTAGCAAAATCGCCCAACTCACTAGCTTCGAGGGTCGCCTGTTGCACTTGTAGTTCAGCCACCTATAGCGCCAAAAACTTAAGTGAGCGTTTTTGCTAATGACGGGCGCGGTGTTCAGAATCTAGGGTTCTAAAATTTCTTTGTTTCACGATCAGTGAACTGAGAGAGCCGTTTGGCATGTATGATGTAGTGCCGTTTTATTCGGCCACGCAGTGCAATCTTGGGTCACGTCACTTAAGGCTGGTTGTCGTAATATACTGTCGCTGCAAAGGTCGGGGTGTGTATAATGGCTTTAGAGAAAATGAAACTTGAATGATATGAGCGTGTTCTACGGTATTTTATAAAACCACGCCGGATGGCAGGAAGGTGCAAATCGTTACCTGCGTAAGGCATGCAGGGCAGATTGCTGCGATACGGAAGCACCTCCCTTGAGTGAATGTGCATTTATGTTCATTTCACGTTGTTCGAATTTTCACAGAGTGCCTTGCCAGTATATTGTCAGTCTCAGTTGAAGAGGAGAAAGTCTTACTTCTCTGCCTGAAGAGGCTTGCGTGTAGCAGATCTGAGGAAAGCTTTCACATATGTTTGGGGCTAATTCGGCGTAAGAACGTTGAACTGTACGGTTACCTTCAGCATAGTTGGCTTCCTCAGACAAGTCAGTCAGTAGCGTTTGCTCGGAAGTACTAGAAAAGTTTTGGGCAGGGCACGAACAGTTTGGCAGGGACAACCAACCTTTTTATCAAAAGTAATTTGTCGCGGTCTTTACTGTAACATTTGTCCGAGCTACCTTGATCCGTAAATATCATTTACGAAATAAATACAGCATGCAAATGGATCGTAGCTCATTAACAGGTGCCAACAATACTCTCTAACTAGACCGCATTCTGAGCTTTTTAAACTGCCTTACGCCATTTGGTTGCAATTTAGTTTTACAAAGCAATAATATAACAGTTGAGGTCGCGGAAAATTATTGCGACTTGCTAAAATTCTCAGACCTTCATTGGGGCGCCTTAATGAATAATTAAAATGCAGTTGTTCGTTTAGTAATCGGGGGCTGCTACCCTGTGGTCACATGGTGCACGCTTGTCGGCTTAAGCACTGGGACCCGTTGACTAGCTCGAGCGCAAGTCGTTGGCCTATATCCAGCCTTGTAAATGGGCTCAGTGGTTGGCCAGGGTGCGTCGTCCACAGTCGACCGAAGCGAGGTTCATTTAGATAACGGTTCCAAGTTAACCATAAGCCACGAGGCTGCGTCCAATTATTTGGAGGTTTATCTAGGCGGTTGCAATTCAAAGCTGAAATAGTAGGTTTGGATAGACGCACTGAAGAGCGAGCACGCAGGAAAATGAACCTATTGTTGTAGTGTGGGTTGCAACAAGCGCCTTCTCGCGGTGTCCCGGATCCCGAGATCAGTGGGCCTAGTACTGATCACCTAGTGTTACTTGTACTCAAGCCTTCAACTCAGAAGTCTGCCGCTCCAGTAATTTAAATTTTAAAGTTCCGAAAGCCAATGCATTTAGTTTAGGCGATGAGACAAACACAAACGGTGGGGACGCTTCGTAAGCCAGCAATGCTGGAGAGGGAAACTAAGGAGGTAGATTTAAAGAGTTCTACCCTCCTAAAGACAACAATCATTTGAGATATGCAACTTCGGATGGCTGCAAGGAATGGTGCAAGAAAATATCGTCGAACCCTGTAGCAGAAGACGACTAGCTCCCGTTACCGAGAGTAAAACCCTAAAATCCATAGACGGTTTGAATGGGTGCCGTGCGATTCCTGCAATCGTTGATTGACAAAGTCCAGGAAGTTGCGCCTGGAGAGAAAAAACGTCAGTTTCGCTGCTCAATATGCAACAAACGTTGCATTGTTGACTAGACTTTGCTCAAACATGCTATCTATTGTTGTTTATAGTTTGTTCAGCTCGCCATTTGTTCATGGCATACGGCCGCCACCCAAAAAAACTTTTCCAAAACACTAAGTATAAAACTTTTCATAAAGCCCAAAATTTTTCCAAGGTTTCATTGCCACTCCAAGTTGCGCCTGCAAGCCGCTTTTTTCCATTAACTGCCATTTCTATTTACGGCAGTAACAAGGTGTGTGTGGGATTTCGGTGGGTGGGTTGCTGCAAAATCCATCCCCTCCACAATGTGGTTCGGCAGAGGCAACCTTGGTACAACATCTTGTGTACATGGGCTAACTGGGCTCTGGTACCGCATCAGGCTTATTATTTTACACTGCTTATACGTTTCGCGGTTTACATTCTAGGTGTTTTGGTGGAAAACGAGAACTGAAACCTTGCATTATTTTGC
>SJOL01005566.1:98672-316387 GCA_004794785.1 Opisthorchis felineus
CCTACTGACTGTAAGGCCTCAAGAAATACGCGACTTACATAAAATGCACGGGGTCTCACCAACAGACGAACAGTATGGACCTGATGGGCCTTCCATGAGTTACAAGAAACCGTTTTCGTCTCTTTCCTCTATCCGGATGGGCCAGGGGCTAGGCATAAAAAACAAATTATTCATCTGCACTCACCCTTGGGGCAAGCCTGAAGAGCACAGTGGGCAAGGTTCACCATCACAACAGTCGACTCGATATGATATGCGACCCGTTGCACACTAGCGGTCACTGCTGCTAGTTAGCTGGTCACGAAGCACACAAAAGCCTAATCCTGTTCCCTGGAACGCCATCTGGGTTGAGTTGCAGTATCCTCAAACACCGACGGCGGGTCGTTAGGCGCAGATGAAGAGCCTTGGCGCAGCACGATTTGCCCCTGAACAATCAATTGCTAACTGATGGCTTTGGCTCTCTAGGGTTTCAGCCACTGAAGCTCATCCACTTCCCATGTTCAGCTGCTTACGCAGGCCGTCAAAAGCTGCCGGCGTTGAATTGAGAACAAGCGTACGAGTGTGCATTCTGCCGGTAGATTGTAATCCGGCAGCCATTTTTGGTGGATGAGGAAAGAACCTAAGAAAACATCTATGAAGCATGTTTCTTACTGCTTGGAACCAAACTGATGCAGGAGAACCAGATCGCATGGTAGAAGGTGCATGTGCATTATCCAGCGCAGGCGTCAACCGTAGGAGAGCACATGGGTTTGCATCAGGAACCGTCAGTTAGTTAAAGTAGATTGACCTCACCTTGTTTGTTCCAACACCGTGATGGTGCAGCCTTGGGAGTCGCGGCCATAAGTGCCTCAGAACGAAAGACCATGAATACGTAGTCATTCGACAAACAACGTTCAGTGCGTAACCGTAGCCCTGAAGGATTTCCCGTCGGTCGGAGTAGCATGACGTATGCATCTCACATTTCTGCATGAGCCACTCGGTGTGCCGGGACACATTCCGTATGGCATGCTGCAGTGTGAACCCGGTTTTTCAGCGAGCGGCATGCGTTCTCCAGATGGTTACTTGTCACATAACCAAAATGGACCATCCAGGATTGCGCGTACACAGCCTATTTGCGGGTGATATACAGCCACTGGGCCGTAATGTAAGAGACAAATTGTGGGTCCATGCGGCGCAGCAGTCCCAGTGGCAGTTGTCATACTCCGTGTGCTAGCATTGTGGTAAACAAAAAACCCACTGTGGGGCATTGTCCAGGAGAGGCATGCGGTGGAATATGTGTCGGCTGTACGCGGGATCTGTCCATGACCAAAAATACATGGTTGTTATATGATCCATACGTGCTTCCCGGTAGGTTTTCTTATATGAAAGTAGCACAACATGGCATCGCAGCCTAACACTAGTCTCGCTGCCCGCATTTGTGCCGTTAGTGTTCCTATCACAAGTCATCACGGGGTACTGTTCGCCTATCGTCTCCCTGAACAAACAATGCAGTTTACGCATGGGAGCAAACTTTTAGCTTTCCATGAAGGCATGCATAACCGGACGTCCGGTATCCATGCCGTCCTCTATCAAGAAAGCGTACAGCTCGTATCCACAAGCCAGATATTAATTGTTTAGGGAAACTTACCAAGAACGGCTTATCGCGTGTGTTCCATAGGCATTTACTACATACGGCAAGCGTCGAAACAGCGCAATCTGCTGCCAGCTGGAGAAGAATATGTGGCCAAAGTGACCCTCCCTTGACTGCAGCACAAGCTTGCGTCCGGTTTCCCAAGGTTTTGTCCGGACCGAAGGCATATCATCTGCCACAGTAAAAACCAACTATGTGTCACTTACTCAACATTGATGGCCGACACTTCAGGCGGTAGTTGTATATGTCCTGAGGGGTAAGTACATAACCGAATTCATCGACAAAAAACTACCATACTTCAGCAGGACACTGCAAGTGCCCAAATCCTCTTTGGTTAGTCATCGCTGTACCGGGAACCGATCGTACAAAAACTCGGAAACCTAATGGTAGCGTTCAAGATAATACGAAGTGACCGAGTGATGGTTCCCCTGCCCCCTCAGACAAAAACGCACTGGACAGCCGTGTTTCGCGTACCGTTCGTTGATAGCAAGTACGCTCAGCTTACTGGCTTCTTCGAATTCCTCGACCTTCTAGTTGTCTTGTTGGCCGCCTGCTGCATTTGCAGTACCCCCATTTGTAACGTAAAACAGCGTTGGTGCTTCGACTACTAGCTACAAGCGCAAATACAACACGGTTTTTCGTCATGTATTCCTTCAACGCATTCTAAAATGCCACGAAGGATTAAAAGCGGACAATCCCCAATACCTCAACAAATATCTGAAGCCACTTCTGAAGCCGTAGAACGGGGCTCATTGGCCGCACAATGCTCTTAGCTGTAAAACCTTTGCAAGTGGAATAAAACTTGGTCGTTGGCTTCTCCGCTGAACTGGGCAACTTGATTGCAAACGTTTCATCACCAATCGAGGTGACATCATCAGTGCGTTATTGGGGAGCGTAGTGATGCGTAGCGATGGGTTGGTGGCTGTGCGTTGAGTAGTGTTGCGTGTGTGTTAATGTACGTGCTGCTAGCCGGGGCTGACCTTTGATCGCGATTAGCTGTTCGGTCGGGCGGTTCCATCGGTCACTCCGTTGTCCTGTATCCTCATTTGCCGATGCCCACGTGACCTTTGAGCTTGGCATCCCCTGTCGTCGTACTCCGGTCGGTGCTGTGGTGACCATTGCCCTTGGCTCTTCCGAGTTCTGGCTCGTGACCTTTATTGACCTGACTCCAAGGAGTTCCTTGTTTCTTTGTTTGTGAATCCAATATTCGGTTTTCTTTGAGGATTCCGGTTGAGATGTCAGTCCTTTGCACGTTAGGATGCGTAAATTGGATCCAGTTCGATGCACCGGTTGCTTGAATCCGCCGTGGAGTACCATGATTCCAGAACTTCCCTTGCGTGTCTCGTGTCTCCGTGTGCCAGAATTTTTGCGTTTTCCAGATTGAATTTGTGGCCTTTTTGGTCTTCGTGTATGGATACCAGGGATAGGGGGTCATGTCTCCTGACAGCAGCGTTGCGTTCCTTTATTCGTGTGCCTGATTTCCTCCTAGTTTGTCCGACGTAGAATTTGTTGCAGTTGTTGCAGTTGATTTGGTATATCGCATTGTTACTCTTGGTTTTACCTCGTTTGTCCTTCGGTCTTGAGATGAATTTCCTTAGGGTGACATTCGGTTTGTGGGCCAAGAGGATTGCTTTTTGGGCCAATAAGCTGGTTGCGAGTTCCGATATATTCTTGACTGCCCGTCTGGTGGTTTGTTCTTGCCGTTACTGTTGTTGAAATGCCTTCTTCTTCAAGCTTCCCCTGATAAAATTGCTTGGATATCCACTGTTCTGGAATACTCTTAATAGATGGTTTTCTTCCTTCTTCCGTAGTTCTGTGTTGCTGCAGTGCGTCTCCACCCTCTTGAACAGGATTTGGACGCAGCTCTTGCGGTTTACAGGATGATTGCCGTTGTAGTTCAGTATTTGATCCGTATGTGTCTCTTTCTGGTATACGCAGGTTTCCAGAGTGCCATCCACCCTTCTGTTCACTAAAACGTCTAAGAATGGTAATCGATTGTTCCTCTCCAGTTCGATTGTAACTCTGATCACTTCAAACGTGGTGTTGAGCAGTTCATGTGTATTGTTTACTGAATCTCGTTTCATGATGACGCAGGTGTCGTCCACGCAGCGGATCCACAGCTTTGGATTGATTATCGGCAGTACCACGCGCTCTAATCTTTGCATTACCGCCTCAGCGATAAATCCTGATATTGAAAATCCCATTGGAGTCTCTTTCAGCTGTCGATATATTTGTCCATCGAAGGTAAAGTATGTTTCCAAGCAAAAGTGCAACAGCTTGCATAGACATTAAGGTTTCATGGTTTCTGTCGTGTTTAGATTATTCCGAAGCAGTTCTACTATGGTTTCCCTTGCGAGGTTGTGGTTGATTGAAGTGAACAGTAATGAGACATCAAATGAAAGCACGGAGACATGAGACACGGAAGAGAATTTCTGGAAGCATTGTACTCCACGGCGGATTCAAGCAACCGGTGCATCGAACTGGATCCAATTTACGCATCCTAACGTGCAAAGGACTGACATCTCAACCGGAATCCTCAAAGAAAACCGAATATTGGATTCACAAACAAAGAAACAAGGAACTCCTTGGAGTCAGGTCAATAAAGGTCACGAGCCAGAACTCGGAAGAGCCAAGGGCAATGGTCACCACAGCACCGACCGGAGTACGACGACAGGGGATGCCAAGCTCAAAGGTCACGTGGGCATCGGCAAATGAGGATACAGGACAACGGAGTGACCGATGGAACCGCCCGACCGAACAGCTAATCGCGATCAAAGGTCAGCCCCGGCTAGCAGCACGTACATTAACACACACGCAACACTACTCAACGCACAGCCACCAACCCATCGCTACGCATCACTACGCTCCCCAATAACGCACTGATGATGTCACCTCGATTGGTGATGAAACGTTTGCAATCAAATTGCCCAGTTCAGCGAACAAGCCGACGGCCATCTACGCCACCTGAGCTATCAACATTTTCTTCTATAGAAAACCAATTCGGGCGTACAACGCTCAGAGAAACTCGTCGCTTGGGTAACTTCGCCTGTCGACAAGCCTCTACACTCCAACAATTATACTTCCTCCATGAATGCCTACGTAAGAACGTGCTGCCACCTAGTACTAATCACAGACCGGCACTAGACCATCCACAGGCGTGGGCCATAGCAAGACAGTATGGCAGACGAATGGTGAGGTTAATGATAACTGACGCCCACAATCGTCTCAGAAAATACGAAAGAGTAATCACCGAAAGCAAGACAAATTGTCTGGCTAAAACCAGTCCACACCACTTGGCAGAACTTGAAGCAGCAATCGGACGCCGGGTAGACAATGTCAAGATCAAACGTAGAACAACCATGGAGACAAAATTGCGCAAGCTCACGAGGAACAACAAACACAACAATTACGACGCTTGGATCAAAAACTTATCTGGCCGCCAACTCAGTACAGTTGAACAAGAACTTCTAATGAAAGGACTCAACTTCAACGTCGAGGATGCATCTTACAAAGATTACCTAGCCAGCGTAGAACACGCCCTGAAAACAAACGAAATGTCCGAGGAGGTTCAACAACAGATCCGACAGACAATCGTACCGGCGATCACACGGAATAGGAACACGCAACTGATTTCCAAACAAGAAAGAGACGCACTCACAACTCTACGAAAGGATGAAACAATCATAATACTACCGGCGGACAAAGGACGCATCACGGTGATAATGGACAAGCCAGATTACATTGAGAAGGCCAAACATCTGCTAAATGACACAACGACCTACAAGCCAATCGATCATGATCCAACTTCAAACATCATCAATCGAATCAACACGACGCTCAAGAAACTGCAAGCAACACACGAAATAACCAGGCAGGAACGATGGAAAATGAAAGCCGATGATACCAACATTGCACAATTCTACGGACTACCAAAGGTGCACAAAGAAGGAATTCCACTTAGACCAATCGTTTCACTTCCGGGAACCCCATCTTACAAATTAGCAAAAGACTTATGGAGAAGATTGAAACACTTAATTTCTGGATCGGAACACACAATCAATAATGCAGGTCAATTTCTACGCAAACTACGGAACGTCAGGGTAGAAGACGATGAAATCATGCTTTCATTTGATGTCACATCACTGTTCACTTCAATCAACCACAACCTCGCAAGAGAAACCATAGCAGAACTGTTTCGGAATAATCCAAACACGACAGAAACCATGAAACCTGAAAGTCTATGCAAGCTGTTGGACTTTTGCATGGAAACATACTTTACCTTCGACGGACAGATATATCAGCAGCTGAAAGGGACTCCAATGGGATCTCCAATATCAGGATTTATCGCTGAGGCAGTAATGCAAAGATTAGAGCGCATGGTACTGCCGATCATCAATCCAAAGCTGTGGATCCGCTACGTGGACGACACCTTTGTCATCATGAAACGAGATTCAGTACACAATGCACATGAACTGCTCAACACCACGTTTGAAGAGATCAAGTTTACAATCGAACTGGAGAAGAACAATCGATTACCATTCCTAGACGTTTTGGTGAACAGAAATGTGGATGGGACTCTGGAAACCTGCGTATACCGGAAAGAGACACATACGGATCAAATACTGAACTACAACAGCAATCATCCTGTAAACCATAAGAAGAGCTGCATCCAAACCCTGTTCAAGAGGGCGGAGACACACTGCAGCACCACAGAACTACGGAAGAAGGAAGAAAACCATCTATTCAGAGTATTCCAGAACAACGGATATCCAAGGAATTTTATCAGGAGAAGCTTGAAAAAGAAGACATCTCAACAACAGCAACAGCAGGAACAAGCCACCAGACGGGTAGTTCTGCCTTACATCAAGAATATATCGGAACTCGCAACCAGATTATTGGCTCAAAAAGGAATTCTCGTCGCTCACAAACCGAATGCCACCCTAAGGAAACTAATCTCAAGACCGAAGGACAATCGAGACAAAACCAAGAGTAACAATGTGATATACCAAATCAACTGCAGCAACTGCAACAAATTCTACGTTGGACAAACTGGGAGGAAATTAGGCACACGAATAAAGGAACACAAGGCGGCTGTCAGGAGACATGACCCTCTATCCTTGATATCCATACACGAAGACCAAGAAGGCCACAAATTCAATCTGGAAAACGCGAAAATTTTGGCACACGGAGACACGAGACACGGAAGAGAATTTCTGGAAGCATGGTACTCCACGGCGGATTCGATCAACCGGTGCATCGAACTGGATCCAATTTACGCGCCTCTACGGGCAAAGGACCAACATCTCAACCGGAATACTCAAGGAGAACCAAATATTGGATTCGCAAACAAAGAAACAAGGAACTCCTTGGAGTCGGATCAATAAAGGTCACAAGCCGGAACTCGGAGGGGCCAAGGGCAAAGGTCACTCCAGCATCGACCGGAGTACGACGACAGGGGGTGCCATGCTCAAAGGTCACATGGGCACCGACGAATGAGGACACAAGATAACGGAGCAACCAATGGAACCACTCGACCGAACAACTAATCGCGGTCAAAGGTCAGCCCCAGCTAGCAGCACGTATATTAACACACACGCAACACTACTCAACGCACAACCACCAACCCACCGCTACGCACCACTACGCTCCCCAATAACGCACTGATGATGTCACCTCGATTGGTGATGAAACGTTTGCAATCAAATTGCCCAGCTCAGCGAACAAGCCAACGACCATCTACGCTACCTGAGCTACCAACATTTCCCTCTATAGAAAACCAATTCGGGCGTACAACGCTCAGAGAAACTCGTCGCTTGGGTAACTTCGCCTGTCGACAAGCCTCTACACTCCAACAATTATACTTCCTCCATGAATGTCTACGTAGGAACGCGCTGCCACCCAGTACTAATCACAGACCGGCACTAGACCATCCACAGGCGTGGGCGCTAGCAAGACAATATGGTAGACAAATGGTGAGGTTAATGATAACTGACGCCCACTATCGTCTCAGAAAATACGAAAGAGTAAGTTTGGACTAGTATTCTGAACTCAATTGCCTGTCTGTTTTAGTCCATCAGGAACACGTCGCAGCTGTCGAAACTTCTGCTCCATTGTGCGAATACTGAGCGCCCCATAGCACAGTAATTTCAAATTCGAATGCGCTCCAATAATTAAGACTGGTGATTAATTAAATCAACCACGACAAAATGAAAATAGATGTAAATGAGGGTTATTCGTGGTATGAACAAAATGCGACATTTCTGTGTGAAATTTTTCATTCTGCCTGCAAACGTTTTACAGAAAAAAAGCATTTTGCGGCCAAGGATAACCTCAATTTTCCGTTCATCGCGCCGCAATTTTGACCAGTTCGCTTGCAGGGCCAGTTTGCTACAAACTGTTCTGGTTGCATTCGGAATACACAATATGGACAAGTGAACATCACCAGGTTGTTTTCGCATGCTTCAAAAGTTTGTTCCAAGCTTTGGGTTATTGTTTAGATGTTTCGACGGAACAATTAAGAATCGTCTGGCGGGTAATTTTGTCCGGCTGACCGGGATCAGCTGTCGGTGCTCGCGTAACTGCGGTGGTCTTTTGTTGCGGCATGGATCTTTGCTGCCTTTCTGCTCTCGAAGTTGTCCGTCTTAGCCCATCGTACTTCGTTGTACTTCTTTGCCTGCCATGTGGTTGCTAATGTGAGGATCCACCGAAATTAATTTGCTTGAGGTTTAATGTCTCTGACGGTTAATTGAAAGCTCATCGAGCTCTTTTTGTAGTCTGATGGAGGCGAACACGATAAAAACACTCACTTTTGTGAAGCTATAGTAGTTTGTTCGGTCTGTGGATGGTGTGGATTGAGGAGCTAAATCTATGCTCGGCTCTTGTTTATGTTCGGCAACATATGTGCGCATTATTGGAACCAAGTTATTCTTCACTACGTGCTTTGTGCATCGTTTTTTGGCTTGTAAGTGGAATAAGGGAGATCTGCCACTATGTCGTAGTGTCCGGAATTTTCAGATACTTAGACGTAACGAGGCCTCTGCTGAACCGTGAGCTTCGGTGGTAATGATAGATAGTTCTCGCGGGTTCTACCTTACTTACTAAGCGTGGTAATTGAATGATCAGAACAAACCACCGGAGTTCTGGCCGTTCAGTGATTCGTTTTATCCTACGAGGGATTAGAATGTCCGGACTGGGTTAGCACCTCAAAGTACTCCGAATTACGTATTTTCGAGGGACAGGAGCCTCCAGGAAGAACTATGGTGCGGATTCCGTGGGCCATAGCTCTGCAGGCCCATTTCAGATGAACATGTCTTCACTGCAGCACCACTTCTAGACGGAACGAAGCAGAAAGACGGACGTCGCGGAGCGAGGCTCTTTCATATTACGCTAACGGGTACACATTAGCTCGGGGAAGAAACGAACATTCTGAAAGTTTGACGTTTGGTGGTAAGCAGTACGTATAAGGGTCTTTCCTGTGAGGATCCAGAGAGCTAGAGGAATGATGCAGCCCGCTTTCCGGCGCTTTAGCGGAGACTTATTTCCTTGTACATAAGAACATGTCCTATATATGCTAGCACTGGAGTCGGTTGCTCACATATTTCACATATTCCTGGAAAGATCAACGTTGCCGTTGTGCAAATGTAAGCGAGAAAGTTGAACTAGTGTTGCAGTCATGTTCCAGCTCGAGCTAATTCACTGGTTAAGGCGTGAACTTAGTGAACAAATGATACGTGATTCGGATCTCACTCCGACATCTCAGTTTCTCCTGCCTGGGCTTGGGCAAATCGACAGTATGTCAGGCCTCATGCTTCCTTCGGTTGGCATGGCGCCTGGACACCCAAAAGGCGTTTTATTAGTTTGATTACGTCTATTGGTAACGAACGTTTGGACGTCCACGTCTGCAACTGCTGTGGTAAAATCAGGATTGTTTGCTGTTAAATCAGTTTCTATCCTCTACTTGGACTTCGGTCTGATGTACTTTCATGTGAAGGTTTGGGTGGTGACCACTCCAACGGAGTTCATTTTCTATAAAGGCGGTGTTTTTTGTGGACGATGTTGCCCGGTATTTGTATTTTAAGAGGCTTATAAGCCAATGTGGCGTTGATTGCTTTAGTATTTCATTGCATTTTACTGTACAAAGTGTTCTTAGTGCATTACCACGTATTTGCACTGCTGGTCGGTCTTTCCAAAATGGACAAACATATGCAGACCGTTTCCGTTCAGTGGACTTTGTTCCCAGCTAGAGTGACCTCATTAACAATAACACTTTGAGGCCGTATATCCCTACGTATATAAGGATTTATCCACTTTTTTACATTTCATTACCATATTCGTATACGAATTTCTTATTCGACGTTTCTTCTTTGCCCGGAGAAGACTAAGTTGCCATGGGTTCATGAACAGCTTCTTGGAGTGGCATAAGGGCGCACCACAAAACATTCTACGTTTATCAGAATGCGCGAACTGCGATCCGCTTCTTGTCAGCGATCAACTGACGGAAGACGAAGAGACTGCTCAATATTCGGTAGTACAACTTCACCCAGACCAGCAGTACTGAGTCAATTTGATACGGTTGTTCCCTTCTGAAGAGACCACCCAAAGCAGCTGGCCCAAAGTGGCCTTTTCCCGAGGGTCAGCCAGTGAAAACGAGAATATTTTTTACAAGAACACTCGCTGTTGGTGATAGGGTTCCAGAATCGTTTGTCGAGTGTATCGAAAAGACCTACGAGTTCTAGGCTATATTCCAACGCAGGTTGTCGCTTTGAATTGTATCCTTTAACGTCATTTCAGTTGCCGGTCGCAGTTTCGCCTGACTGCCCTCACTCCCCAGTGGATGCGGTCTAGTTTCATAGTGGGTTTTGGTGGGATCGATCATATTTTGAAGACCTCGCGTGGCTCAGGTTTTTGGGACCCCACTAAATTTACCTTAAATATCTGCCCAATTCAAAGCGCATTGCCTGATAATTCTCACGTCCTCCGTGAGGGTCGTTGACCATTTAAGTAGTCAGTCTGGTTATTCATCAGAGTCACCAGCGAGTCGCCAACTAGCCATCAACCTTATGCCTTTTAGAATTCCAGGTATTTTTCTTGATCTTTTGCAAGGGATTCGGTTGCGGCGTACTTATGAGTTGGAACTTCACGCATAGGGGGAGAGATGGCTCAATGGTTAGAGCGCGAATTTACTGACCGAAAGGTCTGTGGTTCGAACCCGACCTCTGCATCTCGACTTCTCCTGTCTAGGCTTGAGCAACCTGGCAGTATCCCAGCCTTCGTGCTTCCTTCGGGTGGTATGGCAGCTAGGCACTAAAAGGGTATTACAGCTGAACGATTATCATAATTGTTATTGTTATTATTATTATTGTTTACTTCACACATAAGAACACATCAATGCTATTCCATCTCGTGCGTTCTGAAAGCACCGTATACAACCAACCGTAGACCAGACCGGTCGATTATAACAATTTTCACACTCCAACCTGTTCTGTATTGTGAAAGATATCTCCACAACTCACTGTTCCCGCAACTTGATATAGGCGTTGCCGGTATGCCAGCGTCAGCGGTCGTGTGATTCCCTCATCAAGTTGTGGCACTGAAGATTTTCGGTGACGACAAACGAATGTTCCTGCCCTACTGCTGGCCGATATCTATTGTTGTACCACAGATGCGTCCTTGAACAGCCGATTTATTCGAGCCAATAACAACCTAAAGGACAAATGTAACAAGATGAAATCGGAATCAGCAGGATACCCGGTAAAGTCGGTACCTAGTCTCCGCTCTTTCATCATTCCGCACGCGGGACCATACTGGACAATGAAACTCGCAAAAGAACGCATACCGATTGTTTGGTTCGTACTTCCAATCAACTGTCTTTTCGGATTTTCTCAGGCCGCCTCCAAGAACACAGAAACTCAATTACTTAGTTAATAGGCGGAGCTGACGAGTTTTCGGTCTCTAACGGAGATGGGGATGATGGTAACGGGTTCCAAAAAACCGGTCTGTGCTTCGCAGGGCTGTAAAATCTAACAATCTTCGTTGAACTGACAACGGTCGTTTTTAATAGGCGATCTCACTTGAGAGTGGTCTAACTGGGAGTGGGTAACTGTCTTCATATTTATGGGCTATCCGCATCCTTTGTAATTCAAGTGGCACACACGAAACCAGGTGATCTCAGTCCTGAGTCCCACATCTGGATAGCAACTGATGGAGCCAATCCCTGTCACTTTGTTGTGTCACCATCATCATCGGATTTAATTGTGTGTAGCTCCCTCTTCGTTCTAAAACCCACAATCTCATATGTGGTCGTGGTGCCAATTACATGCTGACTTTAGTCCATAACCGACCATGCGCCTTTGTCGCTTTGCGACCCTATTTCCGATATCCTAATACTACGAAATAGATAGGTAGTCTTGATTTATGACTGCTGGATAATGTTTCCAGACATGTTATATTACCTAATTTTTCCTTTTTTTAGTGTACACTTTCCGTGCAATCATTTGGCTTGTCTTCAGACGACAATCCAGAAAATCGGCAGCTTTCCATATACGTATTTATCCACATTCGGCAGAGGGATATATCAGCATATCCAAAGTGGTGCCCCTGCAACCTCAAGCCATACGTTCACGTGTCATTCATTCAGAATTTGGTGTCTAACCCCAATACAACATGCTGCTCTCCGAATCCCAACTACTCAACTCTAACATCCATAGAAACGGCTCACTCAGTGTCAGTGGCACTTCTGTCCATTCTCCTCCTCCCGCGCGAGCAGTCAGAATATTCTGTCGGAATTCTACTGACTAGCACTAATATAGCTCTAGATAATCCATCATGCCAATTGAGAACCTGAGTTTCGTGGAGAGGAGGTAGGTGAGAATGTTTGCGTAATCGATGTAGATTGCTTAGTGGTTAGGTGCTGGCTTACGGACCGGAAGGTCCGTGGTTCGAACCCAACCTCAGCATCTCGACTGCTCTTGTCTAGACTTGGGTAACCTAGCAGTATCCCAGTTCTCGTGCCTCCTTCTGTTGGCAGCTAGGCACCTAAAGGGTGCTACAGCTAAATGGTTTTTCAATCGATGTAGAACGAGTTCCAGGTAAACCGCGCTGGTTACGTAGTGCAAACGTGATTGATTGTGCTGGATCATTTCCCACTGTTCAGTTGTCCAACGACCTTCCGTTGGCTTTAGTCAAATTTACCTGACAGGTAATTAGCATCCATGCGTTTATTCATCAACTCTTCCTGTCGAGCATTTGGTCCAGTTCTAGCAGTACCGTCCCTAGCTGTTGGAACCCACGGTCGATTTGGCTGATTCGGTAACCCTTGACGACGTTACATGGTGGTGGACGTGGTGGACGATACCAGGTTTCGACTTTCTGGGACGTGTGTTCCAATGTGCACTTCAAACGCAGTAAACAGCTAATCGAACTGATGCTGCTGCACTAAACCCTACTTGCACAAAGCAATTAACAGGTTTGAAAACTGAGCAGATGTAACTTTCGTCCACAAGATAAACAAAGTTTTTCATTGTCTGCCGGTTGAACTCGGCTTACCCATTGAGGTATACATTTCAAACCTTCTCCTAGTGTAAAATAGATTTTAAAGTAAATGGGGCTAGACTTTTAATCGACGTCATTTTGTGACTGTTGACCATCCTAGGATTAAAAGGCAGCTCGGAATCCCCGTGTGTAGTCTTCTGCGCCAACATTAATTTTGGCTGCGAATTAGAACTCAAAACCTGGCTGGCTTCCCCCACAGTAAAAGCGACAGAGTCGTAAATTTGGTGTCTGGCCATAACGCACGAATGAGCCTCACTGGATCCACTGACGCGCCCTTTTAAGGTAAAAATCTTTGTGTCACCTGTAGGTGACAGTACTCGAAGTAGCCGTTGTTACAAAAACGCCACGTCACAAGCAGCTAAAGATGACGTGCAGCGGAAAGACTTCTATTCGACCTGGAGCAACCAGGTCGAAAATAATACTCAACGGAAATGAATCCAGTTCTCCTGTTGCTCGTGGAAGGGGCGCAAGACGCGACAAGTTTTGGGGATATAATTCAGACCGCGCTTTGGTAGGTCGCCGGCCTTGACGAACTACCACACTTACTGGCCTATACCAAGAGCTAACAAATAGGGAAGTCAGTCCAGCGTTAGGCCTGTGGGTGTCCAATTTCAGTTACCAGACCACATGATCCGTTAGATCCAGCCAACCAGAATAAGTGGTCCCATCTGTGGAAAGACCCAGTAAGCTGTCGAAATTGAGTATGCACATGGTGACGGACCTTTTTTGTCGCGCGTGCTTCTGGTGTATGATCCGCACTAGCGGACGAACGGCATAACCGTCTGACTTCTAATGCGGCTGGGCACAACAGACGTCCTGGACGCTACGCGCAGAGGTCGTTAAAATACTTTTAGTGTCTGACCATTGGTGTCTTTGCTATATTGCCTGAGTCTGGTGGGAGCATCGGATCAGTAATGCTGAAGTACATCGAATAATAGTCGGGAGATACAACTCGTCCACGATAGACGAACTGATCAAACTCCGTAGGTTGCACTGGCTTCGTCACGTGCTCCATACGCCAGTTGATCGAATTCTTCAAAGGGCTCTTTTCGCACAACCACTTGAATTGTGGAAACGAGCCAGGGGAGGTCAAACAATGGTAGCGAAGTATGAAAGCAATTACTAACAAACTCAGCTAAGCTGGTCATTGCAGCCTTCCATGATGAGGACCTCGAGATGGGACACAGTGGGCAGAGACATTAACAAACATGGCCCAGTCGCGCGCTCAATGGCGTGCGTGCATCCAAGCTATTATCTTTATTACACAGCTTCCCCTCGCAATCTTTCCAATGAAAAGTCTACTGACACCCCTGTAAATAATCGCAATAATCGTTCAACTGTAATACCCCTTCGGTGCGTAGCTGCCATGTGACCCAAAGAAATTACGAGGGCTGGGATACTGCCAGGTTGCCCAAGCTTGGACAGGAACAGTCGAGATGCCGCGGTTGGGTTCGAGCCATGGACCTTTTGGCGCCTCAACCACTGATGACATAAAATCAGGCACCAATTCTAGTTCTTTTATATCAGGGAGGAGGTCATCCGTCAGTCCGTTGAAGCCGCAACGGGATACCGCTTCATCCCTCGAACAATAATTTCTTGGGGATTTGCGTC
This sequence comes from Opisthorchis felineus, assembly GCA_004794785.1. Classification (NCBI taxonomy): domain Eukaryota; kingdom Metazoa; phylum Platyhelminthes; class Trematoda; order Opisthorchiida; family Opisthorchiidae; genus Opisthorchis; species Opisthorchis felineus. The sequence continues at coordinate 113,461 of SJOL01005566.1, forward strand.
GCTGCGCCAAGTAGGTGGCAAACCAGTAGTTAGATGGCTGTTGGCAATGTTATGACACTAGATTCGAACGGGTGTCGTTTAGAAATCCGATCAAACATACTTTAGGCAACTCAGTGGTAATAGTGGGGTGGTCTGGAATGAGTATACTGGTGACCAGAAAATCCAGATCTACTCGAGCGCGTATACCCACAAGCTGTACATGTTCAGGTGGCTGTGGTTGCACCCTATTTAGTATCTCATCGAACGATTCTTCTGATTTAGTCGGTTGAGGTGCATTATGCTTCAAAGTTTTTCCTCTCTGTACAAATTGCGGTTCTCCAGACTGCTCTGTCAAGTGTCATATTTCCCCAAGATTACGGTTCCTCGAACATATCTGAACGGTGCTGCAGTAGGGGATTTCATCCTTGAGTTCCTGCACCATTCAATCGAGCGTTATTCAGTAATGTTGTGGAATGATGGTGTTGATGATGATGAATGTTGTGGAATGTGCCTTCCAAGTAGCCTGTTTGGCTGCAGACATATTGGGCTTTTGTCCAGTCTGTATCCATGTATTGGAGAGTATTTTTAGTCGGTATGTTTCAGGAGTTCAACGTGACATCGTCGCTCCTCATTGCGTTGAGTTTCTTGGCTCTTTCTAACACAATTCATCCTTCGATCTGCGTACTTGCTGCAAAAGTTTGATTCTCCTATTGCAAAGCTCTGACTGGTCCAATGCACCTGTTGGCTACTATCAGTCTTAATCTGTCACGGAAGATATAAATGTACCTTTATAGAATCAGTCTTGACATCTTGAGTCCGATGGTTTCATTGACCATGGTTCAGGCACGATTCCTAATACTGGTTCAAGTTCTTCTGACGTGTACGGTGCCTCTGTGTTGGCAAGTGGAGACTCCCGTAATGTTGATTGATTCAACAATTTTCTTTACTTGCTGTACTTCACGCAGATTTTATCCTGGAGAAGGATATCTACCCCAAAAGTACCCAAATTTGTTGTTGCCCGTGACTTGCAGTCAGCACCAAGGTCAGAGTGCAGCGTCATCCAGTCTCTTTTCTATAGCTTGATATCATAGGCCATTTATAGATACAGTCGTCCAACGTCCGCCTAATTTCCATTTGACCTCCGGTGTGACAGTGCCATTCTGATCAGGGCCGTGGCCAAAGGACTTGCCCAGACTAATGTAGTCTGGCTCGCTGGCTCGGTTGGGTGAGGCTGCTTGATATTGAATACAGATATTGTTATTTCCATGTCTCACGATTATGAAGCTTCTCCAGGGCCAGTTGCACCATGAAACAGTAACGTATGGTCCGCGTTGCACCACACACCGCCTTTATCGTTTGATCTTCCTTGTAATTCAGTTGCGTGACAGCTATGCGGTCTAGTAAAGGTAATAATAGTAGTACAGACAAATATCCATTTCTTGGATGCGTCGAATTTCGGTGGACGCTTTGCTGGAATCGAACCACGTAATACTGGTTCCACAATCATACGTCTCAGGTAGACTGCGTCCATCGACGTTCATCGTCGTAATTCCGAGCTCCCGGATCACCACTCTGCTCATTTATCAAGACGAATTTGGGTGTCGCAACCAATGATGAGAAATAAACGAACAGGTAACCGATGGTTGTGACGACAGTTAACGATTACTTGTAGATGAGGTGTCGTGGGAGCATATACAGTGTCAGAAGCACCCTTGGTAGTTGAAGCCGGGTAATCACTATGCCCTCGTTGCCGTGGTTCGGTTCAGTCGAAATTCTTATATTCCAGTGATCGGCTACTGCAAATCCGATTCTATGTTCCCGTTTTCCGTCTTGTGAAGATTCAGACCGGTGGGACGAGTAGCCCGTCTCCTGTTCTTAGCATTAACGGACTCTTGGTTCTTCTAGGTGTTTTGCCTGTATTATATACCTTGGCGGCCACGGTCAACCCTCGGACGATCGCAGTGTGGTGTTTTGGGGGACCGATCTTCATCCATCTTTATCCATCCCCTCCTTGGAGGAAAGCAGCATCTCCGCTTACATAAATATGGAAATTTTGGCCTCTTGGAGAAAGAGCTTACTGTTCCCACGCTTGTCGTGGCGACCCTGGTTAGATGAGGATCATTGGATCACCAAAGTTTTGTATGAGAAAGTTAGATCAATAGACAGGCATTTAACTCAAGTTCATCCGTCCTTCAAGTGATTGCTCTTATAAGTTTAAAAAACTTATCAAAAACTTACACTCGCCATCTCCGGTAAATAGTGCAATCTTTTCGCGCGGATACAGTTGCGACGACCCTGTGCTTCACTCTGTTCTCAAGAGAACTGTTGGTACTAATGTACCGGGGCTTTGTTTTTTAATGTTGTGGGTTAAGTACATCCTGTTATTCGGGGTGTGCTTTGTTGTATATTATTCTGGTTGCCATTGGTAGTCAACCTAATTGCGAGTGAAAGTGCTCAGTTAACAAACAGTTTCAAATGCGCTGTTTGCTTACGTTGCATGGGTGAGCTGGCAATGCATCCAAAAGTTTCTCGTTGCATCAACACTGTCACCCTCAAATACGCATCGCTAGGCTCCAGATCCTACGTTCAGGCTCGTGACCTGTATCATAATGTCTGACACTGTGCATGTGAGCAAAATATCGAAATATGACGGCTAGATTCCAGCCCTTTTATTGTGCCTAGTCTCACCGCAGTTGGTTAGGCCGCTAGCTTAATTCGTTACTTCTTTGTTTGTCATGATCAAGTAAGCCAAGTTAATATAAGAGGTTTAGCTTAGGCTCGGATGAGTAACTTTGGTCCGATCCGACCTATATAAATAAAATAAGTAAGTCGTTCAGCTGTAACACCCTTTCGGTGCCTAGTTGCCATGCCACCCGATCCGATCCACTAGTATGCGTCTCCACTTGTAGATTTTAACCACTGTAATAAGCGAAATAGTACAGTTCTCGTTAATAGCTGCCATGCAATCCCAATGAAACACGAGTACTGCCTTGCCAGTCTGTACAGCAACGGTCGAGAAGCTTGGATCGAGTTAGAGCAACGGATCCTCCTGTCGCATTCCAATCACTGAGCTACGTCGTCATTGTAGCCACTATGACCTTTCTGGTCCTCCGCATCTCTTTTACGTTGGGACGGATTGAGAAGCTAAGGGACGTTACAATTTGGGACCAGATGTATTAAGATGACTACTAGTGGGAGGTGAAGCATGTCACATTGAACAAGTTGGTCTGTATGTAGCGCCTCCCTTCATCTAGATGATGTAGTTCAGTGTTGGTGCCAACTATCATGGCCTACTTTTGCCCGACATTAAAGGAGGTGGACATTATTATCCCTTTAATGTTTCCGTATGATATGTTTCAGCCGATACGTTCATTCGTCTGTTTGCGGCACCCAGTTATTGTTGAACCCACCACTTGGTCATCACGTTACAATGGATAATGCCGATCCCCCGCGCTTTACTGCAAAAGCCAAAGTCAGTACGAACTTGTAAGAATGTTTATTTATTTTAGTTAGGAGAATGTATTCTCGAGTGGAAGACTTCGTTTTCGTCCCCTTTCCGGCTTTCTGAAGCCACAAAATGGATTGAAAGCTACTTTAAAAGAGAAGGAGGTCACGTCGAACGTGTAGGCCTTTTTCTCCAGTTTGTACTCGATCTTGGAGTTATCTGCCGCGTCGAGAAGAATATACTCGTAGAAAAGTATTTGTGAGTTGCCTCCATTTTTATTAACCCTTATAGCTTTAACGATGACCGAATTGCGGAGTTGTTTTCTGGTTCTTGTCCTGAATCTGTCCTGGTGGAAAATGTGACTGGTAAGTCAGCTGTAGCCGAACAGCACTACACACCATTGTCTGACTGCTCCTTAGCGTGATTTGGTGTCCCTGCTTGCGACAAGTGCAACTAACTCCACCATTGTTTGAGAAACTGCATCAGATGCTGTTTGAAACACCAGATGATAGTTTTATTCTTTTTGGTTAGGTACAGGGATCGTCTCCACCAGTATTGTCTTCTTATCTGCATTGTACTCTTCCGAGGTATTCGGCGTGAAACAGTGTGGGTACATGAACTGGGATCGCTAGCGGCTCAGGTCGAACACTATTTAGCTATACATCTATCGATTTCAACCCAAACCTGCAAACACTTCGCTACTTTGCGACTACTACTACTACTACTATTTATCGTTTATTCTTAAAGAGCATGTTCACAGACATAGAAGTAAATGCAAGCGATGAATGTGAACGTGTTACAGGAGAATATGAGGTAAAAGAGAGAAACGTCTCTTTCGAAGTCAGACCCCCAACAGTTCCAGTCAGATAAGATGAATCCCAACGTATGTAAGAATTTTGGTATGGAAACACGCGTGTAAAGATCAACTACTACTACTATTACCTTTTATATTATCGCTACCATGTGTATTTGGTAGATTGATAGACGAATTGTAACATTTTTTTGGTTTCAGAAGCATTCGATACCTGTCAAAGTCGAGTTGGCCGTCCATCTTCCGACCATTTTGCATCGTGGAAGGTTTTCGCTACAGTATACCCGTTCTTAATTCGACGAGAGCCGTGTTGTAGATTTAATCCCCCCTTTCAGGCAGGACCTTGGAATGTTCATTTCTTTGCTTTCGGGATCTTTCGATTCGGCTGCTGGGTTTAATCTCTTTATGGGGCATTGTATACGTATATTTCCTTATCAAGTGTCGTCCACGAGTGTTTCTGGTCACATTTACTCAATTAGCTACGTTTAATCAGCCATTAAATTTCTCCTCAAGTCATTCTGTCTAGGTTTAGGCAACCCTGCTCTATCTCAACCCTGGTGCTTCTTCGGGATCACATAGCAACTCTCATTCGTTTAAAAATAGATCAAAATGTCATGAAACAGAACGTGGTTGGTTATCACTTGTCACTCATGTACTGGCGACAGAGTCCAGGATAGCTGTTCTTCACTGTGTCTCCGCATTCAGTAACTACCGTTTATTAGCTCATAGCGTACTACTCTGATGTGTTGCTGTTGGTAGTAGTCCTACCAATAACTTTCTCATGTTTCCAGCCCTGCAGCTACTTTTCATCTGCAATTTTGAAAAATAATGAGTTGTTTCAAAGTTCGCATTCTTTAGATGCATGCTCATCGTTTTTTAACCGTGAATGCCTCTACCTTAGCTCTTTCCAACCACCTCTTTAGATGTAATGTTTAGGTATGCAAAAAGCCTTTGATAGAGAGGCTACACGGCTATCTTATTTTAGTCTGTAACCAGCATTCGACGAAAAGGTGTTTTACTTCGTGGGAAATTTCATGGTTACGTTGCGATATCCAGGAAAGTCGTTTGCAGCGAATCTGGGTTTGTAGAACCTGTTGATAGAAGCATGTTTAGCTTCGTTACCTGGAAATATGTCCACTTTATACGTCCGCAACTAATTCGCTCCGCGGAACGAGAACCCTATCCACCTACATATCATCATCATCATCATCATCACCATGTCATCGACAGCATAACATCAGTGTTCAACACTGATGCTTCACTGCCGTACGACCGTAATTTATTTGAAAGTCTTGTTGTGAAGAAAGAACAATCGTGGATGGAGAAAACACCTAGTGCTACTTACTACTGCAACCTCCGGGCGCTCATTCAGACGATCTGGTCAGCAACTGGCTACAAGAACGCCACTGACATCAATTAGCAGCCATGTCTTACAGTGTTCTCAATCGTGCACAGAGGGGATCACTCGGATCCCATCCTGAAAGGCGAGTCGCACCGACAGTACCCAGACTTTTCGTAATAGCTTTCACACCCTGTGCCAGGTCAAAGGCTGACCAGCTGCATCCGCGCAACAGCTTAAAATATCGACCGGTAGGTGATTTTTAAACCACAGATTGTTAGCACTTGACCCAAAGTCAGTGTCCGTTGGCGAGCCACCTCCATAATTTTTAGATTAGTCCTTTGATTCCAAGTGCTTCAGCTTTGCTGCTCCGCATTGTAATTGACTTGCTAACCGAAAACGTTGTCCTCGGGGTTTCCTTTTCAGAAAGTGGCTCCCATTCGAATTCTTGTCCAGTTCTGAATGAAGGGCGTGACGCAAACGCATCCATCTACCCGTACAATTACGAGCGTTTGGCAGGCGGCGCGAACTTAAGTTACAGTGAAGCTCAAGCATTATTTCGAAAAATCATCGATCGGTGAGCATTATGAAGTTGGAAACAGTTGTGCAGCGTTTCATTTCAAAACCCCCTCAGTCTCCCAACAATTGTTTTTGAAATCATTAGGTATCCTAAGGAAAAAATGAAGGTCTAAGTTCAGCACGACTGCTTAACGTACAGGTGTATATTTAACTCTGGTTGATTTCGATCATTTCAAGCATCGGGTTTTTAATATTTTGGAAGCTACACCAGTTGATCTCTCCCTATCCCTTCCTTTTCCCGGTCCGTCAAACCCTCTATCTGGTTCGTCCAGTTTTATGCTTGGAGATTGAAACAAATACCCTTGTAGTGAAACTAAGAATCGGGTGTTTTTTTCTTAAAACAATGATGTCTAGATGTTTGGAGTCGTACGGTGACAACTGCTTCCCCCGTCGCTTGTGTTCAGCGCGTACGGATTTCTTTCTTTGCCTTACTAGTGGGAATGCACATTGTGAAAATCTCACGGGAATAGGTCATGTCATGATGAATGGGTTTGCGTGTTTAGAAGTCCCAGCATTCCCTGCATCTCATGCTGCTGGTTCAAATATCATTTTGTCTAATTTATTCTGTAAGTTATATGGACCTTAGAAGGTTTATTAGACTGTGTTACAGTTAGTCCTCTTCAAGTAAATTGCTATGGTTGCATGCACAAGAAGCGGGTTTGCTGTCTATCACAGTATGATGCTGATTACGGAACTGCTGAAAGATGGACATGGCAAAATGAGTTCAGACCGATTTCATCGTACTTTTGACTGGAGCTTTATACGCTCCTTGTGTCGGAATCTTGTCGCTCAGTCGTCACCAAAAATAACTCGGCGACTACGTCCGACAGCATCTGATGGTATTGCTTCAGTGTGTTTCTAGAACAGCTGGAGCTTTTGTTTGTAGCGTCCTGCTTTCAACGGTTTCTTTTGAGGGCCTGACCGACCAGCTAGAAGTATGTGAAACAATGCCCATTCATTCTTTTTTTCTGTGTACGTTCTTTATCTCTTTAGGTTAGCAGGGCTGTTGGATGTTGATCGGGAATCACTGAAATTATGCACAGACATCCCTAAAGGTGAAATGCTCAAGGAGAATGCGTCTACTGGAAGCGTGCTTTTAGGGTTGTCGGCATATGCCAACTGCAGAGTGAACATTTTTCACAAAAACGATCGACACGGATGGAATCATGTTTTGCATTCTGTGACAATGGCCTGTCTGGAAACGCTAGCATCTTGTGAGTGTTTTCAATATCTTCACACATTCGTATGCTTTTTTTATCCGAGCAAACGTGCTGCCGGTAGAGGGTAAACAACGAACTAGACTTACTCGCTAACTGTAATCTGACTGCAGCGTAATAAGCCAGCACGACATGTTTAGCAGATCGTCTGACGTGGAGTTTCGTTTGGGCTGCGTACGACTGACAGCTCTCTCTCTGCTTGGTATTCGTTTTAGTCTGTTCCGTACCCTTCGAACAGCCCGTTCTAGCCTCAAAACGATAGGATCACTATTAACTTAAGAAAGGTTCTTACGCTGCAAATCTATTTTCCGTTTTGTAGAACACGGAACGTTTGATTTGGCATTTAGGTCGCGAAAAATACTGCGGTGCAACTTCCCCTACTGCCAAGCTCGAGATTAGATTAAGGTGTGAACTAGTGATGGGCTATTCTTACACCACATGTAGGTACTACCATTTCCCTTCTACTTGATGTAAGATCCTTTTATTTAATTTGCTTATCTTTCTTTTGGGATCTAAATTTGTTGACACATATTTTTAACTAACACCCACAAACCCATACTCCGGACCGTCTATAAAGCACATTGGATGGACCTATTCGGAAACAAACTTTTCAGTTTGTGGTTGTCAGTTTTACCTGGCTGTTTTATACTTTAAGGGCCCGTGAAGATGAATTATCTGTGGTCACCCCATGTATCTTTAGGGATCAGTCGATTTGGCACCTTGCTATCGGTTGGGACCAGATCTAGTCACTTTCGTACGACTGGCCATGCATCGAGCGGAAAACTCCGTCCGGTAGGTCATACTGGGTAAAAGTGCCTGTGACTTCAAGTGGCTAGCCTGAAATAGTCCAGTGCCGTGCGTAAACATTTTCAGTAGATCAGATCCCTGTGAAAATCCGAGAACTGGGTGTTTATAGAACACCCAGAAGACTACTGTTTTGTGAGGTAGCTGGTTCAGTATACTTAGACGTCTGCACCACAGCCGATCGCTTCTGGTCTGTTGATCATAAGTGGCTGTGTAAAATGTCTGGAGCTACTTCGCTTGCCACGGCTGGGTGAATTTTGGACATCGGAAGGTTGAGAGCTCGAATCACTCTGGAGATGCGCAGTGCTGATCATTCTCAATAAGGATGAAACGGCTCCACAGTACTTATCTTTTTAGGCATTCGTTGGCTCACAAAACAAAGTCTTGTCGAGTGAGAATTAATTTCTTCTGCCCAGACTTCTGTTCTGCTGTGTATTCATTCCCCATTTTCAAAATACTTCACTTTGTCCCTGTATGTTGTTTTGGAACGGGTACCCAAACTATTTCGTCCGACTGTCATACAGATAAGGCCATATGTGTTTAATTGTGTATTGTCGCTTTTCTCCACAGGGCCGCAGAATCATGTTCATCGGGAGGAATTATGTGAAGGCCTTTGTGTACCACACGCTATCCTTGGGACGGCTATTGATTTCGCGCGCACTGAGTTTAATGGAGATGGTGTTCTCCTAAAGAGTGCTGTGTGTCTATTGGACTTGATTTTCGGCAAGTTATGCGTGATTTCTGGCCATGGTGTCATTGCCATGTTTTAATATGAGACGAAAACTTTAAACGACGTTGTGCAATGTTCTCCCTTTGAAACTGCACCATCTTGGGTTAACTTTTATCCTTTTTTGCCCCGATGTAATACATAGTTGGAGGTCGGGTTTGAAACAAGCCAAAAGGCCACGAAAACTCCGCATTCCAACTGCCATAAGGTTGCGTGCCAGTTTAGAAAGTAACGACCATTAGGTGGGCGAATTGTTATTATTCCACAAAAATTATTGCATTTTTCATGGTTGCTAAAGCTTTTCTTCAAGTTGTGCACTGATCAATCAATGGTTCTGCTGCAAAGCACTTCCGTTTCAGAACAACTTATATTTTGATACTTGGTCCTTTTTTGTACAATTCGCGCGACCGCTCTGTCCTGCTTTACTAGGACGCCAGCCCTGATTTTTTCGGCCCGAGACATGCAGTTTCATGGGAAATCCATCAAAGAAATCACCATAATGCCATGGCACTGTTTTAATAAACGATACGAATTGCTTTCACCTACAAAATGACGATCACCCACCATGCATTATTTATATAGATGAGTAGAACTTCGAATTCTTCTTGATCCTGCGAGAGCACTGACGTTAAGGTCGCATGTGAAACTCCCAGGTGCTTGTAACTTTGTTTTTTTTCAAGTTGAGTGGTACTTCATGGAGATGAAGTGTTTCCAGCTCGACGGCGGAAGGATTTCGCCAAAGTGAAGAATTCATATTGCGAAACAGTTGATCCAAAACATTTTTGTCTTTGAAGTGTTTCTTAGTTGGGGATTTCTTTGAGGGTCCTTGGAATGCTCTGCGCAAAAAAAGTAATCAGGACCGTTTCCTCGGTGTGTCGTAAAAAGAGCAGGTCTTTACTATGATCGAAAAACCGCCCGGTGGCCTAGTGATTGCTGGGATTTCGAAATCAGCCAACTTCTCGTCCAAATTAACGTGGCTGTCAACTCACATTCACACTTGGTCAAAGTAACATTTACTCGTATAGTGCCGATGCCATTCATGATGTGTACGTTCGGGCGTACGACTGCCCTTGGCATACACTTGCCTCCACACGGGTTCTATGCGTAAGACAAGGTAATCCTGGAGTGAGGGGCGAAATTCATGAAGTAGGTTGTCAGTACGTTTCTTCCTTCGATTTGTGCGGGGTTTTGCAAGAATCCCTACTCGGGAATTTGGATTTTCTCACCACAACACATTGACTGTATTGTAGGTTCGCTGCTCTGTTGCCTTTCTTGATATCTTGATCCACTATCAGTCGATTGATTGACTATTAGCCACGCTCCTCCCACCTGTCCCTGATAAATTTATCGCCAGATCTTCGGCCTTAGTTATTCCAAACCATCATCATCATGTCCGTGACTTTCGCCCTCAAATTTTTGTATGGTTGTATATCAATTACAGCATGGCACATTCTCTTTCCCAAGAATAAGACTTTTTGTGAGTGTTGCTTTTTGTTTCAAGTTGCGTGTAAGTGGGGTATTAAATAGCGAACACTTGTGAAAGAGACTTAATCTCTACAACCACCTTAGTACGTGCGCACGTGGTATGTTATTATCGAAATCAACCAGTATTCAACATCACTTTCCACTACTCTAACACCTATCCATTCGTGAACATCATGCTTTAAAAATGAAAATTAGATCCGTTCTATTTTCACGTGGTCTTGCCCTCGTACATTACTGATCGTACTTTAACTCGCTTTTTTGCGGCGACTTTGTGACTATTTTCTTCTCACGTTTACTCGCTGTTTCGTGTTTCTCTGTTCCTATCAGCACGTCATCCCAGTAATCCTTCTTCGGTTGAGCGCTTACAACCGGTGAACACTGATCCTTCCAGTGCTCTGACACCAGCTGTTCGCCGGGCATCTCCACCAAGTAACGTTGCAGAAGGCTGTGAACCGAAGGACACTGCAGCTCACTTTCTTCTCCCGCCACTGGCTACTCCCCTAAGAGAACGAAGCATTCCCTTTGTAGATGACTCACATTTTTTCTGCTCATCAGTTCCAAGGAGAGCTTTTTCGTCTGTCCGTGTTCCTTCGAATCCACCGAGCGATAATTTAGGTTCGTGATTGTCTTTACTTGTTCCTTACTGTTTAGTACGAACTCAGTCCGTCAGTCTCTCTCCTCTTGCCTTTGGCCCAGCTCCGGTGCTCTCTGGACACCCTTTTTACTCTCTGCCCACCAAACAAAAAAACAGCAACCGCTGCCCTGATGCCAATGACATATAGGCGACATACTTGTAGTGAACTATTCCACGCTCTGTTACATTTTATGTAAATCATCGATTTAAATCACTCGATCGATTTGCTAGCCGGAGTCCGCATTTCTCAAGGCTTACTTGGGGGCGAGTTGATGTCATTTGAGTAGACACTTTTGCGCCCAACCACAACTGTGTCTGAGGTGTTGCGCTGTAATTTTGCTCAATTGGTGGTTGGCCAATTCGCTGGGCTTGTCATTTGTACCGAAAAAGCGTCGTCATCAATCTAAGCTGCACCATCGATACGATTTTGTGCCGGTGTGCAAAATCAACTTTGTTCGTTTCTTCAAGCCGAGCTTGTCTAACAGTAGCAAATTCCATCGTCATTCAGCTTATTCCAGTTCTCAACGAGCTGACAAATGATATAAAGACTGCTTTCTGAGGATGTAATACACTCCACGGGAGCGGATGTGTTCCCTGTAGTAACTTGCTTATTCAAAAATTTTTTGTACATGCAACCGCCCAAACAGTTGTGTTCGATAGACTGAGGTCGGGATGTCTCTGTAATGGTGAAATGTGATTTACTGTCCTTTCGTCGACTTGTGTATTTGTTAGGTGGTATGTGCTTGCCCGCTGCGGCTGACATTCCAAGTCACGGTATTTATCTTGAAACAACCTATTTATATATCTGTTGACTGTCGCATCTGCGTGTTGTTTTTGGTGCATCACTCATCTCTTCCAAACAGCGGCTTCCGACTAAACGTTTTTTAGCGATACCACATATGGACTCAGGGCCTATGGGTGACTTTAGCTGTCATCAGTGATATGATGGCATGTATCTGATGTTCGTTTCTCCTTGGAATCCTGTTTCTAAGATTTTCGCTTGCCTGGTTTGAGTGTAACCTATCAAAAAAAAGTGTGCGGTCTTGTCTCAACTATGTGAAATTTTTCATTTCTTGTGCAGTAAATATTTTGTTTGGCGTTGTGCCAGGTTCAGGTTTGTTCTGGGGTTTTTGCCGTGTATTCTTAATCAAATGGGAATCTCGTTTTGTCTGAATGGTTGACTCTGCATCATTCAACGAAGAATTGGCCGAACAGCTTATTGGTGAAGACACAAGCTATCAGTCGGAGGTTTCCCCACTAAGGCGTGTAACAGCACTTTGGCCAAATGGGAATCGCTCGACATGTATGACAGTCGTGTCTAAAAAAGGTGCACTGGCTGAACGTTTTTCTCCATCCCCAGTTGGTGATATCAATTTGACGGATCTCTTGTCCGACTAGGAATTTCGATTCGATTGTACAGATTTTGTCATACTGACTCGTTTCCACTCACTTTTTTTTTTAATTTTTCATGTCCATGTATTCAGGTATGCTCTCAGATGACGTATATCACCCTTTTTCGCCCATCTTTCAACGTCGCAGAACTCGTGCTCGGGCAGAATTGGTCGAACAGTCGACACCAACAGCAAGTTTTTCCGTGTTGGATGCATGGCCTGTGCTTTATTACTTTGTTTAAGGGTTCTCAATATTTCTTCTAGTAATCAGTTCGCCGCTTTTTTATGCACAACATCCTCGACACAGGGATTATATATCTCATTTCGGACGGAGTTGTTTGTGCTACATTCTGCGGATTATACTGTGCTACCGATGAACGCATAAGCTATTTTGTCATGGCAAAACGTACAGCCGTTCCCTTATTTGATGTTATTTTCGACCATACAATGCTGCAGCCAGCTATCACTTGCTATACTGCCAAGACGTCGATGATCAAGCATTAAAATCCGTCCTGGTATCAATCAGTATTCTGTCATTGGTCCAAACGGTCTGTAGCAGGTTCATCGAACTGATCACAAAAGCTCCATCACCTTTGATTATCCCTGCCGTCCACCAAAGGAACGATATCTGGCCTTGAATTTCTGTTGCGAGCGGAAGGATGATTCCGCTCAGAGTTACCTGGACTTTCCAGAGCTTGTTGAAGAATGCCAGCTTGTGTGTTGCTGAACAGACCAGCTCACTCTGCGAACTTCATTCCCGTCGGAAACACCCGGGGTCTACCACCAAAACATTTCTGTGTGCATGTCTTCCATACGCTGTGAACTGTGGTCCGTGATTCTTGAAGGAAATCAGAGCTTCGCGCTAAAAATAATGCCAAATTGGATCAAATGCATGCTTAAATGATAACGAATGCTTAAATGATAACGAATAGCGATATTCAGATTTCATGAGCACGTTATTACTCATCAGCGTAGTTCTTAACACGTTTTACACTCCTCACATTGCTAGTGATAAATCGGTTTCGTTGCGTAGACTCAATCAATTGGGAAACGGGCTCACTCATCATCCTGGGTTTCATCATAATGCGGAGACAGTGCTTAAGGAATGGGGGTACAAAATTAAGGATCAGTTTACACTCGGTCTTCTATTGGATGTGTGCTTAGTGGACTTATCAGGTCAGCTTCCTACATCTTAATATGAAACATCTTCAACACCGTAAAGTGTCTTAAAACTGGTGACTGATGACTTGTCTAAATTTCTGCGCCAATAAACGGTTCGATAGAAGCTTGGTTGCTGGTCCGCGTTTTATAGTTTTAAAAGCACCAAAGTAGACCAATCATTTGTGGTCTAATTGGTCCCATAGGAAATCTGTTCGTTTCTAACACGTTCTTCCCCGGCCAGATCACCTGCTAAATACCCACCTATTTGACCACGACGATAAGAAATATGACGGTAGATATCGGCTTACGAGGTGGGATGACTCATCTGTTTCTGGTTCGTTGGAATGTCCGTCGGACTGCCAAGCCCATTGTAAAGACAAGCCTCTTAAATGCAATAGCTTTCTCTTTGATTTCAAATTATATCCTCCTCCCCTATCCCTCCTCTTTTTAACGATTATTTAGTTCGAAATGTGTTATCTTCAATTTACAAGGACCATCCGAACAAATATCATACCTTGGACGTTTTGACGTCATATTTCAACTATCTCAAAAGGTTGGCGACCAACTAATATCCATGTTTTGAACGCTTTCCGTTTTTTCCGCATAGCAAGAGGAGGTTCGTTGTTTTCAACAGTGAGATATAGAAAGGAATATCGCTTTTCACGCACTGGAATTACTGTGCCTCAATACAGTCGGATGTGGGTGCCTTGAACCGGTCTGGCCCTCAAATATCTCCCAAAATGCCTTCTTGCCCCTTCTGAGAAAGTCCTGCATTTTCGTGACTTCGGCGAATTGTGGAAGCGGGTGGCCAGCCCTTTCATTGGGTTGACTAACCATTGACTGTCTTTGTCGCCCAGGAGATAGCCAGATCGTGATCTGAAACTACCAGCGGAACCGATCTGACTCATATCTGGATGAGTCCTCGCATCAGGCTGCCTCAGGATAAAACAGATTCTCACCGGCAGACGTGTGGTTATAACGTGCATTATGTATCCAGAATGGATAACAGGTACCCAACGGGCGTACGAATCATATCCATAGTCGCCGGTCCTCAGAGAGCTTCGAACATTGTACTTCATACCGGTGCCTTGTGGAGTAGATTCCCGTCATGAAGAGACTGGACCTTACCATGGTGTGACGGTTCGTGTACCTGGGTGACCCATTGAGCTATACTGGAGGTGTCCGCGCGACACTCGCAGTCTCTCATACCACCTTCGTCAGCGGTTAGAGGTCTGACGAGCACAATCTCCTGGTCCTCCAGGTTGGGGGTCAGAACATATATGGAGACCTGTTCTGTAAAAATTGGAATTCATTTGCATTTCCAGCCAAACACTGCTGCCTTATGGTCAGGCTGTTGAGCCAAAATCTTTGGTTGGGGACCCTAATCGTCCTCCTATCCAGGTGTGGGAGCTCTGGCAGTATCCCATCCCACGTACAACCATGACCCCTACAACTAACAATACTCTCATGCCACATTGGCCTTCGCTTGGTGCCATCAGCCGGATCGCCTTGCAGCATACAGCAGGGCGGCTAAGCGAAAACGGGCTACTGCTGAGGCCTCTCTTTCTCTTTTACATACTTTATCTTTCCCCTCTCCCCACCCCATTAATAACTTTCTCCTTATAGGCCTAACACTTAGCACTGATGACTCCGTTCGTCCTTCATCGGTTTTGCAAGCAACATCTGCGCGTCATCCGGCGCCGACATCCTCAGGGATCTCGAAATCAACCTTTGAGCCTCGATGCCCAGTCTCTGACGGCCTTCAATGTCCGCACTCTGAAGCAAATAGTTCAACAAGCTGCTCTTGCTCACACTAGACTCACTTGGCATTGATGTTCCCTGTGTCTCAGATACAAGAATTCAAGATGCAAGCACAGTGATTGAGCTAACCGCCCCATCACTCTCCACTAGTTTCCGGCTACGCACCTCTGGTGATCCATAGGCTGCTGCGGCAGGATGTGCAGGGGTTTGTACCGTCCTAAGTCATCGGGTGGAAGGATTCTTGCTTGATTGAATACCCGTTGATACTCACCTCTATGCGGTTCGTCTGCAAAGGAGTCTCACAATGGGGAATTCGATCGATGTCTGTTTGTCGTGTCTCCTTACGCCCCAACTGACTGTAGCTCTGACATCATCAAAGACAAGTTTTATGGCTCCCTGAATGACCTGTTGCGGCGAGCTAAAAGCTCAGATATCGTTGTGGTTGGCGTAGATCCGAATGCACAAGTGGACAGGCTTTACCCATGTGAGACTCAATTAGTTGGCTGACATGGACTGGACTTGGTACGTCCGGACAATGGTGAACTATTGCTTCAGCTATGTGCTGACCGTCGCCTTATGGTGGCTCGTAAAACACTGACTCTAGAGCGGCAAGTGGGATTCCGGCCTGGTAGGAGTTGCGTTGACTAAATCTTCACACTTCATCAGGTGCTAGAACAACGCCATACGTACAAACGACCCACAATTTTAGTATTCCTGGATTTCCAAGGCGCATTCGACTAGGTTGACCGGTCTGTTCTCCTTGACACGCTTGCCCATCAAGGAATACCCCGGAAGTTTGTGAATATAATATGCTCTTTGTACTCTCAGGTTTCCGGACGTGTGGGAGTATTCGGAGAGCTCCCCAAAGCTTCCGTACACAAAGTGGTGTCCGTCAGGGGTGCCCGCTCTGCCCATTCATATTTAAATTCGTGATCGATGAGCTAATGAGACGAACGCTGGAAGGTCTTCATAACCCTGATGTTCAAATAGCCTGTGACGAAAACCTTCTCGATCTGGAACATGCAGACGACATCGCTCCCGTTTTCGAAGGTGGGAAGAAGGCGCATGTGTTTTTGGATGAACTGAGCAAAGTCATCCCGTCCTGTGGTATGCACTTTGCACCCACGAAGTGTAAGGTCATGCACGTGGACATGCAGTCACTGAACACGCCGCTAACAATGCAGGGAGGGGCGCTGGAAGTCGTGGAGCGTTTTACGTATCTTGGATTGTATTGTATTGGTTTTGATTGTAGTGTGACAGATGAGGTCAATGCACGGATCTGCAAGGCTCCGGTCGCGTCTGCTAATTTGAAACACCTATGACGTCAAAGCGGTATATCCCTGAACCCCAAGGGACTTGTGTGTCAGGCTACACTGTGGGGTGTTTTGTTGTATGGCTGTGAGACTTGGCCTGTTCGGGCATCGGAACTGAGATGTCTCCCAATGTTCGACAGTCGTTGTCTCAGAACCATAGCTCGTGTTGGTTGGTGTCGGCGAATCCGTAACGAGGCAATTAGAAAGCGAGTTTTCGGTTGTGCAGCGGGAACTTTCATTTAAGAATGCGTCCAGCACCAGAATCTGCGTTGGTTAGGCCATGTATTGTGTGTGCTGAACCATCGTTTACCGAAGAGAGTGCTGTTTTCCGTGCCCAATTCAGAGTTGCGGAAACAGTTGGCAGAGGGGAATGAAAGAGATTACGAAATGTTTGGGTGCTGTCGGTGCTACTCGCCTTCCAAGATGGGGACTGCGTGATCCCCACTGCGTCTGGTTGGAGATATGGCTGCTAATCGATGTCAATGGCGTTCTTGTTGTCAGTTTCTATCCAGATTGCCTGAATGAGTGTCTGGGGGTGTAGACACCTCGGAATGATTGTAGTAAGCTAGCGCTAAGTCCCTTCCCTGTCCAACTTTATTCTTATGTTCGCATAAGGGTTTTAAATAAATCATGGTTATACGGCAGCGAAGCATCGGTGTTGGACACTGATTTCGTGGTGTGCATTATGTTGGTGATAGAGGAGATTCTTCAAAGACCGCAAGCGGGTACTCAAAGTCAACCTCATTCCTCGAACCGAACAGATGGGAGATGAATCAATCAGAGTCCTTGGTTACGTAGATAATGTAATTCTGGCATTCAGCATTGCGTAGAACACCGAACAAAATCACCGCTTCCGCTCATCATTTTGATCTCTCCTCCTCGAAACTGCGAGTTGATGTTTGACTGGTCTATCCCCAGTCTCGATGTGGACACATCTGTCATCGTGGAGAAATTCGGTTACCTGTTTTACCACTCGCTTTCTGGATGATGAGGCTTCTTTTCGAGTCACCAAACCTCACGCAACCTGTACAACCTCCGTCACTTGTTCGGTTGACAAGATATGAGCTTGTCGTCAAACGGTCATGTGCACAACTCCTCTGAATGCGCTGTGCTACTATAGGCATCTAAAACGGATTACCCGTTTTGCCCGTTCAATGCCTACAAACTATTGTACGCGTCTGGTTGGAGCAGCGCATCACTACTGACGAAGTGTGTCATCGTGTGTTTGGAACAGGGTACCAATATCAGGCTTTAAGCTCTTAAGAATAAACCGACTACGTTGGATTGGTCATGTCTTGAGAACATCTCAGGATCACTTAACGCGAATCGCTCCGCTATCGCTTGCTGGATACGATTGTAAATGAATACCAGCTCACCGGTAAGCCCGGCGAATACGTATGAGGATTACTACTGCTTTACTCGAATCTGTCGGATCGTCGTACCTCTCCGGATGGGGACTCAAGTGCCTGAGATGTGCGCGGCTGGAGAAAATCTTTGAAAAGGCACAAAATCAGTGCCAGTGGTGCACATGCTGTGACGTTTACTAACATGAGTTTCTAACTCCATCTTGTTTCCGCTTTGGCATATCATGTTGTGGCTCTCAGGCCTGTGCAACCTTATTAGGTTTAGGCGACTGAATACTGATAACAGACTGCAGTTGCTTCGGTCCTGTTTGCGTTCGGTCGTGTCTAGTATGGTGTTGTTTTCGTAGCACGACCACACATCCCCATCGTAACGATTTGTCGGTTATCGAACCTCCCGTGGTCTGTGGGTCGCACTTTCCTATTCTTTCGCTCCCCTTCTAACTGTAGAGAGGTCTTCCACGAGATGACGCCCCCACCTCTCTCTCCGGGCCACTGACCCACAATCAACTGGGCACGAATAATCTCCCCTCTCTGAAGTAAGTCTCGTGCCTTCGGTGCCATGATAACGCTAGGGTGTGCTAATTTACTGACATCCGATGACAATATGCATGCCCAGACTGAAAGTAATTTTTTCTTCTAAATAGTACATACCGTTCTGTGGAAAGTTTGGAGTTCTGTTTTGAACTTCATTGACGGAAGTATGTTGAGACGTGGACGCAAACTGTGAGGTGACAACGTATGACTTGGTAGAAGGGTGTGAAAGAGACCACGAAGAGTTTCGGTGTTGTTGTCATCTACCTTCCAGGATGGGGTCCCCTTGATACTCCCTGCGCTTAGCTGGAGATATTGCAGGAAATGGCGGCTGATCGATGTGCGTGCTATCAGTTTCCAGACTGTCTGATTGAGTACTTGAAAGTGTAGACACGCCAGATTGCCCGCGATATGCCAGCACCAAGTCCCACCCTCATCCACTTTTCTCTTTTCAGTTTATGCCTTTAAGTATAATTAAATAAACTTTGTGGTACGGCAGGGAAACATCACTATCAACGCTGATGTCACTCTTTTGGATGATAATGAACTGTGGATGTTTTTCAAAATTAGGGTACTCTCTACGTATGATTTTAACTGTCTTGAGACTTCGTAAGGATATTTTTACGAGGCTTTACTGGAAAACAAATTTGCTGACGATATCCTATTTTTCCCCGATTGCGTAACTCATGGTTTCTGTGATTTTTAGGCAACGGTAGCTCATACTGACCCACGCACTAAATTCGCAACTTCCTCCAGTCAGTCACCTGGTGTTAGTGAGGTTTATCAATGACTTTCATTACACGAATGACTAATATGGAGTTACTGAGACGTCGTCATTCGAGGAGCCAGTCAATACGTGACCACGTGATGTTTCCGTGATTGAAGGACGAGCGCCGCTATGTCCTGTCTAAGTGAGAGCTTCTCACATTGCTGATCAGCGACTCTTGGCCAAATGGTTAGGCGTTGACCCACTGGTTGGATGGCTGTGGGTTCGAAAATCTGAGTTTTGTGATAGACACGCTGATGATGATTCCAAATAAGAACGAAACAGCTGTACAGTGCTTCTCGGCTTTTCAGCATGGGTTGGTCTAACTAACAGGATGAAATCTCTATTGAATAATATGGAGTCGTAGATTGTACCCTTCCTGAAGAATTTTGTTTGAGAAAACGAAAGGTTTCACTTCTGATCCTCCCATAATTTGGAACTGCATATATGTCACCTATGGTATCATGCTTATCATTCGTACCTTGGGTAGCACTACGTAACTTCTCAGTTACCGGTTAGTTGTAGTCTTAGTTTTAGACTTCTTTCTAAATCTGCGACAAACGAGGAACTATTCTGGACGATGGTGGTGTTTTAATATCTGTAAATGCTAATCAGGTTGTGTTGAAGATCAGATTACTAGAAAGCAATTCTGGATCTTCGCAACCGTTTGCTTTATGCAAAGTTTGCGATGTCCAACGGCTTCTTACGATAGTATGTTCGTAACCATTGTGAATTGTGCTGATTTTGTTATGTTCCAGGCAAAACTGCGACTGTTTCAAGACCGTTTTGAAACTCTTCATACAGCACAACAGAACAGATTATATTTCACTGCGGAAAAAAAACTTTGGGCAACTAGCTCAACACAAACTCTACTTTGCGGTTGTAGCGGATGAATGTCGAATAAACATGATCGACGGACATAGTACCCGACAACCGTTACAGTATAGCTTCATTTTACTGCATGTTTGCCACCCTACATACCAACTTTCTGTATAAGATGTAATCCAAATATATTACAGTTTCGTGATCTTCATTTTTCAGCACAATCGCTGACTTGGTTGGATCCTGTACGATTGATCCAACCAATGGTTCCTTAAAGGCCGGTGATAGTCGATGTCGATCAACCACATGTCCAACCGTATCTCGATACCTTGCGTCTGATCACCAACAAGAAAATCTTATTGGAACTCATTCAATCTCCAGTGGTACGTCTGCTGCAGAATCAAGGACCCAATTGTTATCTGCGGACCCGGGCAACCTGATACTAGCTAGTCAGTTGGCCCTATTATTCCTACCACCGTTGATCTACACTCGTTTGCAAGTACTGGTCCACCTGTTGCAACGAGTCTTGGACAATCACGTCAATGTGGCTGTAGCACTTTCCCCGTCTGGTGCAAACAGAGCGAACCATGAACATTCGAACACGTATGACTTTGTGTTAAACACTGTAAGTTTCCAGTTTTCGGCTGTAACCTTGATCTTTTGCGGTTTACTCGACCTTTCCTTCAGCTGGGTTGAAGCACCACAAAGCGAAGACGTGGTTGAATTACTTTCTTCAAATGTGTCAACTGAATGGCTGGACGAATAGCCTCTCGCAATCAATATTTGGGGCTTGCATCACACACCACTTAGCTTCTCAACTCAGGACTCAGCCTGGAGCATGTAAACAATTAGGAACCGTGGATTCCATGCTTCGTAGAGCCATTGCATATTTACTAGTGAGGCCGATCTCTAGTGACCTCCAACAGAACAATATTCTCGAGAGAGCTAGGACCATACTGGTAAGAAGAGGAGAATATGTGGACTGCTCGAGATCTATCTGCGTTCTCCTCACCTTAAATCATACGGAAGTGGTTTCTCCGATAGAATATCTCGGCATGAAGGATATATTTTGAGAATTTCCTCACTATTTAATGGGAATCCTGACATTCTGTTCTTGATGGGGGTACTAGAACTTAAGTTACCCAAGCGACCCGGATGAAATGTCTATTGTGTGGTCTCCCAGCGGACACTGACTTTTCTCCCGGTTTGAACTATGAGGATGGGAATGAGACTCCCAGACATTTTGAGCTGTGTCGTAAACAGCCCGTGGATCTACTCTACTTCTTGGGAAGCCATGCAGTGAAGATGACAGACTTGATTTAGTGGAGTTGTTGGCCGCATGATTAAGTTGTGTAAATCGGTTCACTAACCGTTGCTGTCACCCATCCAGGGGTTCCGTCTGCCACCGTAAAATCCATGAGCGCAACCCACACTTGGCCGGTTTAAGAGAGCCCTTCGGGGCAAGCAATCTATTGGGTTTGTCTGTACGTATTGTATTGTATTGTGGGTAATTCTTCTGTAAGCCAACTGGTATACTTCTGATTTATTGATCCGATGTGCTTGCTATAAATTGTGTGTGCGCGCCAGCAGTTGCTGTTCGAACAGTTCGTTGAGGGAGTCCAGCCTGCGCTTCGTTCCCAGTTGCGGTTGGCAAGAGCAACTGGCCAGTTGAGTGTGGAGCACCTGGTGCGTCTGGCACGGGAATTGGCCGAGGCGCCACTGGCCACGTTGCAGTCGCAGGAGAACAGGGATGAGTCAACAGTGGAGGACCTGAAGAACAAAGTGGACCAACTTGCCGGACAGCTTGCAGCAATCAAGACGGAATCTCGGAGGCACGCTCGAATGAGCCGATGCTACAGGTGTGGCATGCATGGCCACTGGAAGAATCAATGCCCTCATACCCGACCACCTGTACATAATAAAACTTTGGACTACTCCTCTTTTCCCGGGTGGGTTGCGATCAGTGCAGTCACACAGGCTACTATACAGGCCGTTGTCGAGATAGACGGGAAGAAGGAGCTGTGTCTGATTGATACGGGAGCAGGGGTATCGCTGAGACGGAGAGGGAACGAAGCTGTATGCAAACCGTGCGCGCTAGCCGTAAGAGCAGTGGGTGGATACCAACTGAAAATTGACGGATTGTCAATGCACTCAATGCGCCTAGGCGACAGGTCCGTGCAGCACGAGTTCCTTATCAGCCCAGACATTGAGCAGACAATTTTGGGAGCAGATTTTCTCAGGGGCACAGAATCCGTGGTTGATCTCAAGCGGGGAAAACTGGTGACCAAGTATGGCGCAGTCAAGCTTGAAGGTTACCCAAGCACTGCCGTGAACGAGCTGCATGTCCGAAAGCTTCCGTCCTGTAACATGCCGTCAGTACAATCCGTGGTCGAGGAATACTCCGAATTGTTCACAGGCGAAGAGGATCCGTTTGGCTTCTGCTCGTGGATTGAACACGAAATTCCGCTCTCGTCTGAATGCTTTCGACCTTACGGACCCCGTCCGCTGCCGCTCCATCTACGGGAGGAGGTCCATAAGCAAGTGCAGGAGATGTTGAAAAATGGCATAATTGAGGAGGCCAACAGTACATACAACTCCCCGGTTGTGCTTGTAAAGAAGGCAAATGGAAAGTATCGGTTCTGCGTGGATTTTCGGCGTTTGAACGAACTGACCGTAAATCGGGTTGTAGCTGTCCCTTCGGTGGCGGATATTTTCGATTCCCTCCAGCATTCCCGATATTTCACGGTGTTCGACTTGCGTTCCGGATATTGGCAACTATCTATCAAGGCGGAGGACCGGGAGAAAACGGCGTTCACCGTTGGGGACACCCAATATCAATTTAGACGGATGCCGTTTGGTTTGTCGGGAGCACCATTCACATTCCGGCGCTTGATGCTTCGTTTAACGAAGGGTCTACAGAATGTTGCCGTGTACGGGGATGATATCGTTGTGTACAGCAATTCGGAACCAGAGCACGCAGTTCATTTGAAGGCCGTATTGAAGCGTATCCGGGAGGCGGGCCTGCGGATAAATGAAGCCAAGACACAGCTCGCTCGGAGTTCAGTGACACTGCTGGGGCATAAAGTGGGTCACGGAGAGGTTAGCCCACTGCCAGAAAAACTGGCAAAGATCGAGGACTGTGCTGTTCCCAATTCCAAGCGATCCCTACGGCAGTTTCTTGGGCGAGCAGCATACTACAGCCGGTTTGTCCA
Organism: Opisthorchis felineus; assembly: GCA_004794785.1. Taxonomy (NCBI): domain Eukaryota; kingdom Metazoa; phylum Platyhelminthes; class Trematoda; order Opisthorchiida; family Opisthorchiidae; genus Opisthorchis; species Opisthorchis felineus. The sequence continues at coordinate 136,802 of SJOL01005566.1, forward strand.
AGATTTCAACACGATTGCTGCTCCACTGTACGACTTGCTTGGGCAAAATCGGAAGTTCGAATGGACCAGGGAAGCACACGAGGCTTTCGAACGTGTCAAAGCGCGCATGCTGGATCAGCAACTGACCCTCAAACTGCCCAGGGTCGGAGAGATGTTTACTGTTGCAACGGACGCTAGCGACCGCGGTATCGGCGCTGTCCTGAAGCAGAGGCATGGAGTTATCGAATATGCCAGTCGCGTCCTGACTAACGCTGAGCAGAAGTACTCGACTATTGAGAAAGAATGTTTAGCGATCGTCTGGGCCCTGGATAAGTGGAGGCCATACCTGCTTGGACAAAGATTTCATGTCGAGACTGATCACAAACCCCTGGAGTGGATCAGGACCACCAGAGATCCTCGCGGAAAGCTCGCGCGCTGGGCACTCCGGTTGCAAGAGTACGACTTTACGATCCGGCACGTGCCAGGGAAGGAGAATCACCTGGCTGATTGGCTGTCAAGACCAGAGGCTGAAGATGAGGCCCCCAGGATCATGATCGGTGCCAATAGCCTCGTCGTCGAACTGGATCCCGGGAGGTTGGTGCAACTCCAACGGCAGGATCCTGTGTTACGGAAGGTTGCAGCCTCCTTGTTGGATGGACGGAATATTGAGAACGGAGACGGAGACAAGGAATTGCAAATGTTCCAGAGTCACTTTGATAGATTGAGTCTGAGTGAGGCTGGCATAATTTCTTGGAACGACACTGATTCTGATGTTGTGCTGCCCGTAATACCTCGCGTCTTGAGAAGGAAGCTGATCGTCGAATGCCACGAAATGGCACACACAGGGTGCACCAAGACATACGACTTACTTCGGCAGAGGGCCTACTGGCCCGGGATGAGAAGTGAGGTGATGGATTATGTGGTGTCCTGTAAGCGGTGCCAACTGATGAAAGGGGATACGACAGGGGTAACCAATCCCATGGAACCCATTCCTGTATCAGAAATCGGCGAGTTATGGTCTGTGGACGTCATGGGCCCCTTTCCGGTGACAACCAGTGGAAATCAGTATATCGTGGTGATGACAGAACACCTGTCGCGGTGGGTCGAGGCGGCAGCCGTGCCAAACCAACGGGCGACGACAATCAGCGGAGTGGTAATGCGTCACATCGTGGCCAACCACGGGGTGCCAAAAATGATTCTAACGGATCAAGGGCCTTGCTTCGAGAGCGAAGAGTTTAGGAGTTGCTTGCAGAAGCTGGGCATCAGACGGCTGAGGACGGCACCATATCACCCGCAAACAAATGGTCTTACAGAACGCAATAACCGAACGATCAAGGAGTGGCTAGCGGCCAAAGGAGGTGATTGGGAAGTGAACCTGCCGATGGTGTTGCTCGCTCATCGGGCTTCCATACAGCCAACCACAGGCAAGTCCCCGTTCATGCTGATGTACGGTCGACATCCGCGCCTTCCAGTTGATCAGGAAATTGGGTTATGGCCGGCAACACACTTGTCTCCAGAGGAGCTAGGAGAGGAAAGGAGGAAAGCTCGAGAAAACTTGTCCGCCGCTCAGGAAAGGACTAGACAGAAAACGGCAAGTAGAAAGGCACGACCATTCCCCATAGGCGCGAAGGTTAAGTGGAAGGATCATCAGAATCCTGGAAGGAGTGGACTGGGATCGCGGAAGCTGGGCAGCCGATGGCAAGGTCCGTTTGTCGTTACCGACCGCCGGGGGAACGTCTATACAATTCAAGACGGTCGGGGATCGAAAAGAGTAAATGGGACTCAGCTTCGGAAGTGGCATGATACACCCGAAGAGTTGCCGAACAGACCAGCTGCCGGAGCCGACCCAACGGAGGTAAATGGAAATCAGTGGCATGCAAGCAACCTTTAAAGGGTGAAGGTGTGTAACGGTGGGTACTACTGATGACGCATGCGAGTAGTATGTGTGTTCTCGTAACTTTGCCTTGATCTAATGGAAGGTGGGATTTATTACGGAATTTGTGGAACTACTTTGCAGTTTTTGCTTGCAATTGTGCGATAGTCAATGAATATCCAGGAGAGTTCAAGAAGACGCGTTCGAGAAGAAGATGGATATTCCGTTTTTAAAAACAACATGCAAATGAGAGTTTAACCTTCCTGTCCAATAGTCTGTAACCGTTTAGTTGGCGTTTTCTAATAAACAACTCCGCAGCGAAAGGTTTCCCTCCTTACATTGTGCATACCGGTGGCGTGCCCTTTTTATCGATAGGAAAATATGGCACACTTACAGTACACACTCCACCTCCTCGGAAACAAGCTGATGTTTCGCTGGCGCCGTAGATGTCGGAATTTGGCGAAGGCCGCTAGTCCTCTCTAGTAATATTGTATTTAGTCAGCCCATATGAACCTATTAAGCCACATAGGTAGGTATTTCACGTCGATTGGCTCATCTGCAAAGTTGAATTTGGATCGGTCTGGCCTGATTATCACCAGTTCCCCTCCAAGTATCCCGAACAAACCGGCTAATTGCACAACCTCTCTTAGAAATTCCAATTCACTCCCTTCTCTTGGAGAGCCGAAGCGGTTATCCGGTGCTTTATTTGGGTTGACAGAGGTGACTAAACTGCCAGTGGACAGCGTTTGAAGTGTTCTTGGCCCGTAACCACAGCTACACATGAGTCGGATCGGATAAGTTTCACTAGCGAGGGTGAACCGAGCATCCCGTGTGACTGGTCCCCATGAAAAAGGACTCATGGACTAACCCTCAGTCATCGACCCTCAGTGAATTGCGCACTGGATGCATCGTCCCGCCGACCCCGCCTGTCAAACCATCGGCTAATACTTCTTGAAGGGGGCCCACAAGTAAGTCTTTGGTCTGGGTAGCTGGGAGGTATGACACCCAGTCCTCTCGAAAGTATGGCAGTGGGACTCAAGGGAAACGATACCGGTTCGTCGAGGCTACAACTGAACTAGCACTACCAACCCAACCACATTCTACATTTATCACCGAGGAGAATCTCTGCACTCTTCTGTACATTCCGTCTGAACCTTATCATGGTGTAACGGTATCTAAGCATCCAATTGAGTTATATTGGAGGATTTTCGTGTAGCATCCACAGAGTCTTTCCTACCAGGTTGGTCAGTGGATGTAGGTCTGACAAGTGCAGCCTCCTGGCCCTTCGAGTTGAGTGTTGGAAGAAATGTAGCAATTCGCTTTTTTTATACTTTGGGCTACTCTAGTGATCTGAAGTCGACCACAAAATACCCCAACCTGATAGCTCTAAACTGCTGCTCTAGGGGTTCTGATTTGTTACCAAGTGTCACTTCGCTTGAACCAGGTAACTTCTTGTACGCTACAGAAACACATGTGATCAGATATCTGAAGAAATTCAAGATTCTTGGTTCGAAGGAACAAAATTTCGCATCTGTAAGATAAGACCGCCCTCACAGCTGCCGTGTATACACGACCCTTTAGCTTCAGCGAAATTCGTTTCTGAAGCGTTGAACGATGTAAGTTAGGAAACACTGCTTGCGCATTCAACACCCACCCATTCACCTCATCTGTCATAGTACAATCACTGGATATGGCGGCCAATCAAGTAACTCTAGTTCTTCATCCAAATTTCAGAGGCACAGCAGGATGGAAAATCCAGAAAATCCGATATCCTGTTTAGAGTATTTCGTTCAGAAAACAGAACAAAAAAATGGGGACGGTCCTGGTGAGCTCCAATAGTTGTGAGAGAGCTTGTAGACAGTTCATCGCACACCCAACCTGACCGACATACGAATAACGGGCACAAAGAATGTTTCCAGACGTCAAATGTGTAGACAAGTATATCTAGACGAGTTAATCCATCCAGAGTCGAAAGCTTCTTTAAAGTCAGTGTTGCTCAAGCACTTAAAGTAGTGTGGCCTTCTTAATATGGTCTTTTCCTGCTTCCCCTCGGACTTACATCTTACGTGCCGAAGATAGGAGTCCCAATATAAGGGGAACCAGTAGCCGTGGTACGACAGGTCTGAGGCTTATACTCCCATAGTTAGAACACTCGGTTCAGGCACCTTTTTTGAACAGGCGTACGATCACCGATTGTTCCCAATTCTGTGGAACACGCTTTTGTCTCCAAATAAGCATAAACATTCTGGTCAAAACAGAACACAAAGATTTCCATACATCTTTGAATAGGGTTGCGGAAAACCCATGTCGTCCACCTCGCTTCAAGACAGAATCGCATATTAGTGCTTGAAAAGCTGATGGGGTCCAAACTCACATATGGTGACTCGAAGTGGGTCAGTGGAATGGTATACAGAGGTACATGGCAGGGGATAAATCAAACTGTGTTTGAAAATATCCCACCCACTGATCTAGACGCCAACCTTTGTTATGTTCTAGGTTTCCATTGTTATCTTTTTGATTAGCCTACGAGAGATGTTTTAGGCCGTGCTTCATGGTTTGGCTATGACTGCCTCTTTGAATTTCCAACTGCACTGGTCTCCTGCGCCACACATGCAGATTACGTTTGAACTGTCCTATATAATGTCGAGCTCATAGTTCTCACCATTCTGAAGCAGGCAAGAAGAACGAAATTAATCCCGGTGTACGTAGCATATGGCCAAGCCAGCGCATTTGATAGTCCTGGATGTTTTCCACGACTGAAGTACCTGTTGCACATACCTTGGAAACAACTCTTCCAAGGCATCGGTATTGAAAAGCTTGAAGACGCCTCAGACCATCTGCCCGCAAACGCTATACAACCATGCAACAACCAAACCTTACGGCGCCGTAGTACACACAAACTTTGGGACCCTGTGATATTCGTTTTTGATGCCAAAAGTGGCGAAAATCGGAAAGTGTGATTTTGACCCTGGTGACTCATACACTGACTTCATCTGACACACTTCCGTCGGGCGTAGTATGTGAAGCTCTGTACAACCTCCAGTATACCTTTCTTAATTACCAGGGGCATCTTTGGCGACTGCATACCTTATAAGTCTTGTTACGACGGGAGTCAGACTGATAACTTGGTTACCTGGTTACTATATTCCGTGCGAGCATCCTAATCGAAATAGGTGCTATTGTCGACTGTCACCGGTTATTTTGGGCAGCTTGTCCTTCCCAATTCGATGAAAATGTGTTAGGGAAGAATTAACTAAGGAGTTGACCATCCTGCCTTAACAGGACAAGTGGAAGGTCACGGGAGCAGGAACAAGGCGACGCGCACACCTCCGAGGCCGAACGAGGGGTCCCACCTTCAGTCCTTAAACCAAAGCTTTAGCTCACAAGGCCCACCGGGAGGCAGCGGGTTGTTACCGACATACTATCATGATAGTAAGTGTTTTTAACGAACCAGTCGCCGTTCGTGCTCTAACCCCCAACCCGGAACACTAAGAGACTTTTCGTCAGACCTCAATTCACTGGCCAATCTGGCATGATAACCTGTGTAGGCCTGAAGGTGGGACCCTTGCTTAGGTTCACTCTCTTCGGAGGTGCATTGTGGTATCGTTCTAACTGCTGCCTGATCCCCACGTCGAATCTGGGCTCCGACGCGTGAAACAGCTTTCCATCAAACGGTTTGCGGAACACAATCGTCAGATTCTTCTGGACACGTTAAGAATACTCCAATCGGAAACACTCGTCGTTGACATACGCCCTTTCGGTGGTCTGGTTTGATCTATCAGCGCCGTGTAATTTTTGTCATATCTCTACCCACTAGTTTGATGTACACAGCTTATGGAACCGAAGTCCTTGAAACACCACTAAAGCTTTCTCTTGATTTAGGTCACTTGTGACGGTGAACTGCTGTACTTGTGTCGTACGAAACCATTTCCCCACTTCAATGTCCAAAACGCCCTAGTTACACACCCCTCTATTTTTTATTTGCACTCCTCCCATTTCCCCAGTTTTCTTCAATGTTTTCATTGATCCTCAAGATCTGCAGCACTTTTTTTCCGACTGCAAGTGGTTTTAAGGTTGCTACTGTCACTGAATTCCACTCTCTCGTTTGAACTAAGAGCTTCTCCATAAGTTCACCACTGGACCTTCTAGAACGATTCACAAGCTGATAAAATCGAGGCTTAACTAACCGAGGGAATCGAATCACATGTTAGTCGAGTACTGATCATCAGCTACGTCCACGGTGAGATGTTTCCACCCAGTTGTATTGATCCACAAAAGCCTTGACAATGTATTTTTAAGTTTTAGACTTGGCTATATTGTGGCATGGCATTATACCCCCTCCTTGAGCATTGCCGCAGGCGCAACAGATAAGCGATATGCAATCACCATGCGACTGAGACAGTCAAAACAGAGTAGACAGATGCAGGTGCGCCATGTGAAACAGTGCATAGGATATCCTTCCTCACATGTGGCTGAGGAGCTGAACGGGATGCTTAGTGGGAAACATGCCCCAATGCGCGCTGCTTGCTTAGCTGTTGTCTGCGTGTGCATATGCTCATGTTCACTCTACGCTTGAATTTTGATTAGGCTGTTTAATTTTGTCGCGATATGGATGCTGGTCCACCTTCGTTCACCAGGTACAAAACTCGCATTAGCTAGTAAAAAAACAGACAGCATGTCGGATTATCTAGGGATTGTATTTCTTAGGTAAATCTGGTAGCAAACTGCAGGATAATATGCACGTTCGTATCAACACACGCTCAACTGAACGCTGCGGATAGCTGCATGCAGGGCACACAGCAAGAATGAACACCATAAATTTCAAACATTTCTATGTCTATATAACAATCTGGACAGACAACACTTGCTTCACGGGGCAGGCTGGAATCAATCATTTTGTTTGCAGTCGATTATCAGTCGAAAGTTTAACGAATGTTCAAAGTAGCGAACGTTAGCTACTGACACGTTGCTGCATTATTTTTCACAATATGCAACAGGGAGTCGAAATGCCAAATCGGAGCGGGGGGTTTGGAGCTATGCCATTATTTGCTACTGCATTTTGTCTTGTTTGTTTTGCCCCTCATTGGTTGCGAAGATGCTAAGGTGTGCGTTAAATTTTCATAGGTATCTTTTGTAACTTTAGGCGCTTACGTCACCTTGAACCACAGACCACTCGAGCAACCTAAACAAAACTGAGAAAACATCTTTTTGCGTTGTGCAACGGTGAAAATTGGATGTGCACACCAACCTGTTCTTGACCGTTTCCTTTCGACTTTACTATATGGGGTCTTGTCGTCCGAGTGGATGCCACTCTGCAAGTCTATAGGGGCCTGATGTGGCTCACCACTGATGCCCCAGATTTGGGCTGACTGCTTGCTGCTTTGGTTTTTCTTTTTCGCCCGTCTTGACTCAGTGAGCTATCTATCCATATTGGGTGCCCTGTTCTGCTCCGCTGACGATGTGCTTTTTTCTTCTTCCTGTAAGTGGAGCCAATCTATGCTGAAAAGCCGTTTCATCTTCATCGGGGATAGTCACTAGTGCCCATCTCAGGGAACTCCAGGGGCTTTGGGACCCGCGACCTTCTTGTTAGTAGTTTGAACACTTAAACGTTCGGCCACGAGCAGCTGATCAGTATTGTGGCTAACTCTCGGAATCAACTTCAGGTGATCATGTGTTGACTGGCTGCTCGACCGACGGTTTCCCACTATCGTTTTATGGAATTATTCTTCCTCGGACCTACTTATGGATTGTTGGTAATGCGAGGATATTTTGGAATTTTTATTTGGGGCTTCGTGATTGAAATATGGGTAGTGCTACATCGTGCACTGTTGATCAGCTGCTCGTTAACCGAACAGTTAAGTTTTTGAATTATTAGCCCGGAGGTAGTGGGTTCGAAACCCCCTGTAGTTTCGTGGTTCCGAATAAGGATGAAACAGCTGCACAGTGCTTCTCGGCTGTTCAGCATAGATTTGCTTCAATTACATGACGTAATCTCAATTAAAAGTTCACAAATCTCCTCACACTATCAACTGTAGCTTATATGCCCACATTTGATGTCCCATCAAAAAACGTCAGGGTGTCAGTCCATTTTGTTTCTGCCGTCATCCGACTGTGGTGACAGTCCCGGTGTGCTCGCTGGCTAGGATATTATGCAATTGGGTGGTTCGAACGGATGCTGAGGTAATGGTCGTTCTACGCGTTAGTTCTACTCAACTGATGATGATTGAAGTGTGATATTTTGAGACCGACCTTTCCTTACAAGTCTTTAGATAAGATACCTAACAGCTGCTACTCGTCTAGAGGCAGTTTAGTGCTTTCACACCCGTGACGTAGAGTAACACGACTTTAGCGTCCCCCCCCCAACAAAAAGCACCCGTAGTTCTTTTGTTCAGAGGAATAGTTCCGGAAGAGGTTAGTCCACCTTGTATTACCTTATCTGCTTAGTCGCGGCAACTTCACTACTTCTTGTGGATTTGCACTCCGTCCTCTTTGATATGGTTGAACTGTAAATGTGGAAGCTGCAATCTATGAAACCCACATAATCATGACAGTACCTGATTCTATTCACCCTGTCAATGGGGCCCGATCTAACTGATGTTTTAATGTTTGTTTCATCGACGTGACTGCTTCCTTCGGTTGAAGCAGTAGTAGTAGTTTTCTTTTTTTCATAAAGTGATGAAATCATTGGGAAGAGTAAGAGACTGCTCTGATACATTGGCACATGTGGTTGCACGCTTTTCCAGTACTAGTCCCCCTAGTTGTTTCATGAAATATGCGACGTTTCAATCAAGTTACGCGACCAAATTGCATAACATCTATCCACCTGTCTCAATAGATTCTAACTAATAACATACAAGTTATGTGCGTAACCAAGCCTTTGATTTCCGTGCTTCGGAAGACTAATTGCTCTCACTCTTTAGGAAACTAGTGCCCTGGCACATGCGCTGTGTTATGTATACATCCGGAGTGCTGTTTCTCGTGAGGATCGCACTACATCTTTTTCAGCCAGGCTATTACGCAGAAAACTACACAAGCTTGGTTGTTCTAATCCCACTGCCTATGTTTTTTTACCCGTACACTCATTCCCGCAAGTTGGCGAAACTCTCCGCACCAGTGTTGTTCCCGTCATTCGGCATGACTGATGGAGTAGGCATCAACATAGATGAATATCACTGGACCGAGCAACTTGCAAGACTTTTGCTCTCTGATCATCAGAACCTAGTCTTCAAACTTCCCTTGACTATACTCAACTCCGTTAAACCTCCGATGGACAGGAACGGACTGACCTCTCTTCCCTCGTCCCCGTTGGATAAATGTCTCTCCTCCCTCAAGTATGTTCACAACAGTGAGGTACGTTTCTGAACACAAGAACTGCAGAGATTCCGAATCAAACCCCGTTATGTACATGAATTATTGTGCCCTTTCTCCGTATTCTCATCGTCATCTTCCATACCTTAGGAATTGGTCGAACAACCCCTTACGGCCCGAAAACCGTGAGCATGCACTTTGTTAATTTTCAACCTACATTGATGCTGACTGAAGAGCTTGGTGTTACTTATTATCTGCTTAGTTTTAGGTGATGTATTACAAGACAGTCGCTTACACCCACTGCGTCCATAAGCTTCCGATTTCTTAATTCGCTGAGATGCAATACCCTTATCTCTTCGGAGATTGATGAGCACTCAGCGAAATCACGCAGTTGCTGGAGCACATATCAAACAACTTAGTGCAACTGTGCGTTCGCCGGCCTGGTATACTTGAACTTCGATGTGGTGAACGTTATCTAGTGACTGTATCGCTATTCGAATAAACTGATTCCCAGTTAACCGATTGAGGGGTTAGCCTGTTGGGATTCACGTTTTAAAAATGAAACCTGCCATAATGGCCTCTCACGTCAAGGACTTTCTGAGGTGGAATTTTCTTATGAAGGCGGAGCAGCATTTTCCCACTGTAAAGAATTTAGGGTTACCAAAATTACAGGTTTTGCCTACTCGAAGGTTTCTTATGAAGAGTAAGTATTGAATGTGGTTTCCACTAGCCTCTCGTAGAAAATTGCCTTTTGTAGTTCCCTTCAGATGGTCTCTCAAGGGTTTGAATGCTTATGTGCTTCTCTCTACACACTTCTCTGAACTTCTTACTGCTCTTGTTATTTTAGTCCATCTCGCGGGTTTTGAGGTCCGCCCCGTGCTTCGGGAACAGCTTTCGGTCAGCTAGTCTCTCAGTATTACCTGCTACTGCAAGGTTGTTGCAGAATGGTGTTCCCAAATGCATACCATCGATTGTATTAGCAAGCCAGGAGCCTTCGCATATCAGTTCCGGTCAGATATCCACCGACTGGCTTTCTTCCACGCCGAAATGCGCTGATTTCAAGGAATTGGATAATCATCTTCTACATTCTCAGAGCCCCAACCGTACTTTGTCACAAAGTTGTCACAACTCTTTAACGGATATCCATTCGTCTGGTAGTACCACGCAGCGACGTTTCTGTAATGGACCAGATCACGAGTGGCCTGGCTCTTCTGCTTCGGAAAATACTAGTTTACAGGTCCGTTGCTGTATCCATCATGTTGGTTTTTTGAAGCCATTTGAACCGTCCTGTGGTTACCCTTAAGCTGGGTATGTCTGACTATTTGCCTCGTCTCATTATTTCGTTTACTCAGTGTGGGGAGATTTGAGAATTTTCCAGTAAATATTTCGTCCTTCAAGTGAAGTCAATCTGTGCCGAAGAGCCCGGAAGCACTACGGCTGTCTAATACTCATTAGGAATAATCTACAGTGCGTATCACACCAATCTCCAGGGCGATTCGGACTCACAACCTACGGGTTAGTAGTTGAAGACTAAACCATTCGGCTGCGAGCTGCTGATTCATAGTGGTTAATTCGCGCTTAGACAGGATATAGCGCCACTCATCTCTCGATCACGGAATTTCTATCACGTAGCCACGTGTTAGCTGACCACTCGGTTGATAACTTCTAAGATGAAAGGTTCACTCTTCGTGATGATTACACTTCCTGCTGACCCGCTAACAGGTTGTTGATATAATGGCGCGACTTGCGAATTTTTCAGTCGGGAGTTCGTCCTATAGGTGAATTTAATCTATGCCGAAAAGCTGAGGAGCACTGTACGGCTGTCTCATCCTTATTAGGAATCATCAGCAGTGTGCATCCCACCAGTCTCCAAAAGTGTTCGAACTCAACAAATAAAACTTACGGGAAAATATCATTATTTTGTCTTCAAGTAGTTTTAGCTTGGAGATATTAAGTTTGCGCATTGAATTCTGCGCTGTGGCCTTGTAGCACCTCAGTCCAATAGCCATAGTTGCAGTCGAATCTGTTGTCAATAGTTTACCGAAAAAATGTACGGATCGGTGATCCTTGCTTGACTTAACTTTACAGCGGCCTTCTGGAAAGGGGTAAGTTAGATCGAAACATCCCGATTCGCTACCTCCCACGGAGCGCGACGGCCCACAAACTCCGAGCACAGCGCCATCCATTTTCTCTTCCATTACTTGATTCCTTGGACCACACGGAGACAGCCATTCAGCTTCAGTCCTAAATATCAGGATCCAGGTTTTCGATTATCATTCGCTGCGAAGCCACCATTCTGAACAGGACAGTGTCAGCAGGGAAAATTCTGATAGGCTGGAATCTGGTTTGTAAAGGACATATCCAGACCCTTGTATGTGATACCTGCGAATTAGTCTGGAAATAGAATACTGTAGAATGATGTAACAACTTTCTCCAGCACCGTTGTTCATATCCTGCCTTTGCGACGTATATCCAGCATGGACCGGAAGCGCAGTGCCATTGCACTCTCATTGTGCCTGTGGTTCGCCTGCCTCTAGGTACACTGGAGACACGGCCTAAGCTAGGTTGCGGAAAGTTATTCGTGACGAGCTTGGCTGACAGGCGTAACCAACATCCATGATGGTTCCCTTTCTAGCAACTATCATCGCACAGTGGGTAGGTTAGCTGGCCGGTCAATTTATCACAAATCAGGTTATCGCTGTCATTAGAATGCTAAGTTACCACAGAGGTTAGTTTGTATCATGGCTGGCTCCTATGGAAACCAGCTTTAGTGGGTTCCTCATGGTTTGCCGCCTCCAAATACAAAACCACTTTCGGTCGGCTGCTTCAGGTAGTGTCTGCAGAAGGGACAATCAATCGAAGCAACGCCGCCAGTGTTTTGATCTTTGCCTTATGTCACTCTGATGTTGGTTGTCATGCCTAAAGATGTGCTGGTAAGTGCGTAGTTCTTGGCCATTCCAAAGTGGGTGAGAACCGTGCGGAGCCGCTGGCGATGTGGTTGAGGCAAACGAGAAAGAGTGCCCGATAGGAAGAAATGGCTACTCGGCTCACTTCTGATTACATGTTGAGTCAGCGTGCAACGGTATGCTGTGGAATGTATCCAGTCGCTGTATGGTGAGCATTTCTGTTCAGAGAGTATATCAGTTTACTCCCAGTGGGGCGTGAGGGTGATTCCATGGTCATAAAACGTTCGCACGACACTTATCGTGCATGAAAAGCCGGCCGGTTCCCGTTCGGAATTCTGATGCAGCCAAAAAAATCCCCCAGGATAACCACCTCACTCTAAGTTTCCTCACAGTTTCGAGCAATCGGGGTTCATGGCCTCGCGGTTAACTCATCTTTCCCGATTCGATAATCTAAGTCGACAGGGTCTACACAAAACGACAATGCGACGCGACGCGGATGACTAAAAAACTCGATAGATAAACTGGCTTCTGACGTGCCCTCCAGGGTTCTGGAATCCAGAGCTGTTTTAAGCTTCGTAGGTTCTAGAGAAAGAATTAACGTGATGTTCTGGCTTCGAATGATAGAAAAAGCATGTCAACTTGTAACTAAACCCACGTCTGTTGTCAGTATATCTCATTATCATCCAAATTTTCCACTGTTTGCGATATACTGTAGCAAGTGGGTTAATAGTTAGGTACCAAATCTGCTGAACCACTGACACTGATAGTGTTTGCTCGAAGGTGTTAAAATGGTCGCGATGTATCCAGCCTTGCATGTGACCTGTTGCGATAGTTACCCATCCGAACTAGTGAACACCAGTCGACGGAGACCATGCTGAAGGCGTGGATAAGCAATTTTTGTCACCGAAAACTATTCGATTTTTTCCCCCACTCAGGTTGATTTTGACCCCGAACGTTTGGCTCTATTAAACAACGCCGTGCACTTAATGAAGCTACTGAATCAGATAATCAACGATCGTCAAATGGATCCACGAAGAAAAATGAAGTGCCTGCTGGATGTAAGTATTTCTTAAAACTTGCTACTAGAGTTAACTTCGCTCTCTTTTGTGCGTTATTACGCGTTCTTGAAACAGTTCACGGACGCAAGATCGCGTCTGCTACCAAGTTTTTGTTGTTAATTGGAATTGAGTGTGTCGTCTGATTGCTAGCCAATTATCTTATTTACTGGACCGCCGACCGAATTCAATCAAACGCACGGAAACAATGTTCTCATTCCACGAACGCTTGGACTTTGAATGAAGGAGTCAAAGACTACTCTACAAGATGGTATTTGGGAGCGCGTGTCTGATAATCACGTGTTTGGCTATGGTTGCATGGTCTGCATTTTGAGTAGCTTGTTTCGCATTAACAGCTAGGTATGCGCTGACCGTCCGTTACTTTGTGATAATTGTCTGTCCTGCCGGCAACGTTAGTCAGCCTCGGCTTCAGAGCATATTCTCCAGCATTCAGGCTTGTTACAACCAAGAGATACCCAATCAGACTGGGTCATTCAACGGTACCGCAGACAGAATCTATTGGGTCACGGTACCCACAGAGGTCGTCAACAGTCTGGTGCACCAACGAAATGTCACTGAATAGAGGACACTAGAGGATTGAACGACAATGTTTGACTTCCAGGTGATCATACCTGGCCAAATAATCGTGGCATATGTTCTCATATTTTTCTGCACTGGCCGGACTTGCAGTACCCTACGCATCTTTTCCGTTTATTCTCGGGTTTTGCGGGATGAGCCAACCATAGGTAAGTAAACCAACCCAAGGTCAAGTAAATTGCTTTTGAAACTATCTTTTCAGTTAAAATGAGCATGTAACCGAGATCGATACTCGACGCTCAATACACCTGGATCAACCACAAAGTTCGAGACACGCCGTCCAAGATATCCCAGTACCATCTTACCAATCAATTCCTCCAATGCAACTTGAGGACCACTTCCTAATAGGTCTTTTTACCATAGCCCACTGAAGAAAAGGTACTCAATGATCCGTTTTAATCATATTTCCTTCCATTTCAGTTCCGTAAGGTGCACCCGGACATATTCTGGCTGCGTTTTCGTGACCAGCAAACTGCCTCTTACTACCTGAACCGCTTACAACGACGCATCGATGCCCAACCCCAGCCGACGATTTTAGAAAAGATCACAAACGCCTTCCGACGTCGCCGTCAGAGCCCACCTAAAGAGTACCCATCATCCAAACCGTCTACTTCTAGCCTGTAATCTCCGGACGATGTAACTAGACACCATCCTCGGTGCATTCACATTTCAGCTCGCGCTTTTATTAAGCTCACCAGCAAACTTCACCATTCCGGATGTATCCTATAATAGGGATATTTGCTTTTCTAACAACCTATTTTTATTCGAATGCAGCGTATTTCTCATTCCTGTCGTCGGATGTAGCCCAAGGATGTAATCAGAACTTTCCGAACACTTGTGCGTTGGCCGATGTTCCGAGGGGCTGATTTCTCACCCTACGATTGTAATACAAACAAATAGGTTTCGAGGCCAAATGTAATGGTTATTCTACGCACGATATCTCAGTATCCTTCCTACCTTAGTTACTCCATCCAACTTCTGAACCCCCACAACACGAAGATTGGATTAAGGGTGTTTCTCTAAGCTATGAGTAGATTAAAGCCATTTGTGGCCGGAAACTGATGTTGTGTAAGATCAGATTCCTCTTCGATATCCAACAGAACACGTGAGAAAACCATATCACTAAGTTGCTTTTGACACACGTGATCAAAGACTGGTTTAATCACCAGGGTACTAGAAATTATTGCAAGTTTTTCTGGGGCTTGAATTCACGAAAATCCCAAAAGACCAAGTGTAAACTTGGTGTCAGATAGCGATAAATAATTGATGTGGAGAAGAGACGATTTTACTGTGGTGAAAGGTCATCGTGCACCAGCAATCCACTGGGCTATACACAGGACGGTCAGGCAACACGTACAAAATCTCGTCTGCCAGGTTGACTGATGAATGAGTTCAGTTTCGACAGTCGTAGGTCGTATCTGCGGTGGTGTGGGTGTCATAAAATAAGTTAGGACAACAAAATATTGCTTTGACCGGTCGCTGATGTTCCTAATTGTTGTGGTTTCTCTCCGATTGATGTTTTGTCTACGTTTCGGTATCCTCTAGTCGAACCCTAAGTCAACAAACAAAACCCAGCGTCTAGTATACAAATTACGTGGCCGAGATACAAGGCTGGTGTTGCTCCGCTGCTGAAAATATTCATTACAATGGCATTCTTTGGTGGGTTCATGTCACGTCGGCCCGACAATTCATTTGATCGGAGGAAGGCAGGGTGGGCTTCAACACTTCAGCCCGTGAGTGGTGCTGCTGGGCGTTGCACTACTACCTAGATAATTAAATCCAACTTTCTGGTTATCTTGATAGCACGATCTGCTTCGGTGCCATTCTCACCAGACTTGCAATGGCGTTTTGCACTTTGAAGGTGTAAAGCGCATTCGAGAGTAGTTTTGTATCAAGATGAAACCTGAACCGAATGGTGTGACATCATCTGCACACTTAAATCCTATGGGATGGTGATACATGCAGGAGATAGCAGTTAATACCAAGGATTTCTTCGGTAATCAATCATGGTGTAGTTGAACACAAAAGTGCTGTAAGGCAGCCCTGACAAGCGTCAGCTTTTCCGTGACGTTTTATAGGCTGAACCAAACATTCATTTTGTTTGCGAGGGACGGTAACACCCGATTTCTCTTGACCTGATGCCCTAAAGATATAGACGAATCAGCTGGATTTCAGCTGCACAACTAAGCCTTCATCGAATAGTTGGGGCCATAGTACTTGTGGATATTTGTAGCACCACCATAGTGCGTCTCATGATTCGCCGTATGACAAAGTACAGAACCATCCCTTTGTATGGAAAGGTCAGTCGTCAAGCTCAATAGGCAGTACCAAGAATGCGAGTCATAGCCAAACGCGAGTCGACCGACATGTTAGCGTTTGCACTTCCAAATTTGTGAAAACAATGGTCCGTGCTTGAAAACAGTACGGACAACATTCTCTGGTCCATTCTGCGGTGTTTGCCATTTTGTCCATCATTCTCTTGACAAAGTTCGCGAACAAAATAGCCCTCTAAGAAGAATGCTTTTATTTGGGTAACAGCTGTATACACTAAGTAAGCCTTTATTATGAGGCTGAAAATAATGACCACAAAATAAGAAGCCTGTATTCTTCCGTTAATCAGAGATACTTCAATAAACACGTCAAGTGCTCACAGATCGCCGTAATCGTATGCAGGAGCCTTAGCACCAGGCAGTTTTCTGAACATACAGGGTCCTTATTCTCGTACGTACATTGGACACTTCGAGCATTTGGAGATCTCTGTGGAGTTCGCGCAATATTACCGCTGTATTCGGTAGCTTGAACTGGCTCCGGCGGTTTCGCTCGTGTTGCGTACAATCATCGATGTGTTGGTGCACTCTTCTGGTTGTCTGAAATATTCGGAGTGCCGCTACTTGTGTGGAAGTGAACCAAGTGTCAGCCGTGGTGGCGTCAATGGGCACGGGGTGTACACTAGAAACTCTTGGTAAAAATGAAACATTTAAATGTGTTTGTAATTTTGCGGTTTTGCTTCTAATAAACCGTGGTTAGAAATGCGCGGAGAGAAAAACAAAACGCTAAGCCCGCGAAATTCACTCATTTGCACACTAATTTGATTTGAGCGGGAGACTCAGCTGAATTTCGCATTTATAACATTAGCCTTCTGCTGGCTGTGCTGCATAAGGCCGTCTCGTGTTTCAGTTGATACGATAGTTGAGATATCGCAGTACATTGCTGAGAACCCTTCAGCAACCCTATGAGTGATATGTTCCATCTAGAAAATGTTGGGCTGTTCAGAACCAAATGGTAATGAGGAACTCGGGAATCGGCCGACATCATGTATTTCAAGAGAATAAATATACCAAAACAGGTCGAAAAATAGACAAAAATCACATGCATGTAAGTCGACCAAAATCTAATACAGCCCGAGGAATCCTGCTTCACCTGTGCAGTGGCTCCAGGTAGTTCGTACTCTCCGTACCCTTGACAATAGCCATCGTTGAATATTACACACTACTTTCTGCCCTTTGGTTTTGTCGATTCCATGTAGCCTTTAATATAACGTTTGTGAATTCCATAAGTCTCTGAAAGATGCAGTGCAACGACACGTTAGACGCAGCTTGAAAAACTTGCATCAGGGACACATGAAGTGGGATTAAATTTTGTGGGCAAAACTCACTGGGATAATAAATAGGCACCAGCTCATCACAAAACAACCGCACAGCGCACGAACTCAGCCGGAAGCAGAAACCCGGCTCTGGAGTTATCAGTAACCATGGGTAGTCCATACGTAGACTGTAGAAGAGGGATGCTCAAATCGAGGGGTTTGCGCCGATAGGCATCACCTCCGAGCATCTGTTTTACACGTGACGAACCAACCAATCCAGTATTCGTTCATTAAACAGTAGGAAGTTATTGGTGGGTCTTTCGGAAAGTATAGTTCCAGGGAATGAGCAGACCACAAATAATTCCTCTTGGATGTGGAGTAGCTAGTGGAAGGGAACGCTTACGTGTTACGTCTAAGTCAGTTTATTCCTAGCCTTACAAAGGCTGACTTGATTCGTTATCGTGCATATCCATGGGATAATGCAGAATGAGAACACAAGGCTAACAGAATCCAAATCGATAGGGTATAGTTCATCCCGTGAAAGGGGCGGTCGCTGCTAAGGAGTTACTACGATGCCCTTATGGACGTTATAGGTTGCCCCGAGCGACAGTTGGAGGCGTATGTACTTTGATGAGGCTTGCCCGCCAAGGTCTAGCGGCGTACTTTACCACCTGCCTATCCAGTCTACTCAGGAGATCCGGTAGGAAAGTAGTTTTCCGGCAGGTAACTGCGGCATCCATCTTCGCACCAGCTTCGGTTTTACTTCCGCTGTCCCCTAATTATCTCGCGCAGGCAATATGATAAGGTAACAGGATGCGCGAGGTTGTGTTTTTATGTGAACTTCCGAGTAGGTTCAGCTCGTTCGGCACCCTGACCGATAACACTTCGACGTGGTGGCTCAAGTAGGTTGCTTATCGACCCATATAAAACCTGAGTGTGCTGTGTATTCGTGTGCGCCTCCACGTGAGAAAACGGCTTGCAACAGACGTAAAGCAAATTTACGTAGTGATATCTTCAACTAATGGGCTTGACTAAACAATTTTTTTGCTGCAAGACACTCTGGCACCTGCGGGGCAATCTGTAAGGCTTCAGTGACAAAAGGAGCGACGATGTGAAAATCGTTTGTTACGCTATTGCTTTTCGCAAAGTCGGTGATGACAATAGTTCGATTGAAATGAGCAGCTGTTGGATGCAAATTGCGTCCTTGCAAGTGTGTGCGCAGCACGAGCGGTACGCTTTACCAAAAACATATGTCACCCGGATAGAGGATATTGAACTACCAAAACACAAGTACCTCACACTAGTCCTACACTTTTTGGTTTGCCAGAATGGGATCAAGCTAGTCAAGGAGTGAAAGACAAAAAATGAATGAACAGCTCACCTGTGAGTATCTTAGAAACAGCAGCTTCATGAGATCCCTGAGCCTGAATGGTAATTGTGTCCCTGTGTTGTGGATCCTCAACACGTCCAGCAGAACAGGCGAGCGTCAATTGCAGTCGTTTCGCGAATGCGTCTGGATCAATTGTGAAGGTTTCCAGGTTTGATACCCGAGTCTGCAGCGAGCAGTAAAACAAACGGAAGGTAGACAAACAGTCCGTTGCAAATGAAGGGCAAAACCGCCGGCATTTCACAGTTCACCTGACTAAGTCACCTGTTTCAAAACTGATAAATCAAGTGTGCGTGTGAAGGTCTGTGATAAACTGAACATGGCATCGATCACCATCAGACAAGCTTATTGTTGATAAAAGTAGTTCACCTGCAATACCCTTCTGGTGCCTAGCTGCCATACCACCTGAAGGAAGCAAGAGGGCTGACTATGGGCAACGAGACACGCCAAAATAACTGACACTGTCCAAAATCGCATCCTATTTATCTTACACAACCCCTGAAAGACCACAGCTGTTGACCAAATCATTAATTCATCCACTTTCCTCCTAACGCAGGGTGTAGCGCTCCAATCTTATCAATAACTTTAGCAAACCCTTTATGTTGTACTTTGTGGCGTTATAAGCTCACAGGAAGGATAATCTAAGTGGATATGTGAAACTTCATTTTGATAAATCGTCACTCGAGGAGCTAGTCAATAGGTGACCACGTGATGTGGCTTCCGTGATTGAAGGATGAGTGGGGCTAAGTCCTGTCTAAGTGAGAGCTAATCACACTGCTGATCAGCCGCTCGTGACTAAACAGTTGGGTTCTGAAGGCTGCGGGTTCGAAACTCTGCGCACTGCTCACGATTCCCAACAAGGACGAAACAGCTGTACAGTGCTTCCGGGGCTTTCAGCACAGATTGGCTTCATTGACAGGATGGAGTCTCTATTGAAACTCCGTATGGTTCGTTATCGTTTGTTTGCTCAACCGTAGCTACTCCTGTGTAGAGTCCACATTGCCTCAACAACACAGCAAAGGTGAATAGCCCGCTCCTCATGTTTGGAGACGCAGGATCGAGTCGTAGATGTAACTCACTCGAGATTGAGGAGTGAAATTAGTCCAACTGTCAATCACAGTCATTGATCTGAACTGAACGAGCAGTTCGACAAGCTGCAGAGTACTCCACGACTAACCTAAATTGCATACCGTATGATGATCTAACCACCGTGGTAAACGTCCCCATTGAAGAAAGGACACGTTAAATTGTTTAATATTTGAACTTCAAGGGTCGTTCAGCTGTAGCACCCTTTCGGTGCCTAACTGCCATGCCACCAGAAGGAAGCACGAGGGCTGGGATGCTGCCAGGTTGCCCAAACCTAGACAGGGGAAGTCGAGAGTCAGAGGTTGGATTCGAACTACGGACCTTTCGGTCAGTAAATTCGCGCTCTAACCAATGAGCCATCTCGCTTCAAGAGTGCAACACTGTCAAGAAAGGAGCTCACCAGCTTTTTTCCATTCTTCATGACCACCGTCAGATCTATTACAGGCGGCTGTTTCTTGCGCCATAGCAATGAGGGACCAGCACCTTCGGGAGGGCTAATACGATAGGCGAGTGGCAATTGTTGCAGTGTACAAGAAAACAATTGTTGAAAGCGCATCAAGTATACTGGATTGGCCAGGGTGCTTTCGGCCGCCTCCAGGTACATGTTTGGGTTGCAGAATTTCATCAACAAAGGATCGAGTTGAACTAAACTGTAATAAAAGAAATAGAGAGGATGCTTTTAGATGTGTGAACAAAAACCAGAAGTCGAAAGTAAAAGGTTAGGTAACTCACAGAAGTGCTCGTTTGCATGGTAAAAATGCACGCTATATCTTCCAAATAGCTCCACCTTGCCGAAGAACCTTCATCTATTTCATCGGTTCATTGTGAAAAAGATCAGGATGTATTCATCTGTTATTTTGCACATTCATGTAGAGATAACATTGCTGCCCATTTTAAGTCATTACGTAATCTATCATATTTCACAGGAATCGCAATATTGTTGCAGAATAGTGGAGTGAACGGGGCTAGGGAATAACGGTCCGAGGGATGTTTAATTGATAGAATCCCCAGCATTCATGGTATTATTGATTTTGTCGTAGCTGATGGAGTTTGTGGTGGTCCTATTAGAAAGGATCACAAGCTATTGCTCTGGTCATCGATTTTAGCGAGGAACGGTCATAATTCTTCCAATTCTGTGGAGTGGTACAATCCCTTCCTTGAAGAAACCTGCCTCTGGAAGAAGACAAATACACCTGCCTTCGGTATTTTCGCCCGTCTAAACTGTACTTGTGCTGTGTAGGTTTGACAGAAGCAACGCTTTTCCAGGAAATTTCATACAGTGCTGACTGAGACGCTCTTCAACAAACTAGGTCTAATGGACAGCACTTACATGCAGGCAGAAGTGCCTCCTTAATGCTTTTAATCGCTCGATCTCACAGAATGATGATACTCCCAGCGCATATGCGCATCAGCTCAACACAAGCAACGAACATCCATGTCAATGGTCTTCAAAGAAATGACTGGTACTAACGTCCACTTATCCAAATTCGCTCATTATGGTACGCAAAAAGTGTTGTTGAAGCTGGGGTAGCGGTCTGTTTCCAAACATAAAAATAATTTTGGACTGGTCTAACGCTATCTATTTTCTGAAGCACGTATACAAGAAGGTCCTGAGCTCTTGTGACGTCACTAAGACCGACTGACCGTCCCTCTCTCTGGCGAAAGCTGAATAAGAAACACAGGAAACGCAACAAATCAGGAACTACGAGCCTGATGAACACCGACTTATCCTGCTTTTCAATTTCACTGCCCATCCGTGGTATCCTCAGCTGGATAACAAGTCAGGGAGAACCCGATGGTATCAAGCGACTGTTCAGCAACAGCGTTAGCATATTAGAGTCTGAGTAGGTGTTCTTCAAGTTCAACGGCGAGAGTTGAAGATGCTGCTTACAATGGCCCGTATTACGACCCTATTGCATAGTAGCGCGCAATTGAAGAAAGCGAACGAATTCGTTGTTATAGTGTCGCCTGAAATTCTATCAGACTGGTGAAATGCGCAGCTATTCAAGGAGGAATATTTCGCTTTGGAAACAGGGACAAACAACCAAGATACAGAAAAGGTGATGTGTAAGGGAAGTACTGATAAACGTAGAACCCCATTGTTTAGCGATTTTTCAGTCATTAGGTTACATAAGCGTAAGATTCAGCTAAGCAGGAATACTGCAGTACGCCCTCTATGAGAAACACCATTGTGGTGGCAGTCGAACATTTGTGTTTGATGATACTCACCGTTTACTTGAAGCACAAACTAAACAATGTGTGAAAAGCTGACTTTTTAGCATCTTCAAGGTAATCCATCACTTCTAAACACAGTTACGGCCATACAATAAATGTATTATGGACATTCAGAGGAAAAGATTTGTTACACAAGACTGTTTAATTTTTTCTTCAAGTTGGACAAACCGCTTACAGAATTCCTTTTGTTCGTTGGCGGAGCTGGTTCCTTGTGCAAACTATCTTCATCTGGGTATCTGCGCCTCTATTACATTGATTCATCTGGCTTTACTGTGGACTATGTACCCCACATGCGTTCAAAATCTTTTAATTTCTCTGTCACGCTTTGTCGAGAAGCAAACCCTGGTCTTTTTGGCGACGGACAAATAGTCCCATGAATAAGCCATCCGTAAAAAACACTACTATCGCAGCACGATGTGCAGCGCTTCTCAGATAACTAACGACCGCTTGCCTTAGCTCGTCTTATTTGGGTTAACAAAGGAGCAGGATAAGCTCAACAGCGCAAATGAAGCTGTTTCATTTTCAGTTGAGTTTTGATATGCAGGGGTAAAGAGCTCCACGCTCTGTTACAGGCGCAGACAACTCATTGTAAAAAAACTTTGAACTGCCAGAATTCATCATTCAAGGCATCTCGGATGGACGGCTGTCATAAAGAAGTTATTCGAAACTATAGTCCAAACCAACCCCTTCAGTATTAGCTTAAGGGAAAAATTCATGAAGCTGCTTATACTTAAAGTAATCTAAGAGAGGGAAGAATTCTCCGGTCTTGAAGATGACGGCCACAGTCTCGCTCAAGTTGGGAACCGCGGTTGTGAAGGATCCTAGATTGGCTCGTTGGTTTCACATACCAAAAGTCACTATTTCATACATACATCCCTGTAAGTTAGAGTTCATCAGTAGCTCAGCAGAGAGTATACGTAAATCATGAGCAGTTTCTATAAAGAACGAAATGACGGACATTGTCGCCCAACATGAGAGCACGAAATCGAATGTGAATACATACTGATCACTTGGACTGAAAACCGGTACGAATGAATACGGAGCCGTATTACTATAGTTCAGTGACTGGATGCACAATTTTATACAGGAGTTGAGTGATCCTGAAGACAGGAATCCGAATTAGCACGGGCCTATCACGACAAGAAGGCCCATAATACTTTTTCACCTGACTTGGTGCATACAAGTTTTTCAACTTTTAAAAGTGAATCGGCCATCGTTAGCTGCCGTTCTCCATATCACTCCAAATAACATTATCAGTAACACGATTCACTTGTAAAGGGCTAGTGCGTTATGACAACCAAGGGCGATTCGGTCAAAACCTTCAACCTGTTCCAAGAAGTCTGCTTCAATGGGGTTCAGTTATGATCGGGTGATGAGTTTCTATAGATGGTAGACGGTCGTTCTCTCGTGGATCTAAGTGTTTTCTGTATGGCTCCCATGATTTACCTTCTTCGAGGGGGTCAGCAACGAGAAAAATTCCCGCAGATGTGTTGCCTCACAGTCAGAAGTACCAGACCGCACTTTTTATATGGCGTCATATGGCATACAACAATCATGTGCACTAAACGAGCACAAGCAATGAAATACTGATGCTTCATCCAAGCTAAGGCAGGAGCAATCGACAAGTCCTACAGACACCGCTCTACGCATGGAACTTCTAAGCAAAGGAACTTTCGATTAGCATCCTTTTGTGACAGCACACTGAATTGAACTTTTGAAGCGGAAAAAATGTTCGACAACTCACCTAGGGTCATCCTTGCGTTGCAGGCCACGCTGTCGTACGTACTGATCAACAACCTTTCGTACTTCCGATTGTAGGATACATGCATTAGGCCTGGGGTTAGACAAGTCGAATAGGGGAGTGTGAGTAGGGATTAATGGGTATGGAAACGCAGGTTCCTCAATTGGATTCTGGAATTACGATTACTGATAGTAACAACGAAATATGAGCGTGAAGTCGGTACAAGCAGGAGGAACCGATGGGAAAGAGGGATGTGGCCGTACGAACCAATGACAGTAGACCGGCATACCAACAGACCATCGTTTACAAAAAGTAAGTATCAGCAACAAGAATCGCATTTCGATGATGCACCATTAGTCAAATCACGAAACTAGGGGGGGGGGGTAATAAGAAAGGCTCCGATTCACGCTTAGGTACCATAACTGCATATGTTTAGATGGAATGATGTCCAGTTAGTGAGGACCAAACCGAGCGTCCAGCGATATGACAGGCTGGAACCACATCATTTCAGTTCCACCTAAAATCTGAGTGTATCCGGACTATCTGGTTTCTCGTTTTCCTCCTACATGACTGTGCCAACTTCGAAGATCAAAATAACAATAGTCACAGAGGTTCTACCTAAGGCTATGCACATAGACTTGAATAACAGAGTAGACGGACGTGATTCTGGGACAGAGTCCAAGAACGAACAACAGGCTGATATTGGCCTGATTTCTAGAAATCCAGTACAGTCAATCATGAAAAACGTGTGGTGATTTCTATGCTTAGGATTCCGAACTTACAAGCCAAAACCCTCAAGGTTGTTCTATCCACACAACAGACATTCTTCCGTCCGACTGCTTGTGGTGCTAGACAAGCTGTAGCTAACTGCTGTCTAGGATTATACGGTGCTTGGGAGTAGACCGAAACCGTTACGGCCTACTTGGGATTTGCTGCACCAATCATCCAGCAGTTAGTCCATTCCAAGAGTGAAAAACAAGACCTATTATTGACGTAATACACTATTCATAAGGTTGCTGACAGCCCATGACCGGTTTCGCCCTTTTTGGGGTTCATTAAGTAGGCGCAGTCCCCGAGTTTCCGTCAGCCTTATGTTCTACCTGAACCCAAACTGCACGAAATTAGCGAAATACACTCATTTGCAAACAAATTTGGTTTTCCGGGGGACTCACCAGGAACCCAGCTGAATCTCTCGTTTATGATGTTTTTAAGGGATATTTCGAATATCGTACCAACTGAAACATGAGGCGGCCTGGTGCAGCACATTCAGTTGCTTGAAAACACCATAAACGAGAGATTCAGCTGGGTTCCAGGTGAGTGTCCCGCAAGACTAAATTTGTTTGAAAATGAGTGTATTTCGCTAAGACCTATTATTCCCTTTCAGCAGGGCTCACTAGCGGGAAATATCTCCCGACATATCCAGATTTGGAAGTTGGTCATCTGACATATGTGCCTGTTCACCTACTCAGATAGGGCCCTCCAAACAGGACCAGTAGACGCAGTGCTTCGAATATTGCAATCCTGGCATACTACTGATGTTTCATCCTATAAGGTCGGGAACTAGCGATGAACTGTTCAGAAATAAAAAGGCAAAATCCACATCCTGGTCACCTAATTTACAGTATAAGGCCGGCTCAACCGAAATAATCCAGCTGTCGAGCCTGGCTTGAAAGAAAAGAACAGTAAACCGATAATGTCAACATAACCACGTGATAAAACCGCCAAAACTGGGTGCCCTAAGGGATATTATCTCATACACCCAGGGGTACAGGACTAGCTCCCACTTCCTTATTTTGTTCAATGCAATAAAACAAAGAAGTTGGGAGTAAAAGATCCTAAGAGGGATTTGTATTTCGTGGAATGTACGTAACACGGACACAAGCTTTGAACGAACCCATAACCAGAAAGATTGAACAGCGCCGACGAAGGGCCCGTAATGATTCGCACCTCTTCAATATGTGGGGGTCCGTGGTACCCAGGTGGCCAGTCGTTAGTGGACTTCTTCGAGGGAACTGAATTATTCGGTTCATTCAAGGCCTTCACGTTGCAAAGGCTGCAAATATGAAGAAATCCGATATCTTATCATTGCATTCAAACGTATTTTCGGTCCAAGATCAAGAAAAATTTACCTTTGGAGATGTGCAAAGCTACCTATAGGGTCTGAAGACCACTTTGAAAGGATGGGAAAGATAGGTTTACCGGTACACCTAATTTTTACTGATATAAGCATCACGCTGACTGACAACGCCTGTTAGTTCCTAATTCCTGTTGCAAGTACTTCGCGGAGACGAGGAATCGTCGCTATTCATTGAGAAAGAAGTCACTAAATCAGTCAGTCATCAGAAAGGGAGAAACTGAAAGTATGGTGTACAGACAAACAAGTCACAGATAGAACGATCCAAAAAGTAAATGAAAAGTAAACGTTGGTCAGTCGTGTGCAGAATTTAACGACATCACCTACCAATAATTGAGTGATTCGACAGGCTTAGAGAGAGTTCCTTCAAAACGAGAAGGAATTAGAACATTCGCCAGAGGAAGATACTAATATAACTTCGTCGATCGAAATTACATCGACGGTCGCCTAGCAGAACACGAAACGGGGTTTTTGTCAAAATTATTGTTACTTGTTAAGCGATAGTACGATATATTTAGTTTATATATATATATATATATATATATATATATATATATATATATATCATAGTTTTGTCCACTGACACCACACACACACACTAGTGGACTGCGGCATGAAATTTCAAAATGGAATCAACCTTTACAAATGGACGGTTATTGCGTGCGAGAAAAGCTACGCCGATTATCTCTGATGTATTAAATCTGGGTTACACTGTAAGGCTTCATATACCTATTGCATCGCAGCAGAAATCCTTCAGCACGAATGTGCGTATCAGAGGAAAACTGTTAGCAAGCCACACAGCGAGTGAATGGAGGTCAACTCAGCCCTAAAGACCTGAATAAAGACAAATCTCAGGAAAGCGAATTTAGTTCACTGGGTGTTTATACCAACGCCCAAATATGAATCCATCCGTTTATGGTATGGGAATATTCAGTGGTTGCCGACCCTCCATACGAATTACGCAAGATCTTACGATTTTTCTGTTTGCCGTCTACGAAACACAGACCACCAAATGACACTCTAAAGCAAAACCGTGCAGGTTAGTTGTTTATTGGATAGCGGCTGGTAAATCCAACATGCCAGCATTTAAGTCACCGAAATCCATGAAATCAGCTGTGCGTATGTCCAATGTGGCACCCGCCTGGTTGTTCACGAAGTACGACGACAATATTATATCCACGTTTAATGCTGTAACTATATCATCCCTAGGAATCATTTGATTCACTTCATTATCACTGGAAGATATAAGTACACACACAAAAAGTTACCACGAATGTGAAGAAATAAATTCGACTTACGCATCGTGGTCATGATTTATGGACGTGAGGGTCAGGATACCGGGTTGTGGTTCAGTCACAGACACTAGGCCCTGATCCTGCATCGCTTTGAGGAAAACACTGACCTGAGGTGGTTAGAAGATGGGAGAAGGAGCGGGGTGAAGCCCAGCTAATCTCGTTTTTAGTGCGAGAGGCAAGTATAGGATGCCTCAACAACGTCAGAGGAAAGCACCAATTCCAGTTCAGTATTCCACCATCTTGATGAAGCACATTAGGAGGATACCAGGATGCATCATCATTCTGATAGGGTAGTAAATATGAACCGCTTTCGACGGCTTTTGCGTTTGGTTAACGAAAGCTGAGTTAGCTGGAGAATTTGTCAACGACAGTTGTTGAAATGAGATACAATCTTTCATTACTACACATAAGCAGCTTTGTAAAAATGTGACCGAGGAATACACACAATACTGCTCTCGAAGATGAGCCTACTGAGAAGAACAGGTTCCAGTAAACCGGTAAAACAACTCTTTGCCATCTTGTCACCTAAATTGCACACAAAAAGTGCTGACAAAATAAGGTCTCAAACGTAATGCCTTCGGGAGCATCTCCAGGAGGAACAGTTCCAATGGTGTGCGTTGTTCAACGGGAGATCAGTGCACCAACATCAGCCAGTACAGAATAGTCTGTTCCTATCATGTGTAAATTACTAATGATTAACCTGTTACCTGGTCACAAAAGAACGGTGAAAGAAGATAATTGTTAGAAACTTTCCAGATACTGAGTTATCGTTCACTGCATAAACCTCCTTGGTATCTTCAGCACTTCAAGTTCATTATTGAGGCAAATTTTGGTAGTTCAGGTTGCACCACTGGTGTCACTGACGCACCGCACAGCTCCAGTATACCGTGACGAACTGACCATAGTATCTCGGTTGGTGATGGAACGATTGCAACCAAAGTGTCCACCACGGCGAGCAAATCAACGATCAATCCTCAGTCCGGTTGGCAACGCTCTTGCCATGCCAAACCACCGATCAAGCTGATATGAGCCGAGAAGAGCCCAAAGGATTGGGCAGCAAAAGTACGAGTGATATTGTCCAGTTGTCGCTAACTTGGAACTATGAGACAGTAACAAGTGGTAGTGATACTTGGAGTTTCATCCGTTTGTTCCAACGGTTAGGTCCTCTGTGGACAGCGGTCTCAATGGAAGGAAATTTAGTGCCACAAAAGCTATCTCTATAACGGGCGCTTAACCCTTGTAGCACTATGCTGCCACCACACAAAAGAGTTTACCTAAGAGGTGGTACACCAGTTCACGTACAGTTAAGCTTGTAGTTACATTTGGAGGTTAAACTCAACAATTTCCTAGTGAGCCTATCGTTCAAGCAGAGGAAATACACTACTGAAAAATAAGGAGTAATTTGCATCTGTTGCATTCTACTCCTGTATCACCGGCATCGCGCGAGTGCAGCAATAGCGTGCGCAGATCCAAGCTCTTCTCATGAACGATCCAGAGTAAACCACTACACTTCAGTAAGACAGGATTGGGTCTATACTCTAAGAACTAGTGTAGGTGCAGACCATCGGTAACTATGGTTGTCTACACGATAAACTACCTGAACATAGACTTCAATAAAATGAAAGCAATTTAGCAGCGAGGAAAAAGTGACTAATCGCTAGCAAACGTGTAATCAAGACGAACAGTTCGTGTAAGCCACAGTTCTAACATCCATGCGCACGGTAAAGCGGCAACAAAATGAATACACTCTCTTGGTTCTAGCGTTTGACGAACAAAGCGATTAATGACTGCAAGTCACAAAAGCCCGCTGCTGGTAACATCTAATTCATCGCTAACAAGGCAATCCAAGAGTGCTCCGGAGTGGCCTAAAACGCGATTCTACAGTAACCACTAAATGGTCTTTACAGGAATGCGCTTTTATTGAAGATATGTCTTAGCATGTACCACATGCGTGTTCTTAGAGAACAGCAAAAACCGCGCTTACGAGTGGGGCGCCGTAGTTTCACTAACCATTCTCGGTACGCGTGGAACTGACAAACGACGAACCCGACTAACCAGTACCCTGCTAACATTAGCAGACGGAAAGCACCGACCTTGCTGTGTTTTATACGTGACAAAATTCCAATAAACCAAAAAACTCCCTGAATCCACAGCTATCGTGGAATCTTCTTTGAGGAACACCAAAATTTGTAATGGTCAGTGTTGGTCAAACAACAGCTCGTGGGAAAGTCACATCAACCACCTACAAATATTCAGATTACCCGAGATCAAGTCCCAGGTACTTCCTCTACATTCACCAAGAGGCATCTACTATCACCACAGGCAGGAAAATCACGGTTGACAATGAGATCCCACAAAGTTTGTTTTACCATCTTTAAGGCCTTAAAGTGAAAACACGGATGGCGGGGACCAGATGTTAGCCTGCCGCGAGCACTTTGAAGAATCTACACAACCTGGAAAGAAAATGATAGCGTGATTCCCACCGACATAGGTTAGTCACCATACATTGCAAAGACACCGGTAATTACATGCAGGGTCAAGTGGTCGCAATCTTGAAAGGCGGATCGCACCAGCAGAGCCTACACTTTCTATAACCTCTTTGACATCCTCATACGGAGTCACCCGTTGTCCTCATGCAGTCTGTCACACTAAGGGAGATACAAGGAACAAAGCTAGTTTCGGTAGATGACGAATCGGTATACGTAACAAACGGCCGAGTCATCACAGTTGGCGGTGCTGGATGCTTTCTACGGCTGAATACCGATTGCACAACTGAACACTCGTTCTCTAATTACCTCGTTACGGATTCGTTGAGTCCATTCAACTAGAAGCGCCTCTGAGACGCCGGTGGTGAAACCTCAAAGGGCTTCAGCTCATTTGCCCTCAGAGACCATGTCTTGCAACCATACAACAATACAGCCCCTACTATAGGCTGGTATAGGAAACTTTGGAACCCAGCAGTGTCCTTTCACGTCACAATTGACGCAAGTACGCAAAAGTGACTGGGGTCTCTGATAGTCACGTGCTGACTTCAACAAGTACACATCCGCCACGGTAAATACAGCTACCGAATTATGTAAAGTTTTGCACAACCTCCAACGTACCTTTATGAATTAGCGGGGGCATTTTCGGAGATTCCACACTTGACGCATAAATTTGCACTCTGTATGTACAAGGCATATGCCTAAAGATGACAGGATGGCACTCACTTCAGGTAATAGAGTTTGGACTTTTCGTTCGTGTTCAAAGATTATGGCGATGTCGTCTGTATACTCAGATTACGAGGTTCTCACTAGCAACGATGTGAACACCGTGGTTGGAACACCCTATAGCATTCACTTTATCATTTCTTCGATGACGAAACTGAACAAAGATGGAGGGAATGCACATATTTGCCCGGAGACACTTTTCGTAGGGAGGCTTTTGGAGAGCTCCCCACACACTCGCAATCTCGGAAGTACGTGAATATAGGGACCGGATTGTGTTCACGAACTTCTGGGGTATCCCCGTTCAACAGCTATAATTAAAAGACTACCCGATCGACAGAATCGAACGCACCCGCGATGTCAAAGGACACCAAGACTGTGGATCATCTGTTTAGATGGCGCTGCTCTGGCGCCCGAAGGGGCGTGATCGCGTGGCCTTTTCAGCTTCTACTCGGTCGAAATTCCGCTTGACGCTCATAGACCAAGTTCTCCCATGTTGCCGTAAGGCAGTGAAGAATCAGGGACCTTAGAAGTCTTGTTAGAATGGGAGTCAGACTGACACCTCACTGATTACCATATTCGAAGTGGGTGCTATTACCGACTCACCCCGGTTGTCTGGGATAGCCTCTTCTTCCAATATGGATGAAAAATAAGGTAGACAGACATTGACTGAGGAATTGACCGCCGTCGTTAAACAGGACATGTGGAGGGTCGTCGGGAGCAGAAACAATACACACACGCACAGTTCCATGGCTGAACGAGGTTCCACATTCTGCACATATTTCTCTTACAGGCCGGCAGTCCGGGCAGTAGGTAGCAGGCAGCAAACTGTTCAGACGTTCTATGCCGGACACCAGAAGATCGTTGATGGCTTTACTATCAAGAGGCTTCCGAGCACCTCTTGAAAAACATAAGTGTAACAAGCTGTGAGCAATTCTTCGGCCGTCCGGACTAGCCAGGCTTCCCGATCTGCGCGCACGTGCCGTCAGACAACGCCCGGTTGGATTATCGGGGTGGTCAGGTCGGTGAATCAAACACTGCCTTAGGAGTAAAATCGTCTTGTCCTCCAGATTCAGCCATACTATCAGTATTCAAGCCCGCGTACAGGCATAACAGTGAGGCTCCAGTGCCAATAACAGTGTTGCTTTTCGGGGCTCGATCAACGTTGGCCGTTAGTGAATATCGCGGTAACAGTGGTGGCGACATAACCACTGCCACTTTGGGGATTAGCTAGCCGTTTTTGTAACCGGGCGTCTCTTGCTGCGTAGTTCCGGGAGAAGGTTTGGGGGAACACCTCTAGACTTCACAAGGCGTTTCTCCATGAGGAGAGGGGCTAACATGCTTCAAGTTGAATTGGATGAAACAACTTGCACGAACACAAACACAATAGCAGATGAATCCACGACAACATACATGAGCGATTATATATATATATATATATATATATATATATATATATATATATATATATATATATATATATCCGATTTTGTACAGAAGCTCCTCTTATACGATTGCGTTCCAAACGAAGGATAAGTGACCTATGTCACCTAAACACCTACACCAGGGTACAGACTTCCCAAATCTACACTGGACTAGAAGCGGAAGAATCATCAAAATTGGCGCTTCGCTGTCGTACAACCATGAGTTATTTGAAGTCCCACCGTGAAGAGAAAAGTGGATGAGGAAGGGACCTGGCGCTAGCCTACTACTGGTATTCATACACCTGCTAACATTCTTTCATACACTTTGGATGGACACTGACAGCAACAACACAATTGACATCAATTGGCAACCATATCTTGTAGCGCGTCCAACGATGTACAGAGGGGATCACGCGGACCCTATCCTGGAAGGCGAGTTGCACGGACGGTAACCACAATTTTCGTAATTTCTTCCACACCTCACTACCAAGTCAAAGGATGGCTAGCTCTATGCTTCCGCGACTCTAAAATGGGCACGGAAAACGGCAGTGTCTTCAATAAATGATGCTTCGGCATGCGCAATACATAGCCTAACCACCGCAACTTTGGGTATTGCTGTTTACATAAATGGTGTACAATGAAAGGAGGCAAGAAATGATAGAAATGACGAACCTTTTTGTAGGAAGTTTTCTTGATATCCAAGTCGATTGCTGGAGGCCTGAAGAGTAGCGAAAACAGGATGGGGTGCGGTCATCCAGAAGAGTTTATCGTACCGTGAGTCCAATATAAGGCAGAACATGCTTAAAAATGACAAAAAAGGGACAAGCGATATATCTCACGTTTGGATCGCTCCTGCCTAAGCTTGGGGAAGGTGAGAGTATCTCAACCATCGCAGTGACTATGAGTTGCTACGCGCCAAAATGTCACCAAACTTGAATGACTCTGGTGTTTTTTATTTCCTTCTGTTATATTTCGTCTGAAAGCGCCAAGCAGGCCTGAACGGGATTCGAACCCGCGGTCTTTGGCAGAAGGATCCAAAACCGTGGCATTGTGTGGGTGACAAACAGTGTAGTAAAACTGAAACTGCACAGGATATCATGGTACCACGCATAGTTTGCCTGTATGCATCCATATCAAGTGACCTCGTATAGGCTAGCCCCTTAGGTGATCAGTAATTGTTGTGGACCACAGTTTCCTTACTGCCTTCTTAATACCGTGAAACCGAGTCTGGATAGCCGCTTGATAGCCTGACGCGCTTAGCCAAACCAGAAAGCCAATGAACGTGCGAAGCAGCTGATCTATTGAACACTGACGCATACAGGCGTGTCATGTGCAGCCGAAAACGGGCTGTTTATAAGGTTCACGTGGAAAGTTCTAGGCGGGCCAAAAAGTGATACTAAAAATAGAACTCATCTGTCAAGGGCAAGTGAAGAACAACCAATTAAATGTCTCAACGAAAACGGTTATTCCATTGGCAGTTGTGTAGTCCAGTTACGTTCGGAGCTGGTTCTCGTAATAGTAGGGAACATTATCAAGGCTGAAAGTGAAAGTTCGAAAACTCCTCATCGCCTCAAAACACCTAGTTTTTGTACGCGTTCAATAAACAAAAGTCTACGGCCGACTTTGGATGCGGACATCGCATCTACCGAAAGGCATATATGTCAGGGCAACGTATTTTGCAACAAAGCGTCAAGCAAACATACGTGCTGCGTGCGAAAATTCCAGAAAATTTTGGTGTTCACAAACACACATAAAATAGTACGAAAGAACACAAAAGTATAGTGGGATTTACAATGGACGATGCTAAACAATACATACACCATATCCGAACATCAAGTGTTAAAGTATCGCCTTGCGAACCCTTTCCCAAAATATTTTAGTTTACATCAAACCACTCTTAGATCTATACCAGAGTACCCTGAGGTCCACGATGATTTTATTGACACGTCTTGTGGTACCTGCGCCGTACTCATGTTTGGACAAAAGACCATTTAAGTGTAAAAGGCTTACTTTTGTGCCAACAAGTGTTGCGCATAAAACACATTCACTGGCATCGGAAGCTGTTTGTCTTTGAGCAATTTCAGTGCACGCAGGAAAGAGCATCGAAGAAGGTCGTCCATGTCTGCGACACAAAAGACAAGAGAACGCTTTTGTGACAAAACCAACACCAAGCAAGGGCATATCACTGGGGATCACGAATGACAACAGTTCGGGATAATTCCGAGGCGAGTCTTTCTGAATGAAATTTTCATTGTAAATGTTGAATAAGCGAGTGAAGAGACAGTATGGTGTGATGTGTTTCTTCGTTATGTTCGCCTGAAAAAACTGCGCATCATACATACAAATTAACGGTTCCTAGGGATCACTCACATGTAAAAATGGCTTTAGGCGCCAGGTTTGCGAGAAGATTTGCACCAATGGGGGAAGGGATAAAGACAGTTCGTAGGCTCGGATTTTTACATGCCAACGCGTGATTATTCTGGTTTGAAGTGAGGAAAGAATCTTTCCAGACAGACTGACACATGTTTTGTACCAAATGGTTATAGACGAGTCTTCTGCCTGGCACGATTCAAATTAGCCTGATCGAGGAAGTGCTGCTGGTGATGCAGCGGGCTGAAAACAACATGCACCTATCTATCTTTGGACAGACCAACTCAAGAAACCCAGAGAAAGTGACTTATTCCGAAAGGTGTTCCCTTCTGAAACGAGATTCACAATTCGTAGTGGTCGCTCTGAGGAGTGGTCTCTCCTGAAGGTCACCTCTCCATATGGAGACAACTGTATTTACAAGATGGACGCATTTCTCTCCACTCCTGGAGGAATTTTCCTAAGTTGGTCTCTTCGAAGAAGGCACCAATCAAAGCCACATAATAGAAAACCAAGGAAAAGTACCTTGTGGAAACAGAATTGGTGCCATTGTATTTGATATACCTGTCACTCCGACTGTCCTGCACATTAAAATACACATGATATACAATGTCCATAGGTTCCAATTCGTGATCTCGTTTCCGTACTTAACATGTGAGTTACACGGACAAAGTAGCTCAGAAAAATCACACAAAC
The DNA here is from genome assembly GCA_004794785.1 of Opisthorchis felineus. Classification (NCBI taxonomy): domain Eukaryota; kingdom Metazoa; phylum Platyhelminthes; class Trematoda; order Opisthorchiida; family Opisthorchiidae; genus Opisthorchis; species Opisthorchis felineus. Next base: position 171,674 of record SJOL01005566.1, read on the forward strand.
GTGTTTTGGTTCGCGTTAGTAAGGAAGAGCCTACGAGACTTGTAAAATGTGTCCTTCCATAGGGACGCCTGTTTACCGCTCAAACAAGCTGATTAGATGCATGTTGGTCTTTTCTGGGAGGAGTTTTGACCGAAATGTTGTAAAAAGGTCCATGGATCGGGCAAGGACGAGATCCGCCTATCACCCCGAAATGCAACAGAAGCCCCAAGGTCCAACCACGTGTGTCATTGTCGTAGTGTCACTACGACACACATGGGGTAGGTAACAGAGTACCTGGCCTTCCAATGTACTGTAGAGGATATCGTTCATTTAGAAGATAAAAAATGAAGAGGATGTCGAGTAGCCTTATCCAAGTTCATTAGATGTGGCGTGGGAATGGGATAACAGATATAAAATTTGACAATCTATGGGAGTTATCTTAAGATATTCGCATACATTTTGTCACATACTCCACTTCTAAGCATACCGTTTCACCAGACTGTCTGATCCGCATAGTCGAACGCTGCTCTGATATCCAGGTGGTTGATTAACCATTATGAGGGTTGAATAATTCACCAACACAGACACGGCCCGTTGCTCACGTATTGGCTCGACAGTGGACAGCAGACGGGATTTAAATCACGCTCATGCCCCAAATGGTGCTACGGCACTTACGCGAGGACTCATTAAAGAAGGGGAAAACAAGTAACTCAACTCATGCGTAGACGGATAAAAATTGGACGTCCTATCTTCGTGGAGTTAGCTGTTGAGGGATATTACTATATGTACGCCACGCTTCCAGCAGAGTCCTAAACACTATGGGAATTAGGCAGGTAGAGTTGTTGAGTATATCGGGACCGGAGGGAGTTGAAGAATCTTCACTATTGAACGAGACGAGAAACTTAACGAACAGTTATCCACTGTATCAAGACGCTTCATTCCAAGTGAATACCATCACACACGTTAGGGTTCGTCTCCTCGGAACAATTGTTTAATAATTTGATCTAATACCTTTTCTGCGGTCTTTTAAGATAGCCACGCGATATATATATATATATATATATATATATATATATATAGACTTGCCGGACACTGGTGCTCTGGCGAAAGATGACTTGGTCAGACAAGCCAGAGGTCGTATGCACGTTTGAGTAGGGAACAACGAACTAGCAAAACAGTTCAGAAACGACATCGTGAAAACCAAAGTATATTTTTGAAGTGATCTAAATGCAACATGCCTCTTCATGATACTGACGTAACTGTGGTGTGTTTGAACTAAGGTGTGGGGTGTAATAAAGCCCACACGGTGGGACACTGTGTGAACGATAAAAAACGATACCACAGAATGAAATAACTCAGGTGGATAGACGAACCTACAGCATTGTCTTGTCCGATATCCAGATCACCCATAGATGCGTGTAGAGGAAGTTGGGATTCTTCTTCGGATGCAGTAGCAGCCTCATTTCCTAACTTCTCCTGCGAAACAGAAGAATGTGCTGGATGAACCAAGAGAGGACGCGAAACGGGAGGTCCCAGTGAACTGGATTTTTGGTAGAAAAAGGCAATTCGAGTCCAGTTATGATGGAAAAAAGAGACAAAATCCAATAAACTAGACGCAAAACGCCAGTTGAGCTGTGAAGCAGTTGCAGCGTTTAAACAGTAGAAACAGAAAGAACTGAAATCCAGAAAGAGCGACAGTTGTGCATAAAATGAAGCAGACCTCAATAAGGCTGTACCTGTGAGCATCAAATGACGACCTGTCAATCAGGAACTCAGGTACATAAGAAGTCAGCCAACGGTAGAAAAGTCACCACGGAAAGTAGACGAATTATCCAGAAAAAAAATCAAATTACTTCGTTCAAATACAACATAATTCCATCCGGAGGCCACCCCAGGTATTCACCATCATTTACACCACCACGGACAGCAACCCCCGAGGAACAGAAACTGGTGCCCAACTGCCATAGGACCATGGGGGAAAAAGACCACAGTAAAAAGCGAAAAAGGGGATGGGACTGTGTGTGAAAATCCGCACGCCCCTATGAAATACCAAGGTAACTACGTCTTCCGAAACCATTGAAATAAACACATTCAAACAACATGCTTAAGCAAGAAACCATCTGCAGAACCAACCCAGCGTCCTTTGTGAACCTTATCCAACAAAATCTCAACAACAAAAAAACACTTACAAGAGTCAGTTAAGCAGTCCGGCTGGGAAGTGACACCAAGCTCGCCACGATAAAGATTAAGATAATCGTTCAGCTGTAATAACCTTTTGGTACCTAGCTGCTATGCCACCAGAAGGAAGCACGAGGGCTGGGATACTGCCAGGTTGCCCAAGCCTAGACAGAAGTCGAGATGCAGAGGTCGAGTTCGAACCACGGACCTTCCGGTCAGCAAAAACCGCGCTCTAACCATTGAGCCAGCTCACCACGGGATCGGGTACGTGTCAAGTCCTACAGGGTTTCTAATCACGCACAACGATAGTCTAGTGGACCCCAACCAGAAGGGCATTCTGTTAAAACAGTTACAGTTGCAACAGAGAGATATCAACTCCCGCACTCCATAGGCTCGATCCGGTTGTGATTGAAAGGCTATCCCACGCTCGTTTCTTCGTACTGTCTATTGGATCCTAGCAAATCTGACATAGGCGCATTGTTTTTTCATTTCATCGGTTTGTCACATCTTCCTATTCAGTTATTTGTTCGACTACACCTTCTACACAGTAGGGCTCGACTCTGGGCAAGCCAGTGTTGTGTGCTGGTGACTTGGATGGATGAGCAGATTTGCAGAAAGTCGCTTGAAGTTATCGAAAGAATGGAAGCACGCGCAAGCTCATTGCCGAGCAAGGGTTATTACTAATGTGGTCAACGATGCTTCCGTCAAAAAATGAGAATCATCCGATGCCTATGCATCGACTGACACAGATATAGTTACCAGATGCTTTGACGCGGTCATGTGTTACTAATGTCCCTGAGTGGGATCTGTTCGCTATCGAAAGTAAGATGGAGGAAAACCACATGGTAGGTTATATCACGGTAGAGGAGCAGAAAAGTCCTCAATGAAGGTCCTAATCACCATGCTGTGTGCGGTGGGAGCTGAAAAATCGCCAAGACCTCTACCGATGTAGACAGTGGTATCCATTAACACCTAAATTTACAGTTCTCGTTTTATCTTTGACACAGCTGCACCCCTTTGAAGTTCCACCTTCTTCCGGTGGCCACAGACTGGCCACCAGAACCATAGTTCTGGTGGACACAGTTCATGGCTGAAAAAAACAGAACACAGCAGGCTTTTCTATCTGAGGATGCTATCGGATCCTCGACACCCTACTCACGCTGGTCTACGAAAATCCATTTCAACTTCAAACATCCTGTCAAAACTCGAGGTCATCTTTGCCCGTATTGCAACATCACGTCATTCCGTTGTTCCTTTCGCGGTCGGATAACTTGTTGGCAAGACCTTTGTGGTAAATAGTCTGAGGCTACGACTTCCGATTGGACGGGTCGTATAAAACATTGAACTGCTCCATATCACCGTTCACTTTGCTGACTCGTTGTAATTTCACATGCTGAAAATTCGCCTTTGAGTAACCTTGATTTGAACTGGACGGAGCACGGGTTCAATACAAATATAGGGGGCGAGATGGCTCAGTGGTTAGAGCGCAAATTTACTGACCGGAAGGTCCGTGGTTCGAACCCGACCTCTGACTCTCGACTTCCCCTGTCAAAGCTTGGGCAGCCTGGCAGTATCCCAGCCCTCGTGCTTCCTTTGGGTGGCATGGCAGCTAGGCACCGAAAGGGTGTTACGGCTGAACGATTGTCAATACAAAACTTCGTGTTTTAGAACATCGGTGCTCCAAGCAAAATTCGTCTTGCTTTGTAACTTGCAAGGCGTCCCTATCAACAGAGCAAGCATGGGGTGTATCAGGTGTCCAAATGAACAAAACCAACGACTTTCTTTTCGACGACCTTGGTATGAATCCCAACACGAGTATGTGCAAATCGGCTGCTGTCCCCGGTTTTTAAAACGTTGCAGAAATGTATAACCAGTAGAAACTATAATACTCTTTCTTGCAGGCCGAACATCCATAGGCGGGAATAGCTGCACTGTATTCAACACGAACGAAATCGATATTTGGCTGGTTTGGCAAGACAGCAGTTTCACCACTAAACGTTTCGATATCCGTGGGTGACCTTCGTCGTAAATAACAAGAGACAAGAAAACAGGAGTCGACTGGCATCCAGCAATGTGGGCTCAACATTCAAGATACGAGAGAGTCGCATCCTTGGGATGGGTCTGGATGTTAACCAGTTCACATCAACACTAGTGGCTAACGTTCATATGCCCTGATGACACAGCGGATACGGACTGACAGTTTTCCTGATGGACAGAAATCGGTTGTGTGTGAATTGCTAGACACTGCATAACACCATTCCGCACACACGGGCTAATTACCTGTCTAGTTTCAATATCTCAATGGATTCTAGAGTGGAAAACATGCATGCCCTTTGTGTCCTCCGGCGTGTGTTTTCAGTTGCACGCATTCATCCTGCATGGAGACAGCGCAATCCTGACGTTATTTATGCAGACAGTATAATAACCCGGTGTATACCAGGTGCGTGTGTTGAATTTAGACAAAGTCGCACAAATTCATTCGGAGGTTCGTTCACGATAAAGGTTCTCAGCAAAAGATAAGACTGCTCTGTTTCCTAGATTCCGTCCTGCCTGCGACCAATCAGGCTCCTGCTCAACTCCGTGGAATATTCATGACATCATTAGTAGCAATAGCACCGAAGGCTTCGTCAAGACACATCTTGTCAACGCCGCTTGCCGGAAGTGAAAACAGTTCGTTTCATGCTCAAGGACTGGAAAGGGAAGTAATCCACGCATTGTCCTACACTCACGCCGTTACACAGGGAACCCAGGAAGTAAAGTAACTCGCTTTAGGGAATTTCGCTTCAAGATTACAAAGGTGACTTCAACATAACGCCACTAAGTACGTAGCGCACGTGAGAACTGATTTGCTATCTGTCTTCCTAGGTGCCCAATAAAGACATTTTCCACGGCTGGTGAGATTGAGGAGCCATGGATACTCCAACTGTTCACACCGTCCGGGCTGCGTGTGAACGTGGGATGATTTGAGCGCAGACATATTTTGATTCCCGATACCATTTAAGTAGGTGATGAACTAGCACGGGCTCCAAAAAATGCGTCACTTCCTGACATATGGGACAAATTTCCAAGACTGAGTTGCCGATAAGCTGGAAAGTCCTTGAAAGATCCTCGTTTGCGTGTCTGGCTATTTGTCTCAGCTTGCCGGCATGGTGAAATACTCAACGAATTTAGAGGAAGCGTTGCAGAGCACTCTTCATTCGCTATGTTTTCAACACACCTGTTTCTCTCCCACGTCCCACTCACTGTTTCATAGTTTCAATCAATTCGAGTCCATCAATCTTACAGGGGGTCCCTAACCATGGGTCTTCCCCCACTTGTAGGACATTTTGTCGGCAAAAATTCTTGCTGAGCACCAATAAGTGTCGTGAACTTATACCGAGCCTTTTATATTGCTGAAAAAGTGGTTTACAGAGAGAGATGACCTATTGTAGTACGTCTTTTGGAGGAAAATACATAAAGGGGTAATGTTTCACTTAGCTAGACAGCGCAGCCATGCGACCATCATCATCAGAGACAGCAACATAAGTGTTGACACCGATGCTACACTGCCATGCGACCATATAATGCAAATGTCTTAGAAGGGAATAAATGGGCACTTTATTCTGAAGTAGTTTTCCTTTGTGAAATATCTTTCTTACTGGTTTTCCTTATCATAGAGTGCGTATTTTCGTCCTTGAGAGGTATTATATGTTGCAAGAATATCGCAATTCTGCTGGATGTGCGCATTCTGACCTTAAAATATAGAAAACGCTACTATGTTCGATCAATGGGAACCCGGATTAAGAATCTAAACGAAGCAGACTACGTGGATACGGGTGCTCATGTACACACGGGCTTCAGGAACGTTCTGAATGCAATAAAAGCTGCCATCCAAACAGCTCACCAAAGTGGCACGGTGTAGATTGAATGGTCATTGCAGCTCTTTACTTTATTGCAAACTGCTGGCATGTTCCAATCCAGCTGGTTTTTTGGATGACAGCGAATATGATATTTTATGGAAAAATGGCTTGCTATGTACAAAACCAGTTTATGACAGCTACATAATTACCTAGATACGGAATGCAAAATTGACGCAACTGTACACAGTTGTCGTCGGATCACTTATTCTGTTGCAAAAAGGGAGCACGAAGTCAGAGAATCCAACTTACCAGACATTGTCACCTATAATGTGGTAAACAATAACCACTTTTCCTCGACCACCACTCATGAACATATCGTAACTGGACATGGCGGTATGACCAACGGCAAACGGGGCACTGAACGAAACTAAGAATGTCTCCGAAAGTCAACTGACCGGTTGGAGCTTGTAATGATGGAACACAGGATCCCCTTTTCAATTCCATCGAAACTTTTCGGGGTTAACGGCTGATCCAGCACAAGTCCAGGGAGCATGAGGTCTGATAAAAATAGTCCAAACATGTCAAGATGCCTTACCTGCTCCAGAAGCCAGCTTCGGGATAAGACTTTCGTGGGTTGTAAAGCTCGGTAAAAGATCAGGAATAAGCCACAAGAGGAATATAGTGGGTATCAAACGATTTTCGTGTTCTATGAGTAGAGGATGGTCATCATATTTGAGCACAGTAACATGGCATAACTCGGACGTGGCGAGTTTCAGACGAAAAACATTAGTCGAGCTTAGGGCTGAAGGAAGAACATTCACTTCAAGTTTGTATTGAGCCCGAAAGGAATCCAACAGCTGTTTCCTAAAGAACGTTTATCTCCAAAGGTTTACTAACCTTTCAGACGCTTTGATCTTAGAGTTCGACTTGATGTTCACTGGTTTCAGAAACATTGGGGCTGAAAGGGACGAGCTACGGAGAGATGAAAGGTATTGCAGATATATCATACGTGTGATGTTACAGTTCGTGTGGAGTTGAAAACAAAAGACAAGGTCAAAAACAGTTACGTGAGGTTCCAGCTACAAACTATACAAAGGTAAGTGAACCATTCGGCTGCGGATTTCTTTTGAGTTATAGCCGTTAAACAACCGGAGCAAAAAGATTGAAATACCGCTAGGTAGCCTGGGTACATTCAAGAGTGATTCTATCCACAAACCTCCTGCCTGCACCTTAACCACTGGGATATCTCGAGCTTCACAGTAAAAAGTTTACATGAGCTTCGCCTGTGGAATCACGTTTAACAAAGATCGGGTGAGTTGCTGTTCGTACTGCATACTAAAAGCAATAACGGTCCAGCTGTGGCAACCTTTCGGAGCATAGCAACGAACGAGGGCCGAGATATCACCACGTTTCTCAAACCTAGAAGGGTGCAATTGAAAAGCCAGGACTAGGTCCGAACCACGGACCTCGCGGTCAATAGTTTCGCGCCCTAACTGTTTGGGCTCTAAAATTGCGTGTAAAGTGTTGTGAGCTTTGATCACTATCTTGACGATATCACGGAGCACAAAAGCTAAATAAAACCACTGCCGTCACACCAGCTTTCGGCAAGAAAGCCATCGTCGAGAGAAAACTAGCAAGACTCCGTAGAATAGCAGACAAAATACTGCGTGAAGCTTATAAACTGGCGTGAAAGGTGGTACTGAAAGAACAGGTACAGGCTGTTGCTTAGTGCCGATACGAGATGGCTCAGTGGTTAGAGCGCGAATTTACTGACCCGAAGGTCCGTGATTCGAACCCGACCTCTGACTCTCGACTCCCCCTGTCTAGACTTGGGCAACCTGGCAGTATCCCAGCCCTCCTGTTTCCTGCTGGTGACATGGCAGTTAGGCACCGAAAGGGTGCTACAGCTGAAGGATACCAAGACAGCTCGTTCGCCCTGGTACACGGTTGAAAGGCCCCCATGTTAATGTGCACAAAAATGCTGGCATACGAGCTGACTGGAAACGGTAAGCATGCCACCATCTGTGCAACAATTGCCGAAGGGTAAAACTTATCAACTACTTAAACTATGGGACGAAATCGGCAGGGGAATAACTATGATGCTATCAATGTCGTTATGCGGAACACAATACCTTGAACGGCAAAATGGATAACAGTAATGGGTTTGGTGCGGATATACGGGAAGACCTTTACTTATGGAGTGATCAGAGAAAAGCTACAGCGCAGACATGAAGTGGAAAGGAGAATCTAACGAAATAGGATGTTGGAGGTGGTCCCATATTATGCCATGCGTTTTGCACCTTCAATGGGCGAGAGGGCTCAGTGGTTAGAGCGCAAACTTACTGACCAGAAGGCTGATGGTTCGAACCTGACCTCTGCCCCTCGACTTCCCCTGTCTAGACTTGGGCAACCTGGCAGTATCCCAGCCCTCATGCTTCTTTCTGGTGGCATGGCAGTTAGGCACCGAAGGGTTACTACAACTGACAGTTATTTACACCTTCAAAGTGCGAATTATCACTTCAATAATTCCCATCCTCTTGTGCTTCTCTGAAACTTAATGATGAAAAACTTGAGTTTGTCGATCGGTTCGCTTATCTTCACAGCTGAATAGACCGTGATTTTACGCGGATAACGAAGGCACGGGCCGCGTCCACAAATTTGCGTCATTATAACATCAGAAGCGACTTTCACCGAAGCCGAAAGGCAACGTATACAGGATCACTGTAAGTACTTTACGATTGCGGGGCTTGGCCCCTCTATCTTGGGAACCTTGGGTGTCTTCGAACTTTTGATCACCGGTGACTCTATGGCACACCAAGAGTTAGCTGGCTGCACCGAGTACGCAAATAAAAGATGCATAGGACGCTAAGTAACCAATCGAAATCGTTGGATCAGCAGATTAGACTTAGTTGACTGAGGTAGTAGGGGCCATTATTAAGTACGTCCAATAGCCGTTTACGCAGCGATTGTTGACGAAAGGTTCGTGAAACGAAAGCTGTATAGTCAAAATGAGTGCTGTGGCATTTTCACGCCTTCCTGGCTGGAGCCCACCTGATACTCCTTGCACGTAACTGGATAACCTTCAGGAAATGGCACACAACCGACCCTAGAGGCGCGCATGCTGTCAGTTCTTAGCCGGACTACCTAGCTGAAGTTTGCATGTCGCTGTGCGCAGTGATCATATCGGGTGAGGTTCGCAAAGGACGTTGGGTCAATCCCGATGTTGGCGCCTTAATTCAACATCATGCTCAAGTGCATTTAATTCGATGCTATCCAAAGGCGTCCGCTCCGCTAGGACACAGAGTTTCTTCGCATTGGATACCAACCCTTCTCTTTTCTTTCCGCTATTTAGTAAGGCTTTCTTTCCTCATGGTTGTATGGCATTTAAGCACCAGTAGGTAGTACTGGTTTATTGTCGCTAATGGTATTCAATACGGTCACAATACAATTAAAATATACCAAGTGCCCTGCGGTCAGTCCATCTGCCAGTCGATTAACCAAAGTTCCGTGTGTAAGCTACCGCCCGGTAAACCGAAATGATTGCTTAATAAACTCAAAAAACGTTGCAACATTTAATGTCCGTACCCTTTGCTACAGGCATCCCCTGCTGAAACGTTGCTGCCCTTTTATGTCGACGTATATTGTTTCTCCGAAACAAGTATACAAGGTCCCACTTTGGTTATGCGCCTCAAGTCGCTTAGGACGAACTCGGGTGCCTTACACTGAATTCTTTGGGTAGTTGGCGATGCTACTTAAACGGATCGTTGCATCTGTGGTCTACAAGTTGCACTTATCCTCAAGACTGAAAGCGCCTTACTGGACTGCAGCAAACAGTCATATTTTCCCCGTGTGATTGTCCGGTTGTTATTTCGCTCATCCAACTATACCAGTTTTAGCAGCTCAACAATGTCGACTTAATCTGACTGGAAGACTACTGGAAACGCAGTCACACGGACGACAAAGATTACTGGGAGGATGAATGGAAGAGTGAAAGAAGCCCTAAACCTTCAAAACTGCCTTTCCAGTCTGTCCGACTTGACCAAACGAACAGTGGCTTTCGTCGAGATCAGCAGACCTTACGGTTGTCATACCAGCAACTGCCAACCATGATGGGGCGCGCAGATCCCTCAAACGCCGAACAATCAGTGGTCTACAGAATGACAAAGAAGGCTAGTGGATTGCGAAGGCCAACGATATGGGGAACGGTTGCGCTGCAGGTAACAGTCGCACCCCCTTCAGCTGACTCGATCAGATGGCCAAAAGAGGACGGATGTCAGCGGAACAATTTGCGAAAAAGATGGAACAGCAATTCATTCGTATAATCGACGTTTTGAGCGATGGAGAACATTTCAGCTGGCCTCCTTCAACAAAGTTTCTGAAGGAATTCAGAACATTGATGAAACATCGACAGCAACATCAACAGAATTCCAGCGTCCGGTCTCATCCCTTCAACACGACAAGGCACCCGGACTGGATGCTCTACACGCCGCAATTTTGAAGAGGATGAAGCCCTACTACAGAAGATTTAGACCGAAAATAGAATACCGGTGGAACAGAGCGTCTCAACCGCGATCCCGATCTTCAAAAAGAGGACAAGGACGTCGTGCGGGACCCATCATGGCATCGGCTTGGTAGCCGTGGCACCCAAGGTGGTCCCTGACATTATTTTGCGCAGGTTGGTCGATTAGCGTTAGAGGCAGAAATTAAGCTGAATTTCACCTTGGCAAAGGATGTGTTGAATATACCGTTACCTTGACGGGTTCTCAAAAAGCGCCACTCTTTCAAACGCCCAACATTGATCATCCTTCTTGACCTGAAGACTGCTTTTGGCACAATCAACCACCAGAAACCAAGGTGATGTTTGGCGACCAAACATACACACTAAATTTTATATATCTTGCAATGCCACTGTATGACAACTCTAGTGAGCGTGTACAAGCACACAGCAAGTTGTCGCCTGAGTATACCACGTCCAGCTATGTAAGACAATGCCTCATTCTCTGCTAGCTGTCTGAAACGTTATTATTGACAAGCTGCTTGGAAAGTACCGGGATTTAGCTGGTCCCCCTGTGGTTGCCACATTCACTATCAGCCCTTTTTTGAAAATGGGCACTATCACCGACTCTCCCCCAGTTGTCTGGGACGGTCTCCTTTTCCCAAATGCAGGCAAGCAGCTCAGACAAGCGCTGACTGAGGACTTCACTCCCATCTTTGAACACTGGGGGTGACAGGTCATCCGGACCAGAGGCTCGGTGACGCTTGAGAGAACATATGCAGTCGTAAACCTCCGAGACCGTGGGCGGTTCCACGTTCACCGTCCAGGGTTCTACATCAACTGTGGGTTCCAGATGAGTGGCAGCTGGTGGCCACGATAGCTGTTGTCCGAAGTATTTGGCCCACCGGTCCAGGCGTTCTTCTTTATTCAAAATGGTCACTCCATTCTGATCCTTGATGGTTTCGCTCACAGGTGGTTTCCGGGGCCAGTCGCACGGATCAAGTAAAACAATCTTCGGACACTGCCGGGTTTCCGGGCCTCTTCCATTTCCTTGGATTTCCGTGTCCGCCAGACTTCACGGTCGTCTCGCACGCTTACTTTCACTTGACGTCTGATAATTCGTCGCGCCAAGTTATGTTCGGGACTGGCTGGGATATTTCTCCGAGATTTAAGCAGTGCCACTATTCGGTCTGATATCCAGTGCTTGAGTGAGCCTGGTAGCGTCGTGCCACAGACAAAACTCCCAGCACTGTGCAAACAGGTGGCGATCTCGTCCCAGTATGAATTCACATCTGATGGTGGAGCACTTGGGAGAGACTCTAGAAGACGATTCTGGTAAGCTCGCCTAGCATCCGGATATGCCAGTCTCTCAGTTGCCAGGCGATTTTCCCGCACCTTACGCGGCCCTGGAAAACGAAGCGATGAGCGACATCGGACGAGTGAATGGTCGGAATCCACAAATGTCTTCCAAAACGACCGGCAGTCAGTTATCGATCCGTGACATCGGTAACTGATAACAATGTCATTGACTTGAGTTCGAAACCGGCACGCCGTTGGAGGACACCATGTGGCCAGACGACTTCGGCTATTTTGGAAGTTAGTACTGCACAAAAACAGCCTGCGGTCAGCACGTAGCTGAAGCAATAGTTCACCATTGTCCGGACGTACCAAGTCCAGTCCATGTCGGCCAGCTAATAGAGTCTCAGATGCGTTAAGCCTGCCCAATTGTACATTCGGATCTACTCCAACCACAACGATATCTGAGCCCTAAGGTTGCCGCAACAGGGGATTCAGGGAGCCATAAAACTTATCTGTGATGATGTCAGAGCTACAGTCAGTTGGGGCGTAAGTAGACACGACAAACAGACATCAACCAACCTCCCCATTGTGAGACTCCTTCACAGATGTTGCCAGACGAACCGCACACAGGCAACAATCAACAGTCAAGCAAAGATCCTACCGCCAGGTGACTTAGGACGATACAAACTCCAGCACATCCTGCCGCAGCAGCCTCTGGATCACCAGAGGTGCGTAGCCGGAAACTAGTGGAGAGTGATGGGGCGGTTAGCCGAACTACAGTGATTGCACCTTGAATTCTTGTTTCTGAGACACAGGGAACATCAATGCCAAGTGAGTCTAGTGTGAGGGCAAGAACAGCTCGTTGACTTGCTCGCTTCAGAGTGCGGACATTGAAGGCGGTCAGGTAGACTGGGCATCGAGGGTTGAAGATTGATTTCGAGGTGCCTGAGGATGTCGGCGCCCGATGACGAGAAGATGTTGCTTGCGAAACCGATGCAGGACGAACGGAGTCATCAGTACTAAGTGCTGGGTCTACAAGGAGAGAGTTATTAATGGGGTGGGGAGAGGAGGGAGAAGTGAAACAGAAAGGAAAGCGTCAGCAGCAGCCTGTTTTCGCTTAGCCGTCCTGCTGTATGCTGCGAGCAAGGCCACCCGGATGATGGCACCACGCGACGGCCGATGTGGTATGAGTCGATTTGTAAATGTGCAATTCATGGTTGTACGTTGGCTGGGATACTGCCATGGCGCCCACACCTAGACAAGAGGACGATTAAGGTCCTCAACCAAAGCCTTTGACTGAAAAGCCTGACCGCAAGGCAGCGGCGTCTGGCTGGAAGTGCAAAAACATTACCGCTTTTACTGAACTAATCGCCACACATGTTCCAACCCCCAACCTGGAGAACCAGGAAACTATGTTCGTCAGACCTCTAACCATTGACCAACCTGGTATGAGAAACTCTGCGAGTGTCGCGCGGACACCCTCAGTATAGCTAAATGGGTAGCGGAGGTACACAAACTGTCACACCACGGTAAGGTCCAGTCTCCGCGTGACCGCACTAACTGGTAAGTTTCACCCAATTTTCAGCCCATGTACCAGTTCCAGTTCTGCATCGGAAGGATCGGATGTCACGCTGCTGCCTTTAAGAGCCAAGCACCGTATGCATACGGTTTCGTGTTTGCCATCTGGACGAACTATATGGCCGTACTGTGGATTACAAGAGATGAGCTCCACTTCAGTCAGCTCCTCCAAAGTCCGGCGAACCCATCACATCTCTCAAGCGTAAGCATACTCGCCTATTCAGACGTGATAATTCATGTGCGCCAAGCATGCGCTCGTGGAGTGGTGGTTGTCATGTGCCCGGGGTTCAAACCCTGTTATGGTCAAGGATATGCAGTGCTGATGAGCTTCGTCCCTTGGTGTGGGCCGACCGACATGGTTGTGCCAGCACAGATTGTCCAAACCAGAATCATGCGAATGCGAACTCCCCAAATCCCGCCGAGTCCCTGGGAGACTGAAAGTTCTCCACCAGGGTTTTTGGAGAAAGGGGTAGTTTTGATTTCTTCTGGCAACCGAGATACCGATGAGAGATTTGAGGACTGCTTGTCCCGCTTCAGGATTTCGGATCTGCAGCGTCGCTTGAGGGGACGAATTGTATCGACCGGGCGTTTCCTCAGGACTAGGTTGCTGACAGTCGATGTTACACTTCGTTCTAGGGTAACGAGCCCAGCCGGAACGCTTTGGGTTGGAGAGTAGACGGATATTAGCCTTGTGGGACTAAGACTGACGAATAGACACAAAGAAAACAATACGCTTGTGAGGCGTAGTGGGTTATTTCGCGTTCTTGGACATTGCAGGTGCGGTCGATAAGTCGGGACCAGTCGATACTTGGTGGCAGATTAATATACTTCCATAATTTCCGCGATGGTATGCAAACTGGAAAAATAGGATGAGAAACGAAGAGAGGGCCAGTAGCTTATAAAGTTGAATGGCAGGACAGCGCAGTTGCCTTTTCTAGACAGAGTGAACGAATGAAATTAATCGAACATTTGTGATTCAGCTGTAAAAATTAGGTCGGCAACGGCCTTCTAAGAAATGGGCTGCCGATCGACTGTGATAGAACCAGTCAAGGAAGGAAGCAATCCTGAGGCACTGCATTGAAGCAACAAATTTGAAAAATGCACGAGTTTCAGTGGACGGCTGGGTTGCTGAAGTCGAATGCAATAAGGTGAGAATACTCGGAAAGCTGTACACGTTCGAGGAAGTTGTGGAGGGTTGTCATTCTGGGTGGGCAAGGCAGGTAAACGGTAAATGGCATCAATCAACTGTCGTGTTCACGATCTCTGGCGCCATGGAAGGCCGACTCTGGGAAAGTTAGGAGGTGAAACTGGAGCCAGGTGTAGAGCTATCTGATGCAGATACATTTACCACACCGTCCGTGTTGAGGGGCCGAGGCAAAAAAGAGTGTAGCAGGAGAGAGATATTTCATATTCATCTACGTTTAAGAAGGTCCAAGTTTCTGATAGGAGCACCGGATTTGATTTCAGTGGGCTTGGACCTTTTATCCAGGAGACTAGTGTGATTGTCAAATACGCAAGGGGTCACGTTCTCCACTGAAGTTGGTCGGGGTCTACTATAGAGACCTACGGGATACATAGTGAGGCGGAATGGAACATATCCGAGCGGGATGTGGTGGACGGTGGATATTGTGGGCTGTGGCTGTTCTGGGACCGAAGGACATTGACTCGGTATGACATGCAGCGCCTTCCCATCCGGCGATGACTGGCGGTTGGTGTGTTGTTGGTCAACTGGGGAGTGCTGGTTTCGGATGAACGATTATAGGGTCGAAATCCTGTCCGAGGGAACATTTGGACCATGTGAAGGAAGCAACAGTGTCTCGCGCAGATGGACAGTCAAGTCTAGAGACAGTACTAGGTGTGGGAATGATCCTATCAGTTTGCGGGACTGAAGGACCGTTGGCTGGGTGTTCCGAAGGTGACCAGAAGTGGATGTGGGGCATCGTTGGACTTTCCGAAGAAGCACGAGACTCTAGTGAATTCCAAGATAGGATGCACGTTAGCGGGGACCGACACGACGTCACTCGCAACGCTAGTAGAGTCAGTGTCGGAAAAGTAAAGACCTCGAAGGGTGATGTTGAAGGCTCTGGGTTAAGCATCGGCTGATTTTCGAGTACCCTTCTTAATGAGATGACGATCAACTTTAGGAGCCAGGTACGTTGAATCACGAATTATTTCCATGCGTGAGACCCGATGCGCTAGCATGGCTTCGTGATCAAAGGGTACTTTCGAAAGTACTGAAAGGCTGAATTCCGTCTTTATTCGCCAAACTGAAATGATGCGGACTGCTGGCAAATGAAAAGTTGTGATGTATCAAAAGCCATTGCAAACTGGAACCGCATTTAACCGCAAGTGTCATACCTGCATTTATGGGGCAGTCACAGAACTAGAAGCTCAGTCCCGGACGAAAGGAGAATGTCCGGAGGAGTCCATATCTTTCGTCTCGGAACACTTTTAGATGCAGGTTTGGTCAATGGGTAAGCAAGAGGTCTCGCGTACGTAGTACACACTGCATTCTTGTTCATTTACATGTATACATATAAGTACTTATAAGTATTGGTGACGCACAAACATGCCTACTGAGCTTCAGCCCAAAAAGTTTCTTTCCGTTTCCAATCCACAGAAATTGGCGTAAAACCCAACTACACATGGCATGTAGTATGCACGCTATGGAAGCACCAGGGGACAGTGATTCTCCGAACACCTATAGGTGTTCACGACAATTTCTGCGGACGGAAAGCATAGAGAAAGCTCATGAGCCGAAGCCCAGTAAGCAATGTTGTATATCACCAATACTTACACATAAATCAATCAAGCTGGTAGACACCTTATACAACAGGCACCACCCACGATTTTCAATGACTGGGAAAGGGCTGGGAACTAAAAACGCCCGATTCTGCATGGCTCATTCAGACTAGCCAATCAGAGCACCCGTCTCCTGGTATTTGGATTGTTAACGATATATCTGTCAAGTTAACATGATATTCGGGTATTCCAAGTCGCCAGGTCGGACACGATTAGGTCTGAATTTCAGCGCAAACTGATCCCAGCATTCTGGTGGGTTTTCGCGCCAGGTGCGACCATGAAAGTGGAGGAAACCCGGTCTTGATTGCGTTAGATTCTTGTCCTATAATTGATGATCAGTCACTTGGGTCAGCTGAAATGTGTATAATTTCCTCAAACCCTCACTGACAGGATGGTGTACTCTAAGTCCCTCATCCACTCTTCAGGACTATTTTAAGATAGAATATCGCCCAAGAAATGTACCGGCCTGCCATCGACGTAGAATACATACAGCGCCATTGGTAGTGGGAAATGTTTTACGCTGGGCACTTTTTAAAACCAAGAGGTCTGGTGCAACCGGACACGAGCATTCCCTGGATAGCATCAGACGTTGTCAGGGTGTGTACGACGTTGATAAATCTCATGTATGTTCCATGCTGGTGGGTTTAAAACGTTTGACTCTGTGGCAAGGACGAAAAGTCCGGGCAGCTCGTAGGCGCAACCAAGCGCGGCAGATGGTCCGCACAGGATCAGCGCCTCAAGCTTCAGTGTGTGCGCTATGGAAGCACTAGGGCACATTGATTATCCGAAGGCAGGTGTTCACGATGCTTACTGTGGATTGAAAACAGGAAGAGAACCCATGAGCCGAAGTCCCGTAAGCAAAGTGGTACAACACCAATAATTACATATGCACCAACCAAAATGGTAAGCACTGTATTCTTCACTGGCCCTCTTTTTTAAGGAAACCATCCTCGGTGTGTCAAGGCCTACCTGAACCTGCCGGTGCTGGTTGTATTTGGGGCTCCGGAGCGTGTAAAGAGGCGTGTTGTGTCGACCGTGCGCGAGTGGTTAACACGTTGGCTATAAGCCCTGTATGCACGCGTACAGAACCAGGGAATTTGTGGTGGAACAGTTAATGTGTGGTAGCCGCTCTGGCTTCGTTGCCGAATATGTAGTGTGCACGCTGTTGATGCACCAGGCGACAGTGACAATCAGAAGGCAGGCGTTCATGACGATTTCTGTGGATTGAAGCAGAAAGATAGCTCATGAGCCGAAGCTCAGTAAGTAGGATTGTACATCACCAATACTTGTATACAAACTAACCAAAATGTCAAAAACTGTATTTTACAAATCGAGCGTCACACAGCCCCGGGCAGCAGCTGTGTAAAACAAAACGTAGCAGACGTACGTTTGTTTTATTCAAAGTTATATTCAAGGTTGCTGGGGCATGGTAGGATCGCCAGTGCAAGAACTAGGCACCACTGTGCACTACGAAACATTCACAGGGCTGTAACTGCATGTGATTTTAACTTCATTACGAAGCTCTCGACAAACATGCTATCGAGACCCGCCAAATCTTGTAGGCGACAACGACACGGCTGCAAATTTTTTGAACCAGGCGGCAGAAGATACGCAATTTTTAACGATTAAAGCGAGGCGCTGGGACAATATCAAGGGATGGCTACAGGAGATTAAGTGTGCGCAGCATATATCAAGTCATCCGTCAGTAGCTGAACAGCTTCGTAACCAGCGGAAGCGCCATACTCCGACAGAAACCGGTCATCGGTGGGGGCCTAAACGACTCAAGCAGGTCCATTTAGAAAGCGCACTCAAGTTCCAAGGTGTCCAGTGAATAAGTGCCTTATCGTGCTCAGTTCCTCCTGTGCAACAGGAAAAGCAAGCTGGTTGGTTAACTGGGGGCATGAAATCGCCAAGGTGTACCAAGCTGCAAGAAAAAATGGTCTTAAATTCGCTGGGTATTTGAACGGTTTTGCGCCCGTTGTTAGCCGAAACAAAACAGATATGGGTGTCCAGATCGAACGCAGGAAGTTGTTGTATTGGGAAAAGCGAAGTTTGGTGTCGTTCAATAGAGGGGAACATGGCTTCCGAGCCCGGAACTTATGTGATGCCACCAAAAAGATCCGGGCCCATAATCTTTTAGCTTGCGAAATTCTTTTGTGGTCTTCCCATTTGCAACCCTCCTAGAAACTTAGGGAGCTCATTATTCGTTACACAGTTCTTTCGTTATGCTGATACTGCTCTCAGGGTATTTGAGGAAGGGAGTTTTCTCGAAAAAAGTGATAAATTTATGTAAGAATGGACTCCACTCCCAACTTATGACTTGCCAGAACAAAGATTGCCCGCGGCTAACTACGAACAGGTGATTGTGCCAACGCAAGCGAAATTGAAAGCTGAGCATTTTAGTCATGTTTAATGAATGACTGTGTCCAGTAATCATGGGCCGATGCCTTAGATCCTGGCAATCACTAGGGGCACGTTCTTCTTTGGGTATCCAGTAGTCTGTGAAAAAGCGTTTGATCGTAAATGTCGGACGGGCCTTCCGCGTCACGTAGGGGCGGTTTGCGCCATAGACAGCCAGTAAACCCTAGGAATGGCCTCATATATCTGTGACATTTTCATTCAGAGCAAATGAATGCATTGTGCTGGAATTTTTATTTTCCAAAACGTGAAGCGACAACCGTCCGTTAACACCACGGTCACTCAAAAGTTGATCTGATGCACGAAGGATGGCATGGTTGATAAAGTGCCCATTGAAGATGACAGTGATTACCCATGATACGAATAAACGCAAATCCTTTATGAAACCAAATGTCGTGTATTCAAAGCAAATTATATGTCGCATAAAGACAGAGAACCTATGACAGTTTGAGGCTGCATCATTCGCCGCCATCCACTTTCGGATCAAGTGCCCAACCCAACCGATCAAAAAGAAAACGTTCTAGAAGGTTACAGCACTAGAAGCACTCATCCTGCCGGGTAATCTTTGTCGTTGCCCTCGTTGGTTTACGACTGTTTTGATGTTCCCCGATGCACCTATCAAGGGACGTTGGCTCCTCCACACTGGCCACACATACATAGAGCTCCGGGAGAGGATGGCTTTCATCCTCTCATTTCCTTTCATCGCGCGGCTATATTAACAGCCTCTCTTACTGCATATGGTACGCTATTTTTATAAGCAGGCATTTTATCCCCCTATTGAAAGGTCTCGGTGATCAACTTATTCTACAAGGGTTAGGGCAAATCTCGGCCGGTCATCCTTAAGCCTAAAGTTACCAAACTTATGAAAGGGTGGATAAGGCCGCCTGGCTGGTGCTTGTGAAAGTACAAATTGTGTGTCAGTCCAACGGCGGTGATTACGCAGAAGTTATTGCTTATATGCTGGGGATAATTATCCCATTTGTCGCTGGAGGGCTTAGTGACCCTCTAAGAATACGTCACTCACTTGTTCTTCTTTGTTTACTTTGGGTTAACTAGCGCATATTCGTACTATCTGCGCTGTAAGGAATTCCAAATGACAAGCTGGTTTATTATTGCGGTACAGATTTTTTGAACATTTATTTTGTATTCCTTTGTAAGCATAGCCATGAACGTGTTTTGGATGTTCGTCCACTTACCGTCCCTCAGAAAACCACTGCGACCAGCGAAATCATTTACCCGTATCCTCTATTAGGTAACGTTTTCAGCGTGACAAGTTGACATTGCAGTAAAGTTCAATTTTCAGAAGCGAATTCCGCTAATTTTGCAGCGACCGCAACACTGACAGCGATATACTTTCAGCCAGCAACAAGTTGTCAGTGTTTTGCAAAAAGTTTTCGGTCTTAAAAATAAAAGCTCGGATATCACTCACCTCCCTCCAGCGTCGCTACTTTTTTATAGAAGACATAATACCGGGACGCTCGCACATTTTACCTCAAAAGCCTTTCCCACGTAAAACTGGGTTTACTCGTTGCCCACGTACATAAGTAACCACTAATTACGTGGAGTTTTCCCAGATGTCGCACCTTGATTCCGAAAACTAGCAATAACAGAACGCTGAAAATGACGTCATCAACTGTTTTCCCTTTCCCAGGTAGGTCTGTGGTGTCTCCACGTCTGTCATGTTTATTTATGCCTCCTATTTTAAATGGAACTGATTCGAACCGACCCGTTGATGCCCGTTTAAAATGAGTGTTAGAATATTACTTGTTGCCCTTCATGTATATATGATATTAATTGAGAACGCGAACCGCAGAGAAGTACATTGGATACTGAAAGCAACGCCCTAAAATGAAGACTTCCGACACAGCAATATAAAGTAGATTACGCAACAGATTTTACAAACGTGCCTTTTAATGTGGCTTGCCCTATCCCGTTTTTCAGGCTTTGAACTCGCTAAAATAACAGATGTTAAGCAGAGGCTGTTCACACTAGCATCCAGTACACGTATACAATTTTAGCTGCGTAATCTGTGGAGAATCTTGCGTGCATAACACAACTGGTAGAATCTACACAAGAATATGCTGCACTAACTTGCAACAGATTTACTGTGGCTCACATTATGACCACTGCAACGTACTGGATAAAACATGTTTCGCAAACTTACTATGCTAACCGTAGATTTTGGTCGGAATACAAATAAAGGGTTCTATCTCAGTTTAAGTTAAAGATATCGACTATAGAGAAAAATTTTGGTGGCTGAGGTAGCGTAGACTGTTGTTGGTTTGCTCGTCGAGCTGGGCAGGTTGATTGCAAACGTTTCATCATCGATCGAGGTGACATCATCATTGCGTTGTTATGGAGCTTAGTGGTGCGTAGCGATGGGCCGGTGTAGACTGAAAAAGATGACTAAATAAAGGAGACTTATCCTTCAAAAGAATTAACGGAATATCCACTGAACAGAAAAACTACCACTAGAGTAAGCTAGTTGACACAGGTAAAAAAGCTTAGCGAGGAACATACCGGTGTCTGGCATGACTGTTCAGCTATGTAGCTGCTGAATTACCTCAGCATCAACGACAAGAAGTGCAAATTTTGCCGCACGTACCAATAATTCTATTCATGAGAACAATCAAGACATACTCAATTGGAGCACTCTTTTGCTTTTCAGCCCATTTTTAGAAACATATAGACCTCAAACATCGCGATGAAGCAGCATAGTTATTTTCACGTGTAACCGCTGATATGTTATCCTGTGGTTGTGGAGTTTTGTGATTTCAACTTCAGAGGGATGGCAACTGTTTTTCGGGTGATATTACTGAGTCTTTTAGAAATTCCTTGGTGTGTGCCAAAAGTTACGAACAGATATTGCCTATCGAAGTCCGGTATCAACGACAAAATATCGTTGGATTCAGAAACTGTTGCAATAGGAGAGACCTCCACGATGAACTGGTTGTTTAGATAGGCTACCTCAAGTTGAGTATGAAATGCGAGGTCAGTCAAAGCCTATGTACCTAGAAGACATGTGGAGCTTGAATTCAAGTGTTGTGTTCCAGGGCAATCAAACCACAAACTTCAAAAAATCAGTTGACGCGTATACCGTCTAACGCAAAGCGGTTGTGCAGGAGGTGCCACATCTGCCCCAAATTGCGAAACGCCTCGTCTCAGTTGAATGATCTTATAGTGAATCTGTGCTGTTAATCCTACGTAAGCGGTCGCTACTATATTCGGTCCTCCTCACTTCAGCACCGACGGAGGTCCTCGAATGAAATTAGGGTTGGAGGTTAAATATACTTTTGTGAAGACAATGGACACACCAAAATCACTTGTTTGTAATACGCCCTTGTATCACGGAGTACAATTTTTCCCGCGTTCTAATGAAATGAACCCGGTCTTACCGAAATCCATGCTGAAAGTATTTGCTTAAAGGATAGTTGATGTGCGCCTTTTTAACTGCCATTTGGATGAAGCAAATGCGAATACAACTAGCATATTTTTCCCAATCACATTCTGGCACGGAATTGGGAAGCACAGTGTAGGAAAGAGGATGGAAAGTGAAACGTGCACATTAAGACAGCACAGGTCTTCGTGCATTAGGACAGTCAAGTGTTACCAATAAGTTACCTCGTGAAATACGGTGCAAATACTGCATAAGCAGGAAATCGTGCAAATGTCACAGACAAGAAGACGTACCTCAGAAAAAAAATCCGGCCCACTTAGGCAGAACCTTCTGTATAGTATGTAGTCACGAAATGAAAAGTTTGAAATACGGTGAAGTTGCCACAAACGGTGAGTTAAAAAATTTTTCACTGAATATTGAGGAAGAAACTAGTCTTGAATGGGTGCCATAACTGCGAGCTAGATAACAATAAAAAACATTGGTCTCTACAATATTGAACAAAATCTTTTTCTTTGGGCTCTCAGATGCCCTTTTTAAGTCCACTTGATCAAGTGAACTTCCGTTGGTTCTGCTTGTGGAAAAACCTACACCGATGCCAATACGGTAAACCGCAGCATCGGTTTTCCGTGAGTAATTCATTCAAATTGTGCTTAAACGAAACCTCAAATGAATAATGAACTATTATACTGGGGTTCCGCTTTATTGAACATACTGAGTTTGAACAGCTACCGACGGTTAGAGTTATTCTGCATCAGAGAATGGGTAGAAACACAAAATAGTTTCACAGTCGGAAACAGACTTTACTTAAGTTTACTGAGCAAGTACTGCATCCATAGCAGACGACCCTGTTTGCGGGGAGCGCGGATGATTTTTTCGAGGATTTGAAAATGTTTGCTTAAATTCTCATATATCTCTGTCCACGAGAAACAGCAAAGTATAAGTCGTCTTTATCCCACTTAACATGAGATACAAAACTGACAACATTCATGTCTGTTAATCGCGGAAATCTTTGCCCCTAGAAGTGAATGGGTGTTCTTTCTGTCAGCTCCATGTGCCATATTTGAGTTAACAACGCGGGGGAATCTTCTGGATGCATCTATTTTCCGCACACAGGTAAAACATACAGGAGTGAATTTGACAGTCCTGGATTGTAAGGTTTGTAGTGGTCTGGGTACCCAAAAAGCTACTTTACCAGGAGTGTACGGCAAAGAAATAAATATTACTCTGAATTGAGTACACAATAATAAAAAGGGTCGAATGGAACAGACTCACTAAGAATTGTTCTCTTTAAAATAGTTCGTCGTTGGCCCAGGTCAGTGAATAAATAATAATCCGATCGTGGATGTCCAGGGGTCTTCTTTCGGACAGCTCTCATATACAACAAACTCCGAAGACAGTCTGAAATGTTTTGATACCAGAGTTAGCACATGAAGCTCGCGAATGACCGCTGTAGGCGCGAGTGAAGTGAGAAGAGAAAATCGGAGAATGCGACCACGCCTGTATTGTATGTAATTTGTACAAATGCGCGTTTTTGTGGTTTTGCGTATTCAACCAAAAAACGTATATGGAACTGATGAAATACGTAACGTTATAATGAAAGCACAAGAAAGGTACAAAACACCACAGGTTCTAGCTGCACTACCACCTTACAGGTGCTCGTGTGCAGTCTTCTTTCATAATGGGAAGCTCCCTTGGGTAACTCATTCGTAATCGTGTACGCACGTTTGAAAAAAATCCATCGTGTGTTAGTGTCCTTAAATCTCTCTTCAGTGAACATTTTTGTCAACAAGTTTCTCATTTGTCAGATGACGATTCATGAGATAGCTCCCGAGCAGTTATTGGCTAACTGCGGGATTATGCCGAGGTAGAGCTGGTTTCACAATTTATATTTCGTTAATCTTAGGAACAAATGATGGATAGTTCGTACTCCCAACTCTCCCCGCTGGCCAGGGCTTCCAGTTTTCTCAGCCCTTTCCAACAAATCAGTGAACGACCTGGAACAGATAGAATATTCAAGCGTCTTCCACTATCGTATAGTGAGTGATGCATCATGACCCTGACAGTGAAACAAAAAAGTTTACGCATTATTTGCACAAATATTGCCTCAGCATCTCATGACGCCTGGCGAAGAAGGAAAGTCATTCATCTAAATCATATCCGCGACAACGGGATCAAAGCGCAAACTGCTCAAAATATAGACTGGGGCTGTTCAGCTTAAGGGCTGTAATAGTAAAACGGTAAAACAACATCCACCCTTTGATAAAAAATGTAAGTATTAAAAGGGCTAGAAACTACTTATGAGAACGAAAGTTCACAAATTTCCAGTCGCAATTTGAAGACCAAAATACGCACGGATCCAAAGTCACCTGACAACAGGGGATGAGATACCATGCGGCAGCAGGTTTCTCAGGTAGCTTTTTACCTTACGGTTTCCATCACTCAGCGGCGTGTTTTTAAGTCATTGTAAAGATACACCAAATCATATTGCACAGTTTGTGATCTCGGTCGTGCCATTCCAAAGCTCTTGTAAAGAACGCTTGAGTACGGTAACCGACGCCTTATCCTCTGACCTTTGTGACCGGGTTTTGTGCATGAAACATGGAGTAAGCGGGTCGTTCTGGACTCGCTGTCCATGCGCATATCTGCGACATTGTGTGGCTTGTCGGATGGAGGTCAATAACATAACCGCCCGTCTATGCGTGGAAAACTCGGAAAGCAGGGTTAAAGACACACAAAAGATACTGCACACCAAACTAAAGAGTCAACTTATCAAGAAAAATGCGTATTCTACGTGTTCTACATATTCAACTACTTGGCTTAACAGCTTATACATTGTTGACATAGTCGGAGAAACGAAAGAGTGGACAAAGTTCTTGGCCGAGGCCGTTTTTTCGGCTTAACTGACAAAGTATGCTCAAATGAAGGTCGTTGAACGGGGGCACAGTAGTTCACCAGGTGTTCGCTTGCGGCACCCCACTCTCGCAGCGTGGGGAATGTAAAAATCGCATTCTCGCAGAAGTGCTCAACTTAGCCTCAACTCACACTTCGAGTAAGCATAATATTGCTACCCCAACGAACAACGCATTAGGGTCCGGTGTAACTTATCGTGCACTTACTTTTCTAAAAAAGAAGCCCAAACCTAAGTGTAGACTGTCAGTCACGCAGCGTGTTTGATTATCCTTTAGTGGTGTCTGATATGCGCTGGCACTTATGGATTCTCGGACGGTCCGCACGTTGAACTTAGTGGAAAGCCATAAGAACTTTTGGGTCACAACCTCACCAGGAAGTGGAAGATAACATGTACAATAGCCCTATCGCAAATGTGTGTGGGGAGGTTTTTTTTACCGTGTTTTCAACCAACAGCGTAGCCTCCTAACCGGCAGGGTTGTCCCCTGCCTGGAGTTCTATTTTCGGCTAAAAGTTAATGCATTCATCCAGCAAATTAGCTGTTGGCCGATGGACCCATGCCCCGACAAGCTTGCAGCCCAACATGGTCGCTGTCTTTAAAACCATGTTCACAGTGGGATCCCCTCTCTGCGAAGTTTCCATTGAACAGCCAAATCAGGTAATCCGGTTCTCAAGAAACGCGCGGGCGATCCTTTCTAGGGTGCATTCATGTACTGCCTCCTGTCCTCTGGAAAAGCGTTTGTGTTGAGAGGCCAAATTAGTACGGTCTTAAGCTTCATGCATGTTGGCGAAATGTGCCCTTAGTCCAGATTGAATGGTGTTAATTATCTTAGAATTAATGTAGCCGTTTGTTGAGTGACACCAAGAGAGGAGGTACGTGTGTTGTAGTGTTAAACCGGGAATCAGATTAATAAACGAACATCCAGGGAGAGTAGTTTCAATATTTTTAGAGCATCTGTCCGAGAACAGAATAGGGAGACAGTCCTCGTTACTGCGTTGAGACGTAGAAAGGTAACCATAAGACCAGAACATTTGCTCTCTGGAAAAAATTTTCCACATACTCGACTTGGCTTTTAATTTTATTCACAAACGTTTTAAGCTATTTCCATCGATATCACGAAGTCACACAACATTTTCCATCCCCCTTCAATATGAGGTTAATGCATTCATGAGGTCAGCTAAATATACTACTATGTCCTGGGTTCGGATGTTCTCAAAAAACATGTTAAAAAAGGGTTTTACCTCTGGATTGGTGACTACCTCCAAAGTTCACCTTGCGCGTTTGTTGAACGCCCTGTGCAGGGTTAATCCCACTTTCGTTGGACACCAAATTTAAGTGAGACTGCTGGACCTAGCCGGGCGAAAAACTCTATGCGCAGTCATTTTTTAGATCCAACTGAACACATACCACACTAAGTAACCTAAGATTGAGAAGAACGATGGCTGTATATAGTAGTCTTGGTGTAGTACTTGAATTCAGCACGTACATCAGTATAACCAAAAGAACTAGAAAGTCAGAATTCAGCACGGAGTAACAAGTAGCACGTACGTATTCGAATTGATGTGTGTACACAGCACTTGGAATATTAAAACAAGAGAATGATGAATAGAGCAATGAATAGAGCATCAGTCATGTTCATCACATCCGCCACACCTTGAATGAGCGTGTGGATGTTTATAGTTCAGTGGCGGTCTTGATCGTAATCTTTTGGATCTTCTCGGATTGGAAACTTCAGGTTCTTCACAGGTAGTATGTTCCTCAGAGGTAACGTTTTGATCGGGTACAATAAGATCATCTACAAAGGATTCATTAGAATTTAAAACAGCACAAATGCCGTTAACAGACTGACCTCTGGTACTGAACTCAACCTGATCAATGTGTCTCGGGTGACAAGAGAGATCATCCAAATCGAGAATTGTGACCATACGTTTGTCAGTTGATGAAAGTATTATTCCTGTGGCAGGCCGTAAATCATTACCCTTGAGAAACTTAACATCAGTTTTGGCACGTTTTGGCACAGTCAAGACTTGTACGCAACGAGCGGGATTTAAAAAGGATCGCGGGACTCTTCCCAGTAACTGAATGAATGGCATTCCTGTATTGCATTAGAAAATTATCAATTCCGTGGTCTAATTCCACAAAGGAAGTTGGAGAGAACGAAGTAATGGAAGATTCAAGTGTTCGCACAAAATTCTCAGCAAGCCCATTCGACAGGGGATGCCGTGGATCAGTAAACAGACGTCGTCGTCCAAGGCTTTTCAACCAGTCTTCGGGGGTGTTTTTCAGTAAAGTGTGTGCCATTGACAGTGACCAAAGCAGTTGGTACACCTTCATGGCTGAATACTTTCCTCAATGCTTATTGTGTGAATTCAGCACTTGAAGAAGTAGTTAGAAAAACTTCAGGCCAACGTGACTATGCGTCAATAACATTTAAAGCATAGTATTTACCGAGAAAAGGACCGCAGTAGTCCGCATGAACTCGTTGAAATGTTTCACAAGTAACTGGCCACGGATACCACTGTGAAGATTTGCTGTGAATCTTGTGTGTACATTTAACACAATTTTTAGCAGTATACTTGATGTCAGCATCTAGTTCCGGCCACCAGCATGACAAGCGTGCAAGAGATTTCATTTTTTCAACTACCAGATGACCAGAGTGCAAATCTTCAAGAACAGCCGCTCGCTGAGTCGGTGGAATGCTAACTCTATCCTCAAAGAACAACAAACCATCCGGAGTAATGGACAAACTTCCGCGGCGATAGTAAAATCGACATCGCTCTTGCTATGTCCAGCCACGTCGTAGCGCAGAAAAAATGGGAGCAAAACATCTTCTAGTATCAGGAACAAGCTTGACCGGTAATGGTTGAGTCAATAAGCAGTCCGCATTGTTTGAATCGGAGTCGCATAATGGAATTATGGATAAGAAATCGACATGGGGAATCATCTTAGCACCACGATGAAAAATCGTGTAGGTATACGAACTCAGTGCAATAATCCACCGTTGCACCATAGTAGCAGACGACTTCGCTAGAGATTTTGTAGGATGATGCAAGAACTTTAAGGCCCCGTAATCAGTAGCAATAGTAAAGTTTGATCCAAAAAGATACTTATGAAGCCGTTTGACAGCCCATTGTACCGCAAGTGATTCTCGTTGAGTTTGAGAATACCCATCTTCGGCTTTTGAGAGTCGACTGCAAATGCAGATCACTGGTCTACCACACTGTTCAAGGATTGCTCCTATTCCAGTGGCAGAAGCTTCAGTAATGATGGTCGAATGATGTTTGGCGGAAAATGGTTTCAAAACAGCTGAAGTTTGAAGAGGACCAAGCACTGCACGCAACGTCTTTTCATGGTTAGAAGACCAACAAAATTGATTGGCAGATATGACTTCAAACAAGCAACTTGCATGTTTAGCAAAATTAGGAACAAAACAAGAATAATACTGAAGTGCTCCTAGAACAGAACGCAGCTCTTGTAGATTAGTTGCTGATGGCGCATTTACTAAAGGAGATGGACGGTTTGTATCGGGTTTGAAACCACTGCCATCCACAATGTAGCCAAGACGTGAGAGTGATAGAACTGCGAAAGTGCATTTACCAGGATGATTAGCTACACTGAACTCAGAAAATCGTTTAAGTAAAGACAATAGATGCACAGTAGGGGTAGCTTTATCAGCATCATGTACTAGGACATTATCTTGGTACGTCTCAACACCCTCCAAATATTTTGCAATAGTATTCATAACTTGCTGAAATACAGCTGGTGAAACATTTAGACCACAAGGAAGGAAATCGTATCGGAATAACCCAAAAGGTGTGTTGATCACATTAAGATTACTGGAGGCTTTGTCCAGTGATATTTTAAGATAGGCGTCTTTTAGATCAATTTCTGGAAACATACTTGGACCTGATAAACTATATAGTACACCTTCGGGCTCTTCTGTACTGCATGTGCGTTGTAGTAACCGCGTATTTAACGTTAGCCGTTAGTCTCCACAAATTCTCGGACTAATACCATCGGCCTTCAGTGGGGTAACTATCGGAGTTGCCCAATTCGATCATTCGACAGAAGTCAGTATTCCTCTCCCACACAATGAATTTAATGCTTGACGATCAGGTTCCCTTAAGCCAAATGGAATAATTCGTCTCTTAAGAAATATAGGATCTCCTATAGTTTCGAGTTTCACCTTAGGTATTTGCATGCCACCTGTAGCCTAAGAACATCTAAGAATCAGTTGTTTGAGTTCATTCTCACTCACAGAATTCAGTAAGGTGATACTAGTTCGCAGTGAGTCCGATAATTGATGGTCCCGAGGTTGAAACTAAAAAATTACAGTCGATGGGGGTACCTTGGGGCAATCTCATAAGAATCGCGCAACTGCCAACTAGAGGTACAGAATGTCCAGTGATACCGCGGATAATCACATCTGTAGGCACTATCACAACACTGGGGTAAAATGCAGTTAGATCTGACTGTGGAATAATGGACTCAACACTACCAGTGTCAACAATGAAATCATGTTTTTGACCAGAAGCGAATACCAAAGTTTTAAAAACACGTGACGAATTTTGGGGCAAAATAGATAAAGAAAGGGTAGAGATGTATTCAGATAATGCTTTCACGTCAGTATTTGGATCAGAAGTTAAGTGACACTTTTTTGGACTTAAAGACAAGTTGAATGTGTTCCGTTTTCCCGCAGATAAAACACTTCGCTTGCCTGTGAGGGAATGAATATCTGGAATGATTTCGTCCACAAGATTCACATTTCCCAAATTTTTGAACCACTGAGTTAGAATTACTATCTGTGAAGCGACGTATTGATGAAACTGGGGCACGAAACTTTGTTCCAGGTTTGAATTTGTTGTCTATCTGCATCCTTGAATGGTTTCTTTTAGAGTAATTTAAGAACACTGCTTCATCAGTCTTTGTTACATGCTTAACATCTTCACACTGCTAACATATTTTCAGAATGGTTTGAAATTGTTGAGCTCGATAGAGCAGCAACTTCTGTTGTAATTTTGGCAATCGAATACCGGCAATGAGTCTACCACGAAGTTGGTCTTCTAGTTGGGCACCGTAGTCACATTTGGCTGCCTTTGTTAGTAACTGCAATGCAAAACCACGAACCGACTGAGAATGGGAGCGGTTGCTACGAAATAAATCTGTTTTAAGTGTTGCAGAACTTTTTTCTTCAATGCATTATAAGAAATATTGATTGGAGTTTCAGGATATACTAAATTCTTGATCAATGTATACGCCTCCTTGCCAACAAAATGTAGAAAATACGCCGTGAGTTTCTTATCATCCATATCGGATTTTGTAAGATGCCAAATGTCAAACCGTTCCAAATAATCTTCAAGGTCTCGCGCAGCTGAATTAATATTTATTGGTTCCATTTCTGTAGGCATGATGAATTGTTCAAATAGCGACGACAAAATGTAGTTCAGCACGTATAACACCACAACCAAACGAACGAGAAATTCAGAATTCGGCACGGCGTAACTAGTAGCACGTATGGATTCAAATTGACGTGTGTATAGGACTTGGAATATTAAAACAAGAGGACAATGAATCGAGCAATGAATAGAGCATAAATCATGTTCATCACACCTGGAGTCCCTTAATAACTATGGAAAGCATTACCGTATAATATAGAGCAAAACGAACCCAGTATTTGTCGACAAATGTGTCGTTCGGGTATAGCGGCGCACCCAAAAGAAAACGCATTTTTCCATACATAAAAACACAAATGATAAATGAGCTACACCTTGATTGTCGTGCTATGCACTGTTATTAAACAGCAAATTAGAAACCAGCATCACTGGCTGTAAAGAATGAGGGTTTGGAGCATTACTGATTCATTTTGACAAAAATATTTGGTGTATAGTGGCTGTAAATTTCCTGGATCGCACTGGCCCAGCTGAGGGTATAATTTAGAGAGTTCCTCTTCAAACAAGGTCATACGATGGTGTTGCCAGAAAAGTTGAAGTTGGATCTTGAACATTTCTGTGTTGCATGGTAGGCCCTTCCACAGATTCACGGATTGATACACAGGATCTAGGCCTTCGCCCAAGTTTTCCGGGTCAGTTTTGTTCTTGTCGTTCAGCGGCTGCCGTTCACCTAAAAGGCACAAGCGAAAAAAGGGTGTAGCACTGCCCCTTAAGTTCTCAGCGCGGGACAATAAGCTTGCCAGCGCGAGGACTCGCATAAGAAAGTGTCTAATAGTGCTTTGAACTGGGTACTACATGTAGCGTGGACAACTGTCGGAGGAAGGTTATTTCACGTAGCCACTACCCGAAATGAGAAAAAATCATCTGTAGAACGGCGAATGCTTTTTGGGCCGATTTCTCATGGTGCAGTGAGAAGGACATGTTCGAAGAGAGCCAGATACCCAAATCCTTTTTGGCATCTATCCTCTTGATGTCTTCTGGTCCATTCCCACCATGCACGAGAAAGGTGTTCGCCGAGTCTCCTCCGAATGACATATGGACGCACTTTTCATCATTCAGACGAAGGTGTCAGTCCAACGACCGCTGCTTTGCAGCGTCTACATCCATTTGGAGGGCACTGGCATTGAAACTCCAGGATTTCAAGGCGTCCGTAAAAAGTAGACATGGACTTGAAAGAACGTCTGGAGGGTCGTCAACGTATATCAGAAACAGCAGTTGTCCCAGAACGGAGACTTGAGGAACTCCAATGGAGACCGGCGCTGGAGAAGAGTAGGTCGAGCCTACTTTCACTCGGAATGTTCTGTCTGATAGGAACGCCTTGATTCAGTGTAGAATTTCCCCTCAAATCCCGTAAGACTCGAGTTTGTGGAGCAGCGGGACGTGTGGGACTCGATCGAATGCTTTTGAGAAGTCGAAAAATATTGCATCCGTTATGAGTCCCTCGTCCTTTTCTTGGGTTAAGCTGTCCAACTTACTGTCGCTACCTCGTCGGACTACTAAAGGTACGGCACAAGAACTATTATATCAGACCCTCCCATGTCCACGTCAGTCATAATTCATCAGGCGACGAGCATTTGCCTTTAACCAACAGTTGGGCCACACGCGAAGCAGGTGAGGACATGCGCCCTATTCTAGTAGTCATAAAAGCAGTAGTTCAACCCATTGGAAGATATCTGAGTACGACTCAGCAGTCATAGCTTCAGAGAGGTTAGCTTACTAGCCCTCCGCGAAACAGAACTAGTTCAAGATTAATTTCTAGGAACGGCTGAAGCAGACGGATCCCTGAACCCTACAGGCATTTTTGAGTAGTGCCAATGGTATTTATTTTGCGTATTTGTACGTCTGCAAGCTTTTTATCTCTTAAAATGTATAGCAAGTCCATTTACGAGTTTTCTGTATGAACATGTGACAGCATTGTGAAGTTTGCCACCAGGATTCTTTTGGTTGTGGTAATGTTATTCACAACAACGTTTTAAA
This sequence comes from Opisthorchis felineus, assembly GCA_004794785.1. Classification (NCBI taxonomy): domain Eukaryota; kingdom Metazoa; phylum Platyhelminthes; class Trematoda; order Opisthorchiida; family Opisthorchiidae; genus Opisthorchis; species Opisthorchis felineus. Next base: position 203,994 of record SJOL01005566.1, read on the forward strand.
TTCACTTTTCTAAGAGCAGTTATTGTCATTATTAAGGCCTTAACTTAATATCTCAACCAAAATTTCCAGACTTGCCAGATTTCCGTCCGTTACGTCCGTTTACCAGTTAGCTCGATATGAAATATGGCCTGCTTATGTGTGGCAATCGACCTGCACATCCACGGAAGTGGCGAATTGGATTGCCATTGTGGCGTTCTTTTTATGAGTAGCTTGGTCAACTTTGAAACCAGAGTCAGTCTTTCGCGTGCCTGTTAAGTCCAGGAAAGTATGGTGCTACCGTAGCGACTAATACTTTAGGCTCATATCCTCAGTTGTTAGGTTTAGTAGTTACGAATACTTGGAGGTTGCATATATGCCAAAAATCATTTCCTTTTGTGCATAAGGCGGCTATAACGTCACGCGTATTTCAAGTGTTTCTCATCACATTCTACGGTTCCGGAGGTCCAAAATTCCGGTTTATACTGATATGCTCATTTTTGCATCTTTAAATTGAAGTAATAAGGAATAACTATTCATCAGTGTAACAGACAGAAATATTAACTATACTTATGAAGCTTTTTGAAACGAAATATGGGGGCGTAGAGTACTTTCGTTGTGTTACCCTCTCTTGCGCGGAATCAGACACCTGAGAACCTTTTCTGCTTCACGCTCGTTTTCTCCGACAAGCGATTGCAACCGCAAAAATTTTGTCTGCGTTACCTTTTGGTGGGTTTCCTTGAAAGGGAGGCCTGAACTACCTCAGCGACTGATAAATTTCTAGACCTTTGGTGGTTGCACTGATGTAAGGGGAGGGTACTTAAGGAGTTTAGTCTTTGAGTACGTTCGTCTACAAAAGTAAAAGAAAATGTAATTTTTTTTACAGATCGTCATGATAGAGTTTAACTAGTGTAGATTTTGGAGCTCCAGTGTACTGGAAGATGGATACTGCTTGAGTATATTTACCTTGAATATTTGGCATTTAACAGAACTGTTGTGGTCTGTGGCTTCTAGGAGAGAGAGAAAACCAAGGCAACTAGCCGAGTTTCTTTCTGGTTGCCTATGTTCAGGCACTTTGTCAAGACTCAAGTTAACTGAGGGTAGCATTTGAATCTCGCCAGGTCACAGTCTTTCTCTTTTATTTCCTGGGTGATCATCAACTTGAAGAGTTGAGTTCCTTGATCATAGCAGCAGTGTTATGTAGCTGCAATTCACATCCAGATGCCCTCTTAGACAATGTCGGACAACAAAAATTGTTGATTAACAAATATTGAGCTTATGCTTTATGGAGTGTACATGCAAGTATATTCATAAAATCAAGTGTTGACTTGAAGAATGAATCAGCCCGTATTCTGTCTGAACAAATTCTCAAGAGTTAATACATCTCCCATTGGATATCTTGTTCCGCTGCTGAAGAACGTTGTAGATGAGTGCAAACGAATTTCGTTATGACGATAAAATGTGGGGTTTGTCAGATGAGTGAGATTTTATTTTCAGTGCTGTGTGAAATTCAATCACATGTATCAAGTAGAACTAATACTCGTGATTTACCTAGTTTTGAAATTCCACAGCTGTGTACTGTTCTTGCACCATAGCCTTTCAAATGTGCGATCCTCCGTTTAGCCGCAGAACGCTATCCGACGACCGCCTGCTGCTTTCGATAAGTGCAGAGACCAATCCTTACTCTATCCAGGCGTCGGCCGTTGTCTCTATGATTAGAATGAGCTTGAGCATACACATAAAAACACGCACGTCAGTACATCTTTTCAAAGGCATGTGGGGTAAGATGAAGTGCAAACTACATAAAAGTCATTAAATAAAATATTATTGGGACGACTTGAGGAGATCAGGGACCGACAGCTGTCAGAATCAGTGGACACGTCCTTTCCAATTTAGCGAGGGCTGAACAGCCGAAAGTTAAGGCGAAGTAAAAAGGTCTTAACCTACTTCTCTGACATTGTGTCAACTAGTCGGTAAGCGTTAAACGTTTATCAGCGTAAACCACACAAACGCCAAGAATATCAGAGTCTTTTCGGAGAGTAAATCAGTTATTGGAGCCAAGCATTGCATTATGTCAATCGATGGTCATACATGTCTATGCACAAGAAAGATGAATGTAAGCACGGATAAAATAGGACACAACCAGTAAAGGAATGACAATTCCCTTTCCATCGATGATCATTGTCGTCTCATGGGCGGTCGCTGTCAAAAGTGGTATCAGCTTTCATCTTCAAAGATAACAGTTTGGTGTTTCTCAAATTAGATTTGACCTACATCGTTCAGTTACCTGCACTCAATGAACTGGGAGTTTCAGCCTATGCACTAGGCTTGCTCACTAGCCAACATAAAATATTCCTTGAGCTCTGTCTGCGACTGCGTCTCACAACTGATAGGAAGGCCATAGGAAAGCCACATTCTCTAACTGGATGGTATCTACATGGCATGCATACTCAGAAGCACATACCAACTGGTTGTCAAAGTTATTTCACTGGGTCACGAGCACGATGATCGATCATAACGCATGCAAAGTAAGCATAATTTAGTGCTACACCTGGTCAAACGTTGATCTGCGGTGGTCGCACACACCACAATCATCGACCGATACATCTTTGACTAGTAAACATTAGCATATTTTAACCACTCCACTAAAAACCACCACTTGGTGCGAATTCCGTACTGAACACAATGACTACAGTACACCCCAAGGGGTTTCCCTACGTTTCACTCCACATCTCGCTGTTTCAAGCTGGGTGAGTTAGCTAGCCCTAGATCCGTGGGGCACCTAATTAACTCGGGCGCAAAGGTGTTAATTCATATCCAACAAAAAGTCAGTACGCGCTTGGAGAATAACTTGTGTATATTATTCTTTGTTCACCTATTGTAATATCCGTTCAGCCTAAGAACTGAGACTCATGTTTGAGGTTTCCACAAACCACACATATTTTACGACATTTCTTCCACACTACATCCAGAAAAAAATCTGGTTGTGTGAAAAATAATGACCCACTGATTTCCCACAGAATAACTTGTCAGCTAGGCAACACCAACAGTAAAAACTGGTGTACTCTTGTTCGTGACTTCGTATAACAAGAAGCACCATTTCAGAGTCTCACTTTCCAAATGACGCCATAAGTCTTAAAATGTTCGCCTTTCCTGTGTGGTATTTTGTTGAAGTGACTGGACAATAAGGAATACTTCAGTATCATTTTAATTAGTATAGTCATCTCAAATAAAAATCGAGGGTATCCTTGCGTTTGTGTTTGCACTTTTCCTTCCCCTGAGTGAAATGAGCAGGGACGTTTTAGGGTCTGCGACTTTAGGGTCTGAAAATAAGACAGTAAAAAAATGTCCATCAATCCATGTAGCTCCTGAGACACGTCCTAATCTTTCCAGTGAAGTTGTTTCCGTTTCGAAAAAAACTAGTTCATGGTGAATGAACTTGTTGCACCAGCAGACACTGTATGATTTTACTGGCCCAGAAGTAACCGAAAGGTGAACTTAATCACCCGCAGTTAAAGTTATCGTGGATTCTGCAAATACCACAACTAATAACCAGAACTATCTTCGGGTTTTCTCCCACCAACCACAGATAGCATTGGTAATGTCAGCTTTACTGATGCATTCAAAATGAGGGATGCATCCACAACTGCCGTACGGCATCCGGCAGCTCACTGGGTCAAATAATGATATGCGACTAAAGAGAAGTCTACAGCAGAACTATACTATATATATATATCCCTGTATTAGGGGAGCCTTCGAACGAGTTTGGAAAACTGGAACCTCCGCTTTTGATCACCAGAGGGTGTGACATTCGACAGAGCCATGTGGAGAATGGTCATTCAGGTTGGCGTGAGAAGTTTTGAGATTTGATATGTTACAGTGCTGGAAAACAAGATAGCCGTTCGAAGTAAAATGAACCTTGCAGCTGCAGCTTCGAAGGGGTTAAATTGTGCAGCATTTGGACGTATGTACCTTGGTAAGATCGGCCTTGTGAATTGCAGGCTACTCACCGGCTAGGTAGTTTTCTACTTTATAATGAGCATCCGTCGGACATTACTATCCTAAGGTTGACCACATCATTCACCAAATGGTTAATTTCATGCCAGATTACCAGTGCCACCCTGATATGGGTTATCAGATGGCTCCCAGTTACACTTGCGTGGTGCTCTACTGGTGAAGGTGGTGTATTACGTTGAAAATTCAATGAATTGACAGATGACTCCGGCACCTCGATAACCAAATAGCTGATGCCGGTGGTCATCGATACGCCATCATGATTAGATCGCTTGATGACTTGCAGCAGGCCTCTGAAATTTCTTCAGCCGGTCGCGTTCCCCAGAATCAACATCATTGTCAGGGGCTTGTACGCAGCACCACATTCGTCTGAGCGCAAACTGTCTGCATCTGTTCAACTGTGCACATACATCCATTAGTTGAACCAATGCTGAAGGACGGATCTGACCTGCACATGATTCACTTAGTAGAGCAGATCACATACGACTGCTGCAGCACGGTCTAACTTACCCTAGTTGAGGGAGGGTGTTCTCTCTTTGCGTACGAGCGTATAGTTCAATAATGATAGTAATCCTAAAACTTTGAAAATGATGCAGTAATATAGCAAGGCTAGTATATTTTCAACGTAATCTGAAGCAATTTAATAAATACCCAATCACATTGCATTCCCATGTCGTCCCCGAAAGACCTAGCCATGGTAAAAGTGAGAAAAACCCTGTTAGGAGGTCAACAGTTAAAAAAAGACAACTGGAATTGCACCGCAGACTCTTGTTTGAGTCAGAACTTGTAAGTGATCTTATTGCGAATAACAGCAATGTGCTGCGGACCTTATATCCAGTAAGGGGCTGCACTTGTGTCGAGGCTGTCTAAACCTGTGTTAAGTCTACAAACATATGGCCGTGATTAGTTGCTGATAAGGTGGCAGCTGATTGACAGCCAATCTACACAATTATATTAACCGTTTAACAGGTGATGGGACTGATGTGCAGTTATGCTATTTTCAAGATTTATAACAAAAGCTAACTCCAGTAGGTCTTGTCCTGGTGGTGTGATGTCGGGTGGTTGAAGATAGCTGTGGAAGTAATCAACAAAAAGAACGTAGAAAAGAAAGCTAGGCTTCTATGGTTGTCGTCATCACGGATATGTGTGTAAATAACCGGAAGCTACTCACGATGAAGTCTGTCAACAGTGCATTTCATAAATATATCATATTTTCTTTGTCCGGATCCCACCAAGCAGATTTATATGGGAATTTCGCCCTCAAGTCTGGCAACCCTTGAAAAGCACCAGATCTTCATATGCATCAGTGTTCCTCCATACAATAAGATTCCCATAGAAATAGTCACTCTAAAAGTGCTACCCGGATTTCTGGGATCTGTGCAAACCTGAATGACTCTTTTGTACACCACCCTTATGGTCCTAACTTATTGTAATGCTTCATGTTGCTGTTAGATAGCGTTCGCCTTTGTGCTCTTGGTTTTTATGGATGTTCTTAGTAAGGATCTTGTTTCGGAAAAATGCCATTTAAACCTGATTACGGTTACATCATGGGACAAATATTCAGATCACCCTAATTTGGGCTTCCACGGAAAATTGTTGAAGCTAATTTTATTTAAACTCTTCTTAACTCCAGTGGCCGGCTATACTCTAATCTGTATTCTGGTTTGGTTTGATCAACTCAAGTTTACATGCTTTATAAGTCCTCAGTAAACCTTGACTGCCCAACACTCAGCTCCATGACCCACTAATTCGTATTTTGTTGCTTCTTACAAAAACTGTCATGCCACGCAACAGATCTAGTTCGTTCGGCCATCAGTGACCCTTCATTTCCGTTAAATTACTTAACGAATCAGTACAAATGGATATTGTGGCAATATTTCACTAACTCTGTCAGCGAATGCACTCATATGCACGCCAATCACTACAGTACTTGCGTATGGATGCCGGAGTTTTAGACTTCAATCTCGTGTTATCGCTGTGGCAAATGTCCACCAGCAACTGACTGTGTTCGTTTTGCTGTCCTACGAGTTGGAACCTAGATTTTTGGTTGGCATCCACGTCGATGTATATCTGTTCCGTCAATCAAAACCGATCACAGCACCGAACAATACAGGAAAACATAGTACAACGAATGTGAAAAGGAGTTGAGATAACAGTGTAGACAGTGTTTGGCGTAGGAACCAAACCACAGCCTGTCTGTAGGGGATCACTTACGTCCCCTTAGGTTAGGGTAGTTGACACGAATAAACAGTAAGGAGTATGCAAAAGGTAGTCTGATAGTCCGCGATAAACCTGAGACGCGCCTTGGGCACACGCACATGGCCAGCTGATGCTAGCCATCGGTCACGTCGGTCCATACAACGATGGTCACAAAAATTCACTTCTAGCATCGTCGCGGACTTAAAGCTCCGGCATATCCAGGGCATTAAGGCGAGGCCTTGCTGACACAAACGGAGACAGCCTATCAGTTGAACCCAATGGTATCCGCTTCTGATAGCCTTGGACCTGCGTTACTAATAAACGAGACAACTTAGTAGATACAAACCGATCGACAAGAGAAACACCTAGGTCAAGGCGTGTGTGATTAGCGTAACGCGCCATTTCAAAGGCTAGTGAGTGGTGGTGTCAGTTGGTGAAATCACGTAGTGCTCCACCGATTAGATAACCTTTTCAATAAGGGTGTAACGTCACAACGGATAGTGTCTCTACTGGCGTACAAATCACATGTGCACTAACAAATTGGCTCAATATTAGTCCGACTTGATTAGACAAGAAAATACATAACATGAGATCATGCATAGCACGAGAATTAGGGTCAGGACCACTACTTCTGTGAATGGGTTCTAGTGGCTTAACAAAGGCGAGCAAATAGTTGTGGATTATCAAGGGAGATAATGAATTTCGCGGTTGTCGGATGGAAAACGTATAAAACCCATACAGAATTTGTTCAGAACTTTTTGGAGAACAATCGTTAAATACCGGGTAACATTTTGCTTTCGATAGAAAAGCATCTTGGGGCCAACTGATTGAGATTATAGGGTTCATCGGATTTTGATGCAAACCAAGCAGCAAGGTTTTTTTAAATACTAATATCGTATGAATAACCACTTCATAACCTTGGGGAACACCATACTCCCATCTATGTTATTGCAGTGGTTTGTCCGGTTGGAGTGATAACAATAGGCTGTCGTGAAGTTAGGTCATCAGAAACGACCATTTTCTCCGAATTCCTACTATCACCGGATGTTGTCAATCTGAATATTCTACATTTTATTATCGTATAAACAGATTGGGCATGTTGCTCTGCTATCGGTTTAACACCTCTGAAGCTTACAAGAACCCGTGTACCGATCTTATGGGTTAGTCCCGGAATTATTCACTGTTATAAAGACTTAGGACATGAGATTTTTCCTCATCCGGGAAAGACAATTTCATTACTGTCTCCGTAACCTTCCAGTTCACCCTGTCAACAACACTGGCAGTACCGCATCCTCCAATGATAAAGTAACCAAGATGACCATTTCACCAGACCCTGGATTATCTCCTCCTGTTTATTTTATCATCAACAAAGCCGGAACAACTGCATTTTTATGCTCCTAGGTTCTGTGTATCGCATGTACCTCACACCCCTACTCTGAGCCTTGTCACAAAATCTGCCTCCCAATCGGATTGGTTATTCCAATGGTATTCAAGGAAGATTACTATCACGACAAATACACTCATTTGCAAATCAATTTGGTTTTCACGGGAGACTCAAGTGAATCTCTCGTTTATGATGTTCTTCAACTGAATGTGCTGCACACAGGCCGCCTCATGTTTCAGTTGGTACCATATTCGAGATATCGCAGTGTATTTTCATACAGGAAACTACTCACAAGGTTGCTGGAAACTCTTCGACAGCCCACGATGAGCCCCAAGAAGGGCGAAACCGGTCGTGGGCTGTCGAAGAGTTTTCAGCAACCTTGTGAGTAGTTTCCTGTATGAAGATTACTATTACTTCAAGCACTTATGGATGTCCTTGCCAGAAAGCAAAGTGGCGTTCATTTTACTTCTGCTCCGTGACACTGCCTCAGACGGACAAATAACACCAGTGAACTGCATCCGAAAATTTCGCACCAAACCACACTGCTTAGAAGTTCATTGTTTGATCAAATAAGTGGGTGAACCGGTGAAAGTACCACATTCTCAAAAGTGACAATTTTTCGTTGCTCGAGGGCTGCTACTTTGGCGTACTTAAGTGTTGCTTCTATGTTACACGCAAACCTTCACGGGTAATGGGAGAGGAGGGGGAGAGATTGACGGAGACAGGGGGATGACCTGGTGAGACGGATTACATCATTATCAAATTTGAGAGTGTAACTGAACTCAGTGAAAATTGTGCTAGTTGTAGTGTAAGGCTCAGGAAACTAGCCAACGACAAATATGAAGAGATTTTGAAATTTCCAACAGATAAAACCTCCTGCAAGTGGAGCCTATCTATGATGAAAAGCCAAGAAACAATGTAATTGTCCCATCCTTATTGGAAATCATCAGCAGTACGCATCGCACGAATCTTCAGAGAAATTAGAACTCGCAATTTCCCGCCTAGCAGCTGACGGTTCGGCCACAGCCATTGATCAGCGGTGTGAATAACTCGCAGGTAGACAGGAAATAGCGAGTCGCCCTTCAATCATGGATTGTACATCACGTGATCGCGTGTTGACTGGCCCCTCCAGTCACTTGTCTACTGAATTACTCTTCTTTCCGAGCTACCTCAAGTTTATTGATAGCGTAGGATTTGGGAACTGAAACTGTGTTGGCCCACAATCAACTACACTCACAAATTCAACAGTGTTACAAACGGTCTTACTGACTGACTTAGGTGACTCCGTCAACCCATTTTTCCCCGAATATATCAGTGAAGTTTAAAATTATTAGTTCTTTTCTTATGAATCCATGTTGCATTTGGCATAATGAACACCGCAGAAACCCAGCCTTGTTGGCTACGCTCTTTCTTTTCTTGTGTTTCAACTGCTGATCCATGGAGATGTTACCGTCATAAAACTTTTTGATTTTTGAGGCGTATTTCAGTAGTACACTACTGGAGGATATCGTTCACGTTCGATCCACCGAAGTCATCATCACCGGCAGCGCAACAACAGTACTTCGGTGCCGTGCAACCATGATTTATTTTGAACTCCGATCGCAAATAAAAGTGAATTGGAAATGGACCTAGCGCCTACGCCTCAGCCGGAACTTGATAGAAACCTAAGACCAAAACGTCATTAACATTGATTAGCAGCCATATGTTTCAGTATGTCCAACCATGCACGGAGAAATGACGCGGACCCCACCCTAGAAGGAGAGCCTCACCGAAAATGCCTACTATTCGAAACCGCCCTGCCATTTAAGAGTTTCGCAGCCTCTTCTTGTACCACTCTGATTTGGGCATGGAAAACAGCACCCTATTCGGCATGCAAAATAACCAAAGCAGCTCCTACCGGTGTACCTATTCTCCGATTGAAGTACCTGTTGCACAACCGAATACTCATTTTCTGTCTGGTCTCGTAATCGCTGGCAACAACGTAGACGAGCTTTGGTTCTGAGAAAACGGTTATAAAAGTCCTGAAGAGGTTTCAGTTCCGATACGCTCAGAGACCACAGCCCGCAAATATACAACAGAACAGCCCATACTGCAGCCTGATACACACGTCCCTTGAGATTCAGGGATATGCCGCGATAAGTGTCTCAAAATAGCAAACACGACCCCAGCCATAGAGGTTCATGGATCAACCTCATCTGTCCCACTACGGTCAAAAGTTATACAACTTTGAAGACATGTAAAACGCTCCACAACTTCGAGTACCTCTTTCTGGATTGTAAGTGGCGTGTTCAGTGACTGCACGTCCAGCAGCATGGCCTCACATTTTGCGTTCAAGGCGCATGCCAATGGAGAGGATGACTTCGGTCAGTTCATCCAAAAACATCTGCGCCTTCCTTTCTTTTCGAAAAACGAGAAAAACGTCGGCAAGGCTTTCGTCAGCAGCTATTTAAACACCAGTTTTGAAGATCTAGTGTTTGTCTCACTACCTCATCGATCCAAAAAACTGAATAGGAATGAATAGAGTGGGCATCCTTGTCGGACATCACTTTTCGTACAGAAGGTTTTGGAAAGCTATTCGTATACTCTCACGGCCGCAAATCTGAGAATACGAACAACTCATTATATTCACGAAATTCCGGGATATTTCATACTGAGTGTTAAAGAGAACAGACCGGCCAAGTGAATCGAATGCACCTTGGAAACCCAGGAATACCAAAACTGTCTCTTATGCGTATGACGTTGTTCTAGAAGTTGACGGAGTGTGATTTGGTCAACGTAACACCGGATTTTCACTAACTGCTGTCAAGCCAATATGGGCCGTCATGAGAACACGAAGCACAAGTGACGCCAAGAGTCTTGTTACAACTGGAGTCAGGCTGACCCCCCTGTGGTTACCGCATTCACTGAAAGCCCCTTTTTTGAACGTTGACATCGTAACCGATTCTCTCCGGTTGTCTGGAGCAGTCCCGATTTCCCAAAATGGAGTCGAAAAGACTAGACACACGCTGACTGAGGACCTCATCCCCATTCTTGAACAATGCTGGAGGGTCATCTGGACCAGGAGCTAAGTGGCACTTGAGAGAAGTCGTGCAGTCAATATCTCTGAGACCCTACAGGGTTCCAGGTTCACCATCCAAAGTTCTAGTACAATTCGAGAGTCCGACGTAGTTGCAGATGACTATCAGAGTTGCCGTTCAAAGCGCTCGACTCAACGACCAAGGCGTCATTTTATAAAGACGGTTCTTTGATCTCGAGAGGATTAACGTACAATTTCACCTTTTAAAGAAGCAAGGCTTTGCAGGTCACTTTTTTTAATTTCCGAGCGGCCTTCTTGGAGCAAGTGTTACACAGTTGCCCTGTCTAAGGACCGCACAAACCTACCAAAGGTTCCTTCTTTACTTGATTTCTTCTGGAACCCTAAGCTTTCGGAAGACTCATAAGGGGCGCATTGTCCCATCTGGAAGGTGGTCTTAAGAGGGGAGAAATTGTGATAGTTACCTTCCATATAGTTGAAATTCACGTCTGGACTATAAGTCACTCTTTATGCCATCGTGCACACATCAGTTGGTGTAAAAACAAATAAGAATCCAGTACGCGACTTTCGCATCGTGCTCTTTGTTGGGATGGAACTTGGTGTCACGGGGACGTTGAGTGGTATTTTGGAGGAGGTGGTAACACAAAGGTAATGGTTCAAGGTCATTCTTGTGGAACCGGAATGAAATATTCGACTAGGTCAGAAATGTGGTCCCCCTTGGGAACAACTGCCGTAGATTTATTTTCATGGATATTTGTAGTAAACTGACAGCTAATGTTGATCAAAATGCCGACTTGAGTTGTCATGCCCAAAACCCTAATGTGGTGCGTTAGTACGCAAGATGCTGCCAACACACAACATTAATCCATGGGTCGTTTTTCTTCGATGGGGTTATTGCTAATTTGTTTGCCCAGGGTGCATATGAATAAGACCTTAATAATTGCAGTGCCTCACGATGATGCACGCCATTATCGTATTATTACATTGGGTTATTCAAACGCATCTGCTAATATGTAGTTCTCCCCAAGACAGGATGTTGTGCACTTTTAAAAAACTCTCTTATTCATACCTTACACTTACCTTATTGATCGGTAAGCTCGTCCCATGATTTTCTCTGGAGGTTTTCTGACGAGTGTTCTGGCATTCGAAAATGTTTCAAATTCCAAATCCCTATTTCAGATTCCTTAAATGTCATACATGATTATAAATTAGAAATACATCGTCGGTGGTATGCGAAATAATCGAAGTACGGGTTCATAGTTTCTGAATAAACAGGGTCAGTCAGAGCATGTGAAGTGCGGGATACTACTTTAGAACAAAGTACTGAAACTGTCGAGAGGTTGGTGTTACTTCGTGAAACCAGCGCATTGAACTGTGCCTTTCTGGAGTAGTACTGTGCAAGATATTTTTTAACATCCTGGCTCTACTGTTCGAGCAACACACTTAAGCTGAGAGGTCAAAAGTGTCGCATACTACGCGTTAAAAGGAGATGAACTAAAAAGTCAGCCAGCAGTACACACAAAAGTCGATGTCAAAAAGTTGACGTTCAGCTGTACTGCCTTTCTCATTTTAGGTTTCACTTTCAAGTAGACTAGTCAAATGAAATTCGGTATACCTAATTGGTTGTGGACGGCGTGGAATGCTACTGTGCCCTTTTCAGGGCAGGAACCTCCCTTTAGAGGGATTTGTTCTTTGGGGGCGACGCAGCTCAAAGTCCCGTTTGGAAACCCCAACTACATCGGGAAAACGTGCAATGCCGGTAGTCATACGCCTACTTAGTCTCATAAGTTAGGACAAACAAAAACAAATTTTGTATCCTTATCTTTGTTGGGATGGAAAATTTCCCCTCTGGAGACACAGAATGATTGTTGTTGGGATATGAAGGGTTGTCAATTAAAAGGTCCGAATGTCAATTCTCTCTGATTAGCGTGATCTGGTTTTTACATCTAATTAACCCAATATTCACATGTTTTTCCAAGAAAGAAGCACCTTAGTGTGTATGGTATCACGAGTCATCTGAAATTGGAATACCAAGTAAGTAAAACACATGAAATCAAAAATAAGACGGAGATATGGAAGTGGGTGAGTGACTGGTCTACAAAAACATTGACAGAGTAGATGCCTAGAATACCAGCTGCAATCTAATCCAACTATCTGTGAATTAAAATGTGATAACATAGTTGGAAAACAGCACATCACGGGACCAGTTAGGAACAGGGAACTTTGGTCTGAAAGAGTTGAAACTTCGCCACCAGAAGAAAGCTCAGGATCGCTCCAAACGCGGCACCGATTTGTGTAGCAAGCCCAGCGTACCGCAATGCCGTTGGTTCATGGCTTCGGCTAGACAGATGGAGCCAAAGCCATGTACGAAGAATAATGAATCCGGATCGAAGACCAATCCATGATAGGACCTATAGTTTAGTGGAAATGATGACAGGACAAGTCGCCATAAGGAACCTTGTGAAACGGATAACAGTCAATCAAGTATTCATAAAAAGCTGATGGAACAATGCCAGGGCCAAGTGAATACAACACGAGCAAAGATAGTCGCAAACGAGGATACAGTAAGGGTTGCAGTTGGCATATTCAAAACACAATTATGCAGAAATCCTAGTAAAATTGAAGTAATGGGCTTGCAACGGTCGAATCAAGATGGCTTATGAAAATCCGTGTATAAAAAATCGGACGTCCAGAGAATAACATTATATGGATGCCGAAGTGTTTAGCCCGTACAAAATGAGGCTTCATATTACGGATATTAGAACGAGTGTCCTCAGGGCAAACCCATAATTACAGTGACAAGTGACACCTTTCCCTTTTTTTGATTGCGGAATGCTCTGACAAAAGTAGCAATCCTCCCATAAATTATCACAGTAGAGTTATTAAAACTAATGGGTCGTTTAGGATAAGATCTCTCAAAAGTAATCCGGCTATCCTGGAAGGTTCGCAACCGTGCTTCCCGTCAGCTGCCACATAAACCACGGTGAGAAATAGGCACCTTTTGCCTTAAACTGTCAGTTCTGTGAACAGTTACTGGCTAGTTGCATCAATAGAATTGATGTTGCGATGCTTGGTCTTTTCAGTTTACGAAGTAGATAGCCATACTCCAGTTACGGTGACAGTTTATTGACCAAAAACGTAAAATCTCCGCATTGTTACGATCTTTGTGTCAGAAGATACGGTTCGTCTGAAGACGGACGAAAATGCAAAATATCTTGGATGGAAGAATGGGAGTACAAATCATTCTGAGGGGTCCAGGTACGTGACTTCATAGGAAAACGTCACATTTTAGCAAGAGTTCTCTAGTTTCAAAATATACTGCCCAATACGGGTAAAATCCCCTTACCTAGAGTTAGGTGACTGGGTATTGCAGGGTACGATTTCTGGGTTCGGCTGGTTGGCTATGGATGGGACGGAAAATTTGGGGGGAAAGTGCGCAGTTTGCGATGCAGCCCAAAAATGTGTAGCCACCACTCCCTCGAAAAAAGACCAAATACCCCGTCCTCCATGGAGATAACTTTTGGGGGTAATAACCAACTAGTGAAATGACGCCTTTGGAAGCAACAGAATGCGAACGACACTGGTCATTAAAGTATGCACTATTCGAAGCTCATAGAGCTGTCACATAACGTGTGGTGAACATCGCAAACTCATCGTACACCGCCAAGAGCAACAGGAAATTTATTTATCCTGTTTTTCACTGGTTCACCTTCCCATCAGGGACAGTGCGTCAGAACGGGCCTCAGTATGGAGGTAACCGTATGGATATCTTTCAATGGGTACAAGAGCTCTAACGACACAGCTCGGGGAGAACTGTATTTTAATTCATACAGTGCATAAGAAAGGATTTTGGTTAGGCGCAACTCAACAGTTAATTAGGGCCCACTTTAGCGAACAGGCCGATCTGCCTTATAGAAGCTGGCCTACTTAAGCCGTCAAAACTACTGCAATGTGTCCGCTAGTCTAACAGCTACGTTAAAAGTACACGCATTAACTCACGGCAAGCACTGGGCCAAATCCACCAAGTTGTGGGGGATTCGGACTTTTGCACGCAAGGTAGATCACGTAGGCCGTTGGTATTGAAGACAAAACAGCGAGCAGCACCCACATGAACTGCGAGCGCCGAATGTACGACGAACTAGCCCAATTGGTGGCATGATTGCCCAGAGACAAATCCGGTGACGACGAAGAGGAATACAAAGAAGCTGAAGTAAAAGCAGTCTGTTTCAGTTTATTGCGATGAATAAAGTAGGTAGCCAGTACGGTTAGAATCGCGCCCACAACACCGGAAAGTGTCACAGCCAAATGATAGGTAAGACTGTTGTATGAGGCACAAGAGTACGTTTGGAAAGCAGGTAGAAACCCGTAGGTAAGGAAACTTGCATATGCCAGAAGACCGACTGGGAGTAAATATTCACTAGTTAGTAGCCGGATTCCAAGGCGCCCGGAGGGTGAAGTATAAACAATCGGTGAGTGATTTCCTTCCAAAGGGAGCGCTCCGGAAGACTGATGGTGATCTAAGAATATAAAGAAAGTCGATTTAGCTGAAGGTACCCGATGCGAACAGTGTGGAGACCTTGAGAATATATCTCTAACTCATAAACGGCGCAACAAATGCAGAAAAAAGCTGTTTTAGAAAAGCGACTAGACAGCCTCATGCTCCTAGTCTGAAACTCAGCTGACGCCCGGAGGTCGACCATCGTCAACACGTGTAGAAACCCCGAATTGTCTCGTACAACTGAGCGTTTGGAGCCGGATACACCATGTAAGGCATGCGATGAGCCAGTAGAGAACGCCTGCTCTTTCCCTACTCGTGAGTCACTCCATATAAACTGTCAGTAATAAGTCTGGTACTGGTGGTGTTTTACCAAAGCTGGGAAAACAAGGGTCAAGAAGCTTCACAACAAACGCAGTCAGTAGGTAAAACAACAGAATATTGGTAATCAATAAGGGATGTAAGTGCTGTATTCGATAAGAATTCACTGTCAGTTTGGTTAAACCTCATACGATGCGATCTCTTGTGGTGGCCAGCTGACGCACCATCAACATCTCTGAATCGTTATCCTGATATGCGATGCTGGGGCTTCGTCCGTCAGTGGAGAGGGAATTAGGCAGTTGACGGTTATCCATGAAAGCAGAAAACTGGTGGTTATAGCACACTGGTTTCCAGTGGTGAAGTTGGGAAGAAAGTGCTGCGCGTTAAAGGACGCACCTCGGATGCAGGGAAGCACGGTGGTTGGCACCCAGTCACATCTGTTAGTGTTGACAACCGCTGGCAGGTCCCGTCTAGGAGTATCAGTCCGAGATGAAACGTCAGGCATAATTAAATTAAGTAGTCTTGGTTTACTTGCTTCCCTGCCAAACCATAACTTGATCACCAAGAGACAGCTTCTATCTATACACGCGGACAATAAAAAAAACCTCTTCAAGGAAAGTGTCCCTCTGGCCCTAGAAGGGTGTAAACAAGTCAATGCAATCTATGGAATGTCAGCAACTCAGCCAGCGCATGCGAGATACTCGCTCCGAAAACCATTCAGCATATCTTGGCACTGTTTAGCCTCTCGCCAGATCCAATCAATCGTCTAGGAACAAGGGTGGCCAATTCCGGATATTTTGTCAACGCCTGCTCCACCTGGCCCGGTACCTACCTAGTTCATACAATAGTATGGATTTCAAACAATATTGTCCTGATAGACAAAATGATATCACGCACAGGCCACATCGAAGGTTACCGAAGTCCACTTTGCCCTTCCTTATTCGAAGGGCGACGTTTTCTGTAGGCAAATCAATGGGATTCGTCTGACTGCAAGGATTTAGGTAAACAAAATTGATCAATTCTTCTGCATCATATCTGAGTGCGACCCCACCCACTATTACATCGCGCATCACACCTATACGTCAAGCAAATAGCAAATCGCGATTGCAAGGTTTTTAGGACGATGATGACATTACCTAAGACTCTGTGGTACTATTCGATGACCAGTGCAACTTCAAAGCAACCTTCAAGTAGACTAAGGCAACCCCTGTGGGCTGCTGTTACAGGAGGGTTAGTCATACACAAATATACAAGAGAAACGTCCACGTCCACAACAGGCGCTTCTTCCGGATGACTGGCACTTTGAGCAACGAGAAAAGTTCATGGCGCTCAATAATATAGGTACCATTGTTACTATGACGAGTGAACTTCAGTGGAAAAAAGGTATTTCGTTGCTAACACCGGCGTACAGCGAGTAGAAATGAGCAAAATGAAACTTTTCTACTACAAGACTGTGTTTTGACGGGCCTCGAAGGGTTAAACAGTATTCCAAAACAGCAACAAAGAAAGCAGTATAAATTGCTGTTATTCTTGTCTATCGTGGGGACCGGTGTAGTCTAACAGCTCAAAACTGTTCGTAGTATGGGTTTGGTAATTGTGGCGCCACAGTGACCGAGGAGCCTGTCGGTCAATTCCGTTGTTCTCTACTATCATACGACTATTCATAGCTCCACAGAACAGGTAATGAGGTTTTACAACACTGAAAATACAGCAAGTCGAAAAAAGTGCGAAACTATGGTGAAATACTCCAACTGAAGTTGACATACACGAACTCCTATTATTTGATGGTGTTGCAATTCGATCACAGAGGGAATGAGTGAAAGCTTAGAACTAAAAGAACTTTTGTAGAAGCGACGTTGAGGTTTTGGACTTTTTCATATAGTGCTTCTTACCACGAGAGTAGACCACTACTGGCACGTCAATCAATGAAGAAGCCTTTTCGTCCCCAGAATCATCCACGGATGTTGTTCCCGCGTCCGAAATTCGGCGAGCGGTTTCCATATCCACGGGATGCTGCGTTTTCCTCTCTTTTGACAGTTGTACGGTAGTCATATAGTGATGCCAAACATCTCTCCCAAGTCCGTATGGAGACAAATCCAAAAAGGAAAATGCAATCAATGCAATGACAAGTAGAATGGCAAGACAATACATAAAAGCTGTCACGCTGAATCTCGGTGGAGGGTAAACGGGTGTGATGTGTATCGTTCCGTTGACTGAAAAGAACGAAAAATTAAGCGCAATGTATGTTACGTGAACTTTGAAGTGCATAGTTAGGTAAAGTGAGACAACAATGTATAAGCCTTCAAGATGGCCTCGATGACCACGACATACGTCAATTCCATCACTTTCTAACACGGAAGTTCCTCAAATTTATCCCCGTCTCTAGCTTCAAGAAAAAAATACTATCTGTAGGACACGAGTACATTACGCGGAATATCTAATTCCATATGCTGAAGAATATCCGTACTCAGTATGCAGGATGAACCAGATAGAAAATCGTTCAGGTGTAACACCCTTTGCCATGCCACCAGGAAGCACGAGGGCTGGGATACTGCCAGGTTGCCCAAGCCTAGACAGGGGAAGTCGAGATGCAGAGGTCGGGTTCGAACCACGGACCATGCGGTCAGTAAATTCGCGCTGTAACCAGTGAGCCAGAAAAAACAGAAAAATTGAACCAGCACTGCTACTTGGACGAAACCGAAGAGCTCCTTATGTGGCTACCAGCTCTTGCGAACAGAGGACTGTTATTTCATCTACGCGAAAGAATACTTTATATGGGGGGAACACAGGTGGGAAGTGGAAAAGCCATCTGGGAATGTCTTCCTATGGATGCAACGAAAATCCAGACCAGTTTCCAGAATCAAGCAATACAATTCATAAAATACGAAGTACAAAATTCCAGCCATTGAGGAGAATTATCATCTAAACGTCGGAAATAAGCTACAGAGCGAGCCTGGTTTCTTTAACTCGTTGCAGGCGAAAACAAAGCAAAGAAGCAAGCTTTGTGATTGGCAATACAGTTCTGCCAGCTTGAAGAGAATAAACATGAAGGAAACTTTCTAAAACAGAGCAAGATTGTCTGATCCCAAGAATAGTTGCATTGCCGGAGGCAGTCAACCCTTCAAGAGAACATCTTTCAAGAAGAGCATACCTGCTCAACCTAACAAAAAAGCATTTGCAAACTTCTAATAAAAAATTCCGTTGCTCAGAGCGAGATAACTGACACATGGGTGGTAGTGGTGGTACCCTTTAGGGTGTCGTACCATTAAATTCGTGTCTGGTGGCGATTTAGGTCTCCTGGAAGGATTCTGCCCCATGAACCGAACTTGCTGATTGCCGTCAACCACGTTTGCCCACGTCCATCTATCGGTAATCCTGTAAAGTGCAAAGCCCTATAGCCAGCAGTTTTTACAAGAGTGATATTCAAGTTTGCAACATCAAAACAAGGGGCGTGCACTCTGGCAACAAAGCTCAAAAGCTTTTTGGCACCAGAATGAACTTATATACACAGAAAAATGCACTTCAGGATAGCAACACGGAGAGCCCTCCCATTGCGTGTAAGCTAATTGTTTTATTGCGCAGTCGCCAGGATACAGAACCACATGGCCAGAAACCAAACAAGCAAGAGAGTCGGGTTGGAATCGAGTGAATAGTTTCAAGTAACGGAAAAGATTTCAGCACTGTATTGACCGTGTTTGGGTGAAATTGAGCAGAGCCAACCTAGTCTATGTCCCTTATTACTACGTGAACTGTGTCAACAGAATGGACACTCCGTAGGAGTAACGCGAATATTGATCGAATTTTTTATTCGTTACTACGAAGTGTTGTCTTGGCGAACGCGAACCACTTTGTATGTGAGCACTGAAACACACTTAAAATGCAATACTGCAATGTAATTCAAAGTGAAAGATGAAAAATGTGTGAAATGAACGCCCGAGAAAGGCGGTCCAAGTTCAAAGAACAGCCACGAAACGGTGAATGATTAAAATCTAAAAGGTTTCCGCATTCTAGAAAAAAATGATGCCGATTTTTTCTCAGAGCATCATCAAACATTTTGGTGCCAAGCGGACTTGCAGGTTTATAAAAATATTGTTCCGTGTCTAGGCTTGGGCAACCTGGCAGTATCCCAGCCCTCGTGCCTCCTTCTGGTGGCACGGCAGTTAGGCACCGAAAGGGTGCTACAGCTGAACGATACACACAAAGCCAAGACAAGTAGAAAAGTGAGAAAATTAATTACGGTTGAATGGATATCTGACAGTAGTCTGGTCTCACTTGTGGTGTTCACACACTCCGGGTCTTCTCCAACACCTTGGATGAGCGCAATGGTACTCGGTACCAAATCACTAAACCCTTCACCAAATTGCAATGCGCCCATATAGGTCTCCGGTAGACCGGTCAAATAAGCAGCAAACGTAACGGATGAAGTACAATCCACGATCGAAGCGCAGAACGCCGGTGCTAACAGCCCGAAACTGTAAGTGCCCGACGGAGTTCCATCGAATGTTGCTGTCCGCTGATTAAGTCAAAAAAGACAGTCAGAGAATATTCACAAGGAGATCGTCGACGAAAGGGACTTTGATTCACAGCACCTAACTTCGTTCAGGAGGATACGCAGAGAAACAAACTACCGTGACTTAGCCACGAAACACATGCCGGGTTAATGTTTACTAGAAAAGGACTGTTCTAAAACCGTGTAACTGGGGCGAACAAGCCGTGGTTCCCGAAAAGGTGCAAACTGGCGACCCTCACTTCTCTTGGTTGAAGTTATTGCAAAATGCGTCGTAGGTACAGTATGCCGCAGTTGGGTCATTGCTACTAGTTTCCACCAAGTTGTCTGAGTGACTTTTTGGAGATGTACGCATTTCAGTGTTCCTGCTCTCCCGAAAAATACTCTTTAGTATTCCCGTATTTATTTCTGAGCATTCAGGTCCATGGTATTGTCCGGTGACATTTCACCCACTGACAATGACAGCCCGTGGCAAACTAACGTACGGTTTATTAATCTATTAACTGAGACTGAAGATATCTCTCCGAAGATCTTTTTTGGCTAGCAAAATTTGACTAACGAGTTTTCATGAAGCTTATGAATAGTAGGAAAGTGTTGCCCCTCGCCTAACTAAGCCCTGATTGATGTATTTAAACACAGCATTCTCTCCTCCTCTCGACAACGACTTCGAAACAAATAAGCAAAGCCATACAGATGGTCGTTTTGCGAAGGCGAGCAGTCCATATCTTAGTATTAGCGTACACATCTAAATTGTCGCGTTAGAGAAAGATCCATTAAACAAAGCCGAGTGCAACGCCACAGCTTCGACCTTGCTCCGTTTGAATGAGTTATGTCAACTCACACAAGCCGTGACGGCCGTCTAAACGAAACCAAGCAATGATCGCCTACAAAAGACGGAAAGGCAATCAACGGTATTCTTGTCGTGCCAGGTACGCAATAGGACGGTAACAGATGCGAAGAAATTTCTCACATGTCGGAAGTTGAATGCTCGTACCGGGTAAGTATAGGCAAATTCAACAAGAAAGACAAATTAGACCGACCAGATCGGAAATTAACCTCCGCAGCAGCAGTTAATGAAGCTGGGTAAGCGTGCATACTCGCACTTTAGAGCTGATCACGGTCATAAAGAGTAGTCCACGTATGAGGAAATGATTTCGTTGGAGTCCACGTGTACCCCTTCTAAACTGGAACCATAATCTATTGAAACATTGATCAGTCGTCAGATACTTTCGATGAGATTGGTGTAAGAAGTACCTGCAGACTGATCCAAAACCGGATAGGCTGATACGGATGCAATGTGTCAGGATTATGAATATTCTACTATATTATCTATATTATATGATTATACATATGTATATATATGTAAATATATACTCACCCTAGCCATTTCATGGTAGAAACGGTAGTGAATTATCATAAAAAGTAATGACGGCGGACAAGAGTCCGACCTTCATTCAGAACTACTAATTCTGAGGTTTAATGACAAAATCACCGACAAGTTCCTATCCTGTCCGTGTGCGAACAACTGCTTCGATCTTTGTGTCCACGGCGCCAGTAGAAATTCCTGGTAGTAAGATGACCCAGATTGACGTTATTGCTATCATAGTTCGCCGCTGATAAGTTCGCTGATAAAACTGGTGGTGAATATACTTTCCCAATGCAGTTATTCCAGTTGGTGAGTCAAACCTCTCAGTTACACTATTGGTTCTTCCCGAGGCTCTGCCAATTTTAATCGCTCCGTTTCACTGAAGAGTGCTGGAACTGCATAGACAACCAACCACATCCTACTTCGAATACTTCTTTACACAATGCACCGGAAAGCAAAATGCTTACAGTCATTTTTGATCGGTTGGGCGACCGATCAATCAGTAGTCCTGCCTCGTATAAAGCCAGTAACCTCTCTTTCGCTTAGCTCGACAGTCCTTTCGGTATGGCCAAAAGTAAGATTTTCAGTAAACCTACCTTGTTTGGTAAGGTTGACCTATTAGTTGAACAGTAAACATCTTTTTGTGCTTCAGTCAAGTCACAGTGAGCACCGTTCACCAACCGAAGGTGTTTCGGATGCCGAAACTCCAATTAAAACAGGAAAGAGTGAAATTCTATAAACTTCGGTAGCCTCATCATCACTTCACTCCAATTTTTAGAATTTCTGTCTCAGTGCGCTAAGGTATGCAAATTATGATTTGGTGAATTTCCGCGACGCGGAAAAAGCAAGGTTGTCCTAAGAAGTAGTGACTTTATGGTGATTTTGTTCATCATGCTCTGGGCCGAACACAGAAAAGCGAACCAAATACAACCTTCTAGTTGACAAGTAGGCTTACAGAATTGCTCGGGCTAGGTAAGAACTGAAAATACCCCTCGTTCAACGGAACTGACAACTTCGATACTACCCACTTTGTGGTGTTAGACGTCGTCAAAACAAACGTACGTTAATCATTCAAGGGCATTATTCCGTGCTGGTGCTCACGGATATGGAACTACCACCAGCATGACCACTTCCCTCTTAACCTAATAAACTCATCGCGATATGCACCGATGCAGAACCGCAATGTCAAAGCTTGTTTAGGATGTATACCGCGCCTTTTGGTAGCGATAACTAACGGTGTAACTGGTGTTGCACACAATACCACATGTGCCTTTCCAATTCAAAGGCTAAAAGGAGGGCGAGATAAGGCCTAGATATAAGTACAACTAAAAAGTACTCAGCGCACTAAGCTGGGGTACTATTAGGCAGTGCGGTTGCCAGCTAGGTCAGGGGTCCTTTATTTGACCAGCTAGCTTACTTGGAGAACATGTGATTGAGTCTGTATTATTTAGTAACTGCTTACTGCTGCTTCACTTCAGTGCTCAGTCTCACAGATTTACTCGCAAGCAACACCATGAAAAGTAGCTTCTGGCAAGAGATGGAAACCAGTCCCAAAGGAATAAAAGCGACAGTTTTAACAGCCTGGTGCCAGGCGAGCAGGCTGTGTCTCATTGGTCAGTCGTTGATTTCCAACCTTTAGTAGCCTATAACAGTAGTCCACATTGTAATGTTTCTGTGTGACCCCTGAAATGCCACTGTAGAGCTAAGCATAATATACAAGCCGCCTTACTGTGGTTCGAATAATGTGTCCCTCTAAATTACGACTCTCATTCCAATAGGACGTAGTCAATAAAGCTAAGGAATATTGTGCTAACGACAATGAGCGCCGCCATTTTGACTTAGACCCAAAGATTCCAATAAATCCGTTAGTTGGTGTAAGGAAAGCAAGAAAAAGAGTAAGCATGGTCAATGAAAATAATCTCGCCTGACTCACATTCCACAAATGTGCCATCAGCACACACGAGACCAAACCAACTGCGAGAATTACATAATTAGCTATTCGCTCCGGCGGTTGTATACATCGCCACCAGAATCCGGTTCGTGTGACACGGCGACACAGCCTGGTAAGTGGCAGGTATAGCAACGGGCCAAGGTTAGCAATCTGAAAAACGCACCGCGAAAGACAACTCGCAAGTATAAATGCATTTTGACACATTCGCTAACAAAATCCTGCTTGAATGTGTGATAATACATAAATTACTGACCTCACAGTAGCCGTTCAACATGACAGAAGTCAGATCATTAAAATTTCCACTCATTGAAGCTTATCAACAAGAAGTTATGGATGAGCAAGTTGCGTTATCTTTTGTAAACTCGTCGGACAAATTTAAATGACCACACATTTGCCACTTATGAACCCACACAATACACCAGAACCACAGGTGAGCGCTTTGGAGCTCATTTATATGGTTGCCGTCAAAATTTAACTTCTGAAATCTGAAGCCATACCAACAGGTGATCGTCCACCAATTCAACAGATAAGCGCAAACCCTCGTGTGGATAAGCTGGTGTGTCACAAATGTTATCGTCTGTTTGAGTAGGACAACTTATAACGGTTGGGGTATAGTGTGTGAGTGAGTGACAGTCCTATCGAATGGGGAGGTCCATATCTATAAGAGCCTTGTGTGGTCCACGGATTTAAGCCTCTGGCTGCCGGCTTGTCGCTTCGTTTTCCGTTGATGAATCACCTTTGCTTTGAATGCATTATATTATGTTGCATTTCACCGGACCTTATTGCACAGTAATTTATGTTGAGTTAGTGTACATCTGCAAACGAATTGCCTTACCAATCCGGAAGTTCCGAAATGTTAAGTCTAAAGTGCTCCGAGTGGCTTTCCGTGACAACCGTCGTACATGTCCAAATGACACCTAGCTAGAAATAACTAGCCATATGTGTGTGCATTGGATGTCTTATGAGTAGTGAGGGTCACTGGGCCGTCCGCGAGCTAGAGCGAACTCAGATATGAAGGGGTGACCTTACTGCCAGAAGGTCCGTAGCTCGAACCCAACCTCTGCATTTCGCCTGCGCCTGTCTAGGTTTGGACAACGTGGCAGTATCTCGGCTCTTGTGTTTCCTTCGGGTAGCACGGAAGCTAGGCATCGGAATAGTGTTACTGCTGAACGAATCTTACCCGGTACATATTGTGGGTTTTAACTACGCAGTTGCAGCCACGGTATCTGACAATTATGGCCTATCCGCCGTGAATACTTATGGCAGCGAAACCGCCTGCTGTTCACCTGAAGTCTCACAGGGCATTCAACTAGCTACAAACGTAGCCATGCTGAACCGCATGTGGCACTAACGGTGCCACAGTTAAACGTAACAGCAAGCTGTTAAAACGGATGACAGTCCACATGACATTTTGGGCAACCTCAGAGCGCAGTCAACCGTAAAGTGCTGTGTTCCAGGATGAAATCCCTAAACGTCCCGCATCAGGTGCAAGTGTGGTGGGAAAACTTTCTCATAAAGAGGCCTTGCTTCGTTTGTGTGGAGGGTTCCGGTTATAGAACAGGGGAGGCCTACAGCAGAACAACACCGCTGTTGGTATTGGGGCCGCCACGTAAACGAACCGCTGACGGGCTACTGTAATCGTTACCGTGTTTGCGGATGGTGTAAAACTCTTTGACAGCTCCTCATATACGACCGCGGAGCATGAACTCCATAAATTGCTAATCTGGGTTGTCTCTTTGGAGTCCCATACGTGAGTAATTTATTATGGTCAAAGCCCCATCTTTGTAACAATTTCTGGGTGAGCTTATCAGACGATAGCTATTTCGAAGGGGACAGATATTAGTGACCTGGGAACTCAAGTCAAAGCCGATTATGCTCGCATCATTCGGTGACATTTGGTGATTCCGCAGGTTAATCGTGCACTGCACGCGTAAAACGCAGCAGCTGCCTTGCAACCGCTCCACTCGTTCCTTCGCCTTACCTACATCTCTTACCACCTTGGACACTGCGTAAACGCTTGGGGGTCTGGCCTCAGGAGAGAGGTCAGACTGTACGGGTGCCAATTTGCCATCTGGCCTCCGGGGTGCTCTGATCACGGACAGACTTGAAGTAATAAACCGATTTCCTTTTTTTACCCCGGGGGGCACGGAATGATTTCATCAAAACATCCGAAGGAGCTCTTTGATGGTGGAAACTCGAAACTTCTAAAGTTAAGCGAATGTTAATTCTCAGAGTCACTGGAGTGAGACTGGTATGGTAGAGAGAGCAATATAGCGAGGGGCAAAAAATCGCTTGAACTACACTCGGAACGGCCTGTTGTCGTATCACTTCTTGCGGTTCCGGGCGAATCCTGACCGACAGCGTTCTGCTGCCGTTGCACTCAATAGTAAAGAACATTACTCCAGACCCTATGTCTCGCAATTTTCATGTTTCCTTTTCGCCTTTTTTGTACCACTTGATGGGGATTCCAAGTGCACATCTGCGCATATCTTGATGTCGTTCAGTGGGCAAAGGTTGATCTCGAGCACTTTTGTGATTGTCTGTACCACTCAGGATCCATACTGGACAATGCTGAAAGATGCAGTTAAATTGTGAAAACGGATGTCAGTCCACTATGGTAAACTAGCCGCTATGACATTTTGGGCAACCTCTGAAGACAGTAAATAACAGACGGAAGAGATTCACCGACTCAAGTATTTTCACAAATCGGTTGATCCAGTCAACTGGTCCTGATAAATGAGCCGATTCTCATCGACTTACGAAAATACCCCTATTCGTGCAGAAAGCTAACATCAATGTTGCAGTACGCATAACTCGACAACGGATGAATCAGTTTCTTGCTTGGATGACGCCAGAATATCACGCTAGGGTGTGGCCTAGCTCGTCTATGCGACCAATGCCTGGCACTATCAACCAATTTTTCGCCCTGTGAACGAGATCAGTTTATGCAGAAAAACCGAGATTCACTGTAGAGCTATCCTTGTTAGAAATCAGCAACAATGCGCTTCTCACGGATCTCTAAAGTGATTCGAGCCCAGGATCTCCCAGATAGTATTTGAGGACTATACCGTTAGGCAACGAGAGGTTGATTAGCTACTAGCCTGGAGATCGCGGTCAAGAATCAGCCACCCCCTTTCCCCATGAGATTCTCGAGATATGCACTGCTGATCACTCCAGACAAGGAAGGGACAGCTATGCAGTTCTTCGCGGCACACTTTGAACTCAATCACAGGACGAAATATCGGTTAAATTTCTCATACTACCAACAGGCCTGGTCCACACGTTGAAAAAGGTATAGACACACGAGAACGTGTAGATCATCCGCCGAATCACAATGAGATGTAGGGATTCGATGAAGCATTGAACTAAGAAAAGTGGTTCATCTCTACAGCAATCAATTCAATTCAATTTATCAGCTATAAACCGTGTACCATAGGCACAATGGTTCCAGCGGCTACAGTTTCGATCACCGGAAAGCGGGAGAGTGTGGAGTATACAGCCAAGCCTTGGAGGCGATGACATGTTCAGTTTGTTCGGAAATTGGGTAGCTATGCATTGAAGGCGATAGCTTTGAGGCACGAGCGCCACTGACTGCGCGATTGGGTCATTTCTGCCAGCGTCATTGGTCATTGATGGATTGAGTCCCGGAGTCCCATCCAGGGAGGCGGCAGTTTTCGACCTGACAAAGTTAACTGGTTAGTGTTTTCATACTTCGTTGCCAGGTCATACATTGTCCACCTCTCGGTCGCTTCCACTCAGCACAGGGCTGGGCGAAATGAGCTCTGCGAGGCAGACGGCCTTCTGGCATGCGGAATGTATGTCCCAACCAGAGTAACCCATGAAGCGTGAGTAATTCATCTATCGCGGGAGAGTTTCTTCTTCCTAAGGCCATCTGGCGTATCTCAGCATCGCTAATCCGATGTTCCCACCAGACCTGACCAATGCTTCAGAGAACCGATTATCAACCACTGACATGTTTCGTATGTCCTCTGCGCGTAGAGGACATGTCTCTGATCCATAAAGCACCGACGCATTGTAAACTCTGCCCTTGACAGACAAACTGACGTCACGTCGGCGACATAGGTGTCGGAGGTTGGCAAAAGCTGCCCTGGCTTTCCCGATTCAAGAAGTAATCTCATCTCCAGCCAGTCCACCGGAGCTTATAAAACCGCCGAGGTGAACAAATTTATCTACCACGTCGGTTAGCTCGCCTGCAAGCATGAGGTGTGGGTTTGATCCAACCCAATCTTGTAGCAGCACTTTACACTTTGTAGGCATGAAGCGCATGCCAAACCGTGTGGCAGAGTTATTTAGGTTATTTAAAATCGTCTGCATTTGGGATGGATCTGAACCAAGGAGAGCGAAGGTCCCGGGGCATTTCAATTCCCGAGGTTTCCGAGGCATGCAGAGAAATTTCAAGCAGCATATCAATAACAAGGTTGAATAGGAAAGGTGAGAGAGGACAGCCTTGTCTTACACCACTCAGGTGAAAGCTCGCCGTAAACTCGTACGCGCCCACAGGAGTTAGCATACAGTGCCCTCATAAGGGAGATAAATTTGGAAGGGACACCTTTGATAGGCAGACACTGCCAAAGTTTCCGACGATCAACAGAATCAAAAGCAGCTTTCAAATCCAGAAAAACGACCAACGTGGGATGTCTGAAGGAGTGGTGCTGTTCAAGAAGTTGACCCAAAGTAAAGATATGGTCGATGCATCCTCGACCAGAGTGAAACCCAGCTTGATTCACACGAATCTCTCTCCCGATAATCCATCAAACTGCGCAAAATAATGCCAGAGAGCGCCTAAGATGCGACGGATACCACGATGATACCACGATCGTTTCCACATGACGCTCTTGCGCCCTTTTTGATGATTGGGATGACGGTCGAGGAGCTCCATTCGGCTGGTATTTTGTTTTCGTTCCAAGTCTTCTGCAGTACGGTCGTCAGACTGTTCACAAGGACTTCGCCACCTTTTTTTAAGAGTGCGGGGTGCAGACCATCCGGGTCAGGTGCCTTGTTGCGCTTCAGAATGATATCTCACGCTGGATTTCGGTTGGTGTCGATGTTCTATTCGGGCCCGCTTGGTTCTTCCAGCGGTTGTGTTGAAGGAGACCAGGTGAACTGTTCTTGGAAGTGCTCAGCCCACCGCTCAAGACGGCGATTGAGGGAGTGAATTGCTGTTCCGTCTTTTTCGCATATTGTCTCACTGACACCTGCCTTCTTTTGACCCGTTGATCGAATCAGTTGAAACAGGGCGCGGCTGTTGCCTGCAGCGAAAGCCTTCTCCATCTCCTGGGCCTTCGAAATCCACCAGCGTTCTCTGTCATTCTTCAAGCTCCTGATTATCCGGTGTTTGAGGGATCTGCGTGCGCCATCATAGTCGCTAGTTGCTGGTATGGCCTTTCTGGCAGCAATAAGATCTGCTGATCTCGAAGATATCCAGTCTTCATTGAGTGGAGTCAGATGGGCTGGACAAACAGTTCTGAAAGCTGAGAGCATTGCTTCTTTAATTCGCCTCCATTCATCCTCCAAGCAATCTTCTTCGTCCACATGACTGTGCGCTTCCAGTAGCTTTCTAGCCAGACCAGCTCGATACTCTTCAGCTACTGAAACTTGTCGAAGTTGATGAATGGAGCTGCTCTCTTTCGGCACGCGTAGTGCTGGCGGAAAGCGAAGTGCTAAGCGGGCCCGAAAGATGGCGTGATCAGAGTCCAGTTGCGTACCTCAGAAGGAACGACAATCCTTAACTGAGGCTCTCCATCGGTAACTGATAGCCATATGGTCCAATTGAGTCCACGACTGTCTTGTGGTAGGTGGCCTCCAAGTAACTCGGTGTGAGCGTTTGTGTTGGAAGTTCGTACTGGCCAGGAACAGACGATGATCTGCACACAAGTGAAGAAGCCACTTCCCATTACCCGTACGCTCAGCATCGACTCCAAATCTACCACCTAACAGTGCTTCTTCCAGACTTAGTCGTCCAACTTGGGCATTCATATCACCCGCCAAGATTGCTACCCGTCCTTCTTGCCGACTGAAGCAGTCGTGACAGATCTTGATAAAACTCATCCTTCTCAGTCTTAGAACTGCAGTCTGTTGGGGCGTATGCTGACAAATAAACACCGTTTACCACATCGACCTGCGTTAATCTTAATTGAGCCAGACAACCGCACAGCGCACAGGCGACTGTTCACTGGGATCCAGTCTAGTAAGGCGCTTTCAGCCTTGGGGATGAGTGCAACTCCCACACCGTAGATACCACGAGCCATTGCGTCAGGATCACCAGATACCCGAAGAGTGAAATGTGGAACATCTGGGCTCGTCCTAAGCGGCTTGAGGAGCACGACCGAAGTGGGGTCTTGCATGCATGTTTCGGAGACACAACATACACCGATAGAGAGGGAAAGCAAGGTTTCAGCAACAGACGCCTGTTGCCCAATTTGACGTAGAGTACGGACATTAAAGGCTGCAACGTAGATCAGATCTTTTGAGGTTGGTAGATAATTATTTTGGTTTGTTTTTCTTGGCGAAGGTTTAGGCACGCAGTAGTGGCTATGGGACTGGTAGATGGGTTGGTTGCACTGCATTGTACGATGGGTGGGGAGGGAGTGTTGGAGAAGGCCGGTGAGCGAAGAGTTGCAAGGGCAAATGATACTTCCCAGTTGCCCAGGCTGAAGACGGGGGTTTAGTTGAGGTACTCCACCTTAGGCCTTTGACTCAAAAGTCTGACCCACAAAGCAGTGGGAGGATGTAGGGTTTTGTTTGGGGACCCAGCCCCTAGTCTCTGACTCAAGAGTCTGACCTAATTGGCTGCAGGGGGCCGGCATGGCCCGATGGCGCAGGGAGTATGGCATTACTGTCTCACTCCTGATGCGGCCGCGCACAGCAAATGCCTTTTGAGCAGCACCGGACTCTTTGGTTTCAAAAGTATTTCGACCGTATTGAATAATGAGCCGGCGGTCACGGTCAACCGTTGGGCGATCGGAGTGTGCGGTTTTTGAGGCCGACCTTTTCCAACCCGTCCTTCCTCGGGGGAAGGCAGCATCGCTGCTTCCATAAAATGGACATGCTGGTCGTCTGGGGGAAACGCCTTACTGCCTTCACACTCCTATCGCAGAGAACAGTACGACTTTACCTCCAGATTACCTCGTAATACGATTACTTGCAGTACGGGGACTCGTTGTTATTCGCCGGGCTGCTCCCCGTTGGCCCTCCTGGCATGGTTGAAACTTTAGGAGCTGAGTTCCAGTCAGTATGGCCCGCAGGATTATTGCAGCACAGATGCCTGACCACCACGACAAGGTGGCAGCTTTAGGTTAGGAGGGCTACAATTGAAGGAAAACGTAACGTCTAAAATCACCGAGAAAATCGAGCCGGTCTAAACATCGCGGTTCCAGTACTATTCATAAAATATCCTAACATACAACCAAAGGCGTTTGGATGGGTGGATATCCTGAGATGGAGCTAAGGCTATCCAATGTGTGGACGATCCGACACTGCGCAATCTTCCGTCTTATGTAGGGTCCTTCTAGTATATTGTAGCGGAATATGGAGACATTAATAATAGGAAAGCAATTTAACATGAAGATATTGAAAATTAACTCACTCAACCCTGCACTGACGATTTCACCTCGATTGGTGATGAACAATTTGCAACCCAACTGCTAAGCTCGGCGAACAGACCAATAAATAAGCAGTGCACCAGAGCTACCTATATTCGGCAACATCGGCAATCAACATACGAATGTGTTGTCTACGTAATAGTGCAACAATCCAATGGGTTTCCGCCGGCACATTACGAAGGGAACACAATTTCCAGGCTGCCGTTCATGCACCACTCGAAATCTATGAGCTTATCTGCGTTTAAATATTTCAGCTTAATTCGCTGTGTGAACTGCATCCAGCTGGTACCTCTAGAAAAATACTGTCATGATGTACAGACAAAATATCTGCCGCCCACATACTTTGTTTCCTACTTCATATTCAAATTGATATTAGACGAAATGAACGACAGTGTTGATCCCCGCAAGGAGCTAATAATGCACCTCATTTTGGCCGAAATGATGTAAAATTGCCCAGTGCAGCACGCTGAAGACCAGTTTATTCTCCTAAGATAGCAGCTGCAGAAATAACTTATGTCCTTATGCCTTGTAAAGACTTAACAGAGCCCCGCTTGCCCTGTAGTATTATACTGGTAAGTCCAAATCAAGGAGCCTAGGTTTCACCTATTCAAACTTAATACTTCACGTTCCTCCAGCGGGTGGTTGCGACATAGTGGTAACGCGCCTGTTCTTTATGTCTCTCTTTGGGGTGGATAGGACAGAACAGGATGAGCAATACTCAAACGAAATTAGTGTAGATGCAAGTTATCCGAAATCATATCATTTGTTTCCTCTCATCCATATAGAACCGATTTGAATTGTAGTCCACAAAGTGCTTGCGGGAGAAAAACTTTGTTCATTCTGCTCAGTTACTACTGAACTAATTTCAATAAAAATAGTAAACTTTTGAAAATACATAGTTTACCGACCATCTATTTACAGTTATTTCTGTTCTGCGGTCGCTTACCTGGATAACAATTGAAAGATAAGCGGGCAAGCTCCAGCCTTCAGGGAGGTAATTGACCAAGACTGGCAACTCCACCCAAACACCGTTGACAACGATCCACGAAGCAAAGCCATAGAAGCTCACACATGCAGCCGCGAGCCAAGAGAACCCAAGTACTTCTCTTGTGACTTCTGCCATGTTGCGCCAATTAAGATGATGTGTACCGGTGTATCAGGTCACGTCCAGGGTTAACTAACATATCTGCAATGGAAAAAATCATACTGACGTAAAACACTAGGCAAGAACGCCACAAACGAGAGATTTAGCTTGGATTCAATTGGGTCTTCCGTGGAAGCCAAACTGGTATAGGAATGAGTGTATTTTGCTAAAATCATACTGATTTTGGGTGATAAAATGACAGCGGGTTGCCGACATCTCGAGCCAAGAGGATGAACAACCGATTTATCGAAGCACTTTCAACAGATCTCTGACATGCGAAAGACAACACAATAGCAAGTTCCGGAATAGGTAAGCGTTTGCGAATGCTGTTTGTGGTCCACAATGTTTTGCGACACTCTACTAAGTACGTTTGTGCTAAAACATTCAGTTCGCTCGAACAGTACTATCGAAGTGTTAATCATGGCTCGCTGCCACTGAACAAACTTTGTATTATCGTTTCCAGTTGCTTTCATTCTTTGAATCAGCTACGTAGCGCACTACCAAATTACGTGAGTAAACGCTCCATAGAGCGCTGATCAGACCTACCACAATATGTCTAACCTTCCTGTAAGGTTACAAATTCACTGTCCGGAACAACCGAGATGTGCTACTGACAAATGGGACGACTCAAAGGTTTCTGATTTCCCGTCACATAATCATCGACAGTACAGCATGAGTGTTCAACATTGGAGTTTCGCTGCCGTACGCTGGTTTTCCGCATAATTGACGTCGCTTCGCATGCGAACTTTCGGGTACTTATGACCAGCTAATCTACACACATTTGTCCCTAGACATAGGCAACAAACTGTCCACATGAGTAGTTTCAAATTACCAGGGGCATTTTTCCACCCCACGCTAGAAAATGGAAGACGGCTCGGGTGTCCACATATATGAAGATAGATATGTCAGAGAAGCTGCCGCAGGGGGTAAGGCGGTTTCATCCTCTGTGGAAGCCGGCTTGCTCTTCTCAGCAAGTTAACAGCACGCAAATGACATTTACCAGTATATTTGATGCCATTCAAATGAGGTAGCTACGATACCTCGGTGTTCTGAGCGGTCGGTCTGTGAGCTTATTCAAATGTTGAGACAAGTGCGGATGTTGATGAGCAGGCTGAAAAATTAAGTTGTAGCAGAGCATTTCCCTTTGCCTCGGAAAGTTAAACGAAAATCCCACCACTACCTGGCGACTTACGGCGGCGAAGCATCAGTGTTGAACACTGATGTCGTGCTGTCCATGATGATGATGATTACTTAGTGTTTCGAAAGCCCGGCGTTTCGTGTACCTCTTGTTCGCTTGCTGAAACAGCAGAATCGAACCCTGAAGAAACTTTGGCAGATTACAAGGTGGGGTGAGGCCGGCTGTCACATAAACTACGTGCTTAAGTGTTCGATCCATTTATTGATGGGACACTCAATATCGGTTACTGGGCTCCCAGCAAATTCTGATCGCCCACAACCGACCAACTCCAGTAGCTGAAGTTGACACAACCCCCATTAGCTTAGACCTCGATAACGGTCCCGACTTCACCTTGCTCTCTGAAAGAACAATAGAGCAGATTGACAGGCTCTGTGTCAAACGAAATGAACACGATATATTTAACAAATCGACTTGTGAAGCCTGGTCACAGTAAGCTATCAAAGTCCTATCTACCTGACGAATACGTCAAGTTGAGACTGAATCGAGAAGCCGATCAATGCTATCTGCAACCTCACGTGGACGAGTTTTGCAGATCCCTGGACCAGTCACTACAACTGACGGACTGAGATGGTGCACAAAAATAGAAGCCAGACTTAGCCTCCTCCCCAGTGATCAGACACTATTCAATGCTGCATATAGTAGCGTCTGGTGTTGACCAAGAGCCAGGCAAATTAAGGAAACCTAGTGTTCTCCAACCGACGAACTACCCTATATGGGTTGAACAACAGAACCGTCTCCTTGTGCAGACTTTTCCAGTCTCCGTGTTACACTAGGCATGCTGCCTCCTCCAGGTGATTTGTTTGCAAAGTATCCTGCGGGAAATGACTTAGCTGACGCACATTCGGAGGTAGAAGTTAGAGGACAACCAAAGAAGCACCTCATTATTAATATGCACCGCAGCTTACTCCATTGAGCACATATGTCATTCGGAGACGACCGTGTAAGAGGTCATATCTCGGCTAATTAAGGATACGACGCAGAGGCATATTCACAGTGCTCTGGCTTGTTTGAACGAACTGAGCATCACTTAGAGCCCCGCAGAAATGCAACAGCGACTCGAAGACATCAACAGTCGAACGCATGCGGTTCACCCTCGACAGTCATGGGAACATGGTGGTACCCACGGACGTAGGATCTCGCAAATTGTTCCGTGTATCAATACCCAACACAAGTCGTACATTGCCTCCGAGGTTCACTGAACCAGCTACTCACTGAGAACAAAATGTGGATACGGTCAATAGAAAGTCAGCGAGTCCTCAAATCTGATACATTTATTTTGAGCTCTGGCTCGCTCCTCACCTATTACCATCTGTCACCAGAAAAGGTTGCGGCGTCAAGTATTGCGAATTGGAGCGAGAGCGCGGTGGTCTCCCATGCGATCCTTGAGGGAGACCAGAAAGTGATGGCTCGTGAAACCATATCCCTGATACCAGTCGAAAACAGGTGTACGTGAATCGAGGAAACTGCGGCGACTGTGTTGGCCATCAAGACATGCCAATTTGTGGCACTATTCATCGTCCCATCATGTATGGTGTCAGTTCCCCACACCGACCGATTAGTCACCCACTGCTGTGCGGGTGGTATGGCAGCTATGCACCGAAAGAACGTTACAGCTGAGCGATTTAGGTCTTCTTCGGTTGCTGTGTTTGGCCCGAAGGGGATTCTGGTGAACGATGCTAACCGCTTTTGGCGATGGACCACACTTCGAGGTCAAACAGAAATCCACTTTTGACCACCGATTAGGTAAGAGCGCAACTCCGATTTCATCTCCGTGAATATCACGTAAGTGCCAGCAGTAATTAAATCTCAAAAGCCACAGTCAAGTCGAGACTAATAGGACATCCTTACGATTTCGCGGTATCCAAAAGTTTATAGCTGTAAGGTTGAGACTAAGTCCGTTCGTGTCCGCCACGTCTTCAGGCTTTTGGTCATTGATGTCTCCGAACTATGGCTGGAATTAGCGCATTTGCAATGAAGTGATCAGGAAACGGGTATTTGGTGAAACAAAAGATAATCCGCTTAAAGAATGCATTTAAAATTACAGGATAAGGTGGCTAGGCCGTGTTACGCACACCGGTTTACCGTCTGCCAAGAACAACGTTGTCTTCCATGTCTAGTTTAGGATGGCGGAAGTCTAGTGGACAGAATTCGACATTGCAAAAGAAATGAGGTACGTTACGAATAGTTTTGTTGCTGTTGGTGATGTTCACCTTCCAAGACGGGGTCCACGTGACCCTCCCTGCGCTTAGCTGGAGACAATATTAGTTGCTGAACCATCGGTTTGTGCCTGTCCTCCGCAGCAGGGAATAGACCCTAGAAAATTTGGGGAAGGATGTCGGTATCCAGGAGTGCAAATATGAACCAGATGCGAGGAGGGGGACAAAATGAAACCCCGAGAGGAAATTCGTACGCTGCTTTCCATTGGGTGATCCAAGTTTATTTTGGGAGTATCGAGCTTGTCGACGGGTGGGTGGTTATCTCAGTGAGCTCCCATGTTTAGCTCAAGAGACTGGCACAGCTGACGTAAATTAAATAGATAATCCTCCCCTCGGAAAAGGCTGGTGGAAGGTTACATTGGATGATCTACCAGGCACATAGGTGAATGGTGCAGAACAGTAATGTGAAGTTACAGACAGGGGCAAAGGGTTTTGGAAAATGTGAAGGGCAGAACAGTAGCGAGGAATTCGGGAAATATTGAGAGGTTAGTTCGAAAACTCAGCGTGGTTGTGGTAATCCCATTTGGGCCTAGACTGACCCTATGGTTGCATTCACTAGTCCATGACTCCCTATTGCGAGAAGCGCATGCCTGAACTCACCACGTGAGGCGGACTCCTGACTACACCTATCCGACCGGGCGAATTAGTGCGTCAGACGTCTACCTTGTTGATTGTTCCGCTTTTGTCGGAAAACCTTAGGTTATATTTGAATGGAGTGTGGGGCGCCTGGATGTGATTGGAAAAAGGTGAGATTGTTGGTGTCGTTATTCGTCATCCGGAGCGGCCTCCGATGGGTAACCTGAGGCCAATAAACTATCCATGTCCTGAAAACCACGTGATTTAAGCTCAAGAACTCGGTTTCGGCAATAAACGAACAAATTCTGATATATATCACTGGTTTTTTTTTGGATCAGAGGACAGCGCTTTATTGTTTGGGTGCCCCCAGAATCGTCTGTAATAGATGGTTGCGTCTGAGGATTTTCGGGGACCGAGAGGATCCAGTGACTGACAAACGATGGGACGTCAGCGGTAACGTTAATGAGGACAGCATCGAGGTGAAGTGGATCTCGAAGGACCAGGGTACAATCCAAAGATTGAGCGCTTGGTCGATTTTTAGCGATTCTTATCAACAGCAACCTGGAGGTCTCAATTGTCGTATCACAGAGGGACAGGGATTTATCACACAAGATACCAGTGCGACACCTGAAGTACGACAAGACTGTGACATCAGAGAGGACCTCAAGGGCCTTTCAGAACGGCTTGGTTGTTGGTGGATAGTTGGAGAACGAGAATATCCAGTTACTCAAACACATCGAGGGTGGATCGGGTTGAACAGGAAGATGGTTAGAAACATTGCATTCATGCTATGGGTGGAACAGGTATACACATGGGTAGAAGACACGGAACGTTGGATATCGCGTCTATATCCAGATCGGTTCAGAGCTTTGGGCTTGTGTGACAGAAGTAAAAGTAGAACCGAAGGACCGGTGGACATCCCTGATTTCATACGTTTCACAGTTTAGTGCAGAATGAGTAAGGTCTTCTTTTTGTTGTCCATTGTCGAGTTCTTACAGCAAGGTTCTGGTTTCCTGATCAAGCATCAGTCACGGAATAGATCCGATAGCGGAACAACGTTCAGCTGTAGCACCCTTTCGGTGCCCAACTGCCATGCCACCAGAAGGAAGCACGATGGCTCGGATACCGCCAGGTTGCCCAAGCCTAGACAGGGGAAGTCAAGAGGCAGAGGTCGAGTTCGAACCACGGACCTTCCGGTCAGTAAATTCGTGCCCAAACCACTAAACCATCTCGCCCCCTGGCGGATCAATTTGGTGAGGCAGCCAAAAGGGAACGATATGAGGGCCAAGCCCGCTGCTAAGACACTTATCAGAGCCTGCGCGCAGTGTCTGAGCGTTGAAAACGCGTGTATCTACATCGACAACTTGAAAATAAAAGACGTCAAAACCCAAAATGATCGCCTAAAAGCACTTCAAAAAGTAGAAAAAATCAACCTTCGGTGTGACGAGATTAGTTAGAGGTGTGCACAACATTCCACGTTTATGAACTGGTAAGGAGAACGCGCGCAGATCTGTAAAGTACACATACGGACCCACGTTAAACAGAGCACACGTTCGTAGCGCATGAAAACACAGAAAAGAAGTCAGGCGAGGCAACAACACGCTTAAATCGACCCCGAAAACGGCGAGAAAAAGTCAAAAAGGTGCGAAGGTATACTTATATACGATTGTACAATGAACCCATAACAGCAAATGCATTCACGACCTAAATTACGGCTTGCTGACCCAAAACTCAACCAGCGCGCTCGAAATGTAGA
This sequence comes from Opisthorchis felineus, assembly GCA_004794785.1. Classification (NCBI taxonomy): domain Eukaryota; kingdom Metazoa; phylum Platyhelminthes; class Trematoda; order Opisthorchiida; family Opisthorchiidae; genus Opisthorchis; species Opisthorchis felineus. The sequence continues at coordinate 241,753 of SJOL01005566.1, forward strand.
GGGTCATTTCAAGGTTGACTGAGACAGCTCCGGCTTTAGGCAGATGTTGACCCTTACAAGCCTACCCGAAATATCTCTGAGACCATAGTTTGAACAAAGGAAACTTTCGTATACAATTCTTGCATTTGACGGGTAGTACACACTGCCTGCCATTTTGTTTGACTTTTATATTGGTGACGTAGAACATTGCCTACTGAGTTTCGGTCCATGAGCTTTGTGGTTTCATTGCATCCATAGAAATTGTCGTGAAAGCCTACCGACCAAGAACAACTGCAAACTGGCGCCTCCATAGCCTGCATAATGCAGCTACTATTTATTCTTATTTAGTTACTTCTGTGGAGATTTCCGCTTCTACACTAGGCGAGGACACCAGCGGAGCAACACTGAGGTTGCTAGTGGGACCGCCACGTAAACGAACCGCTGACGGGCTACTGTAATCGTTACCGTGTTTGCGGATGGTGTAAAACTCTTTGACAGCTCCTCATATACGACCGCGGAGCATGAACTCCATAAATTGCTAATCTGGGTTGTCTCTTTGGAGTCCCATACGTGAGTAATTTATTATGGTCAAAGCCCCATCTTTGTAACAATTTCTGGGTGAGCTTATCAGACGATAGCTATTTCGAAGGGGACAGATATTAGTGACCTGGGAACTCAAGTCAAAGCCGATTATGCTCGCATCATTCGGTGACATTTGGTGATTCCGCAGGTTAATCGTGCACTGCACGCGTAAAACGCAGCAGCTGCCTTGCAACCGCTCCACTCGTTCCTTCGCCTTACCTACATCTCTTTCCACCTTGGACACTGCGTAAACGCTTGGGGGTCTGGCCTCAGGAGAGAGGTCAGACTGTACGGGTGCCAATTTGCCATCTGGCCTCCGGGGTGCTCTGATCACGGACAGACTTGAAGTAATAAACCGATTTCCTTTTTTTACCCCGGGGGGCACGGAATGATTTCATCAAAACATCCGAAGGAGCTCTTTGATGGTGGAAACTCGAAACTTCTAAAGTTAAGCGAATGTTAATTCTCAGAGTCACTGGAGTGAGACTGGTATGGTAGAGAGAGCAATATAGCGAGGGGCAAAAAATCGCTTGAACTACACTCGGAACGGCCTGTTGTCGTGTCACTTCTTGCGGTTCCGGGCGAATCCTGACCGATAGCGTTCTGCTGCCGTTGCACTCAATAGTAAAGAACATTACTCCAGACCCTATGCCTCGCAATTTTCATGTTTCCTTTTCGCCTTTTTTGTACCACTTGATGGGGATTCCAAGTGCACATCTGCGCATATCTTTGTGCCGATCAATGGCACGGGTTGGCCTCGTGCATTTTGTGATTGTCTGTACCACTCACCATCCATGCATTTTTCACGCTACACTATGAACTGTCCCTGGTCAAAAGTTTAGAGGCACTTGAACCTGACTTTCTAACTCTAAAAGCTAGAGCCAAAACAGCTAAAGTATCCATAGCGCAGTGCAACATTTCGAGTGCCGTATCTTGGGGTGGATTCTAGTTATATTTACCCGGACAGAAATCAACGGATCAAATCCAAAGTGAATGCGTTCTGACAACGAAAATTTTGTTTGCCAAACCGGGTGACTTCGGTCGGTAGTTGTTTATGGCTAGGCGCACATAATAACCCATTGTTGAAATATTCAGTCACTTGAGAGGAAAGGCACTATTTTCAGACTACATTGAACATCAATTCAGGATCACGCACTAAGCCATAAACGGGAAAATTATTCACAAATCACACTGGAAACTATCGACCACTCAGTGGCTACGTAGATCTACTCTGCCCCAGACAAATTCTGTAAGGTACCGCATGTCTGAGATTCTCGTAGGAGGAGGAATCTCAATGTTTCACGACGTAGAATATTGGAATCCTTTTTCATATAGCTACAACAACAAACAGCGTGAACAGTGGACACGTTTTCCGGTTTTGATGGTGAAAGTGGACTGACCACACCAACAATCTATCCGGCTGACCAACAGCGGTGTCTGGCACTGTCAGGCAAGGGTATTATGAATTTCTAGCAAGCGTATCAGGTCGAAGAGTGGATCATTTAAAAATGCCCCCAGCTTTCACTCGAACCGAATGTTCATCCATCTCAATGTGAATGACGACGTCTTCCAAAATTTAACCATTTGAAATTGTCCTTTAACTCTTGAGGTTCTCATGCCTACTATTGACCATGTGCATGTCGGCCACGGAGGCCAGTGATAAAGGGAGCATACATAGTACTACAGCGAAACGGGAAGTCAAACGCGAAAGAAAACGTAAAGCTTATCAAAATCTTATTTCCAGGGGTGGCGTCTGCGTGCCTAAATGAAAAGGGGTACGAAAGGGGAATGAAAGGGAAACGGGTTTATCGCACGACCTAATGCATGTGTCTCTTTCTCTTCCCCCATTCCCGGTATCCCCGATGAGCCACCACGTGCACCAGACAGGAAGCAGTAGTCCGCTTGTACATTTCCTTGTGTGACTTTGAGCTATTTTTCTGTACCGTACTTGACTTGTGCCCGTCGTTTCGGTTTTAATACATGCATGATGTTGCCCCACTCCGGTCTTCTGTCCTGCGTCACCCAACCAGTGCAAATATGTGCTTTGTGTGTCATGTGGCTCCAGTAATACCAATTACCATAACTGCTCAGTTCAAAACGGGCGTGTGCCGTCGATACATCCTTGTGGAGGCCGAGTACCGCTGACTTCCTCACATCCCACGTTACACCAGTAAAGGTAATTTCATGATGCGGATTCTGTGTACCAGTTCATTCAGCATTATAGTCGGACGAAGTATTTTGAAAACGGTGGTCAGTAATTGGATAACATGGCAGTTAATTAACCCTTATCAGCTGATGTTTAAGAAGCTAGATTCCTCGCATGTGCGGACACCAATACCTATCGTGTGGACAGAGCAGAAAATAGGATTTTTAGGTGCACCAAGTTTCTTGTTCAATGACGGTTCATCCATTAAGTAAGGAGGTTTATGGTCTCCGAATCTCAAAACATCTGCTTATTGGTCGCTAGCCGGAAGCACTTATTGGCCTTCGTTGGTGTTGTTCATCGTTACTCGGCCTAGATGAGCAAGAATGGACGTGTTTACTGGACTTCCTTTTCCGAATAATGCGCTAGTAGTTGCTGCGTTCTAGGTTGTCTGGTAGGCATACTAAGGTTTCTTTCTTTCGGCAGTTCCGAAAATCTGTAGAGCAAGGACTGACAGGTCCCCCTGCAGACTAGTTCCGCATCTAATCGACGGGAGCAATTTCGTGCAGCCTGCAGGGCTACAGGTATTGGTACAGCAGTCATTTCGCTGAGCCCAATCACGTCCCCTCTCTAGGTAATGAGAATTGCACTCTGTTAAGTCTGTCTGCCGACCTCGCTGATGTGCCTAGCGCCGGGAAGAGACTCGCCAACAGGGACCACAACAGCTTTATTGCAAACAAGCGAGTGAGTGCATAAGCGAGTGCAAAAAGTACAACGCCTTCAAGCGATTTTATTGAGACGTTCTGTCTTACCGTGGTCCAACGATGTCTTGCGCTGTTTGACTTTGATTCAGGGTTGTCCGTTCAGCGTCTAGTGGAGCTAGGGCTCTCAGTAGATTCCGGCATTCTGTAGTTACTTTCAGAAATTTGGCCTTCCTGACGCACTCAACTACAGAGTTTTTCCGTACAGTATCACGAACTCATAACTAATCTTCAACGCTGAGGAGGTGGCCTTGGCAAAGAGGATTCAAATTCAAGGATCTTCTTTATAACCCACCTAAAAAGTTTCAAAAAGTTTGTCGCACCCAAAAGTTTAAGAGATCGATGGGTATTCCAGCTAAACCGTAGTACCTTTGTGTGGCGGCAATGCCTAATTTGTCTCATGTGTGCCAGAAAAATACCAAATAAAGCTTGGCCAGAGGAAACCTGAGGCAAACTGCTAATCTGTGCAGCCCAAGTCGGTTCTGAATGCTTGTCAACATAGAAAAGGCTATTTTCTTTTCATCCGTTTTTAAAAAGCTCGTGTTTCCTGAACAATCTATAATATGTCAACCTTAAAATAGGCGGACAGAGATCCTGACAAAATAAGGAAGCCAGTAATTACAAAGCTTGCCACAGTTCATGCAGCGGGTCAGGCATTCTTTCGCCTGCAAATGGAAGGCTCATAAAGTACCCGTTGATGACACACTATCTTGGTGCATGTGCCAATCTCTGTATCCTGTAATTGAACGACGGCCTTTCTTACTTCTATTCACTGCGCCTACGCTTAAAAATCATTTAGTAAGTAACTGCCCTAGTCTGAATTCAATTTTCCTTCTGGAGTATGGTAAATGACGGATTGACTCTGTATCCGGGACTCCGTGACGGCATACTGAAAGGGTGACTCTGTAATTTGCTGTTTCCTGACCTAGTTAAGATAAACCGGGATAGGAGAGAATACTTGCTACCCAGACATTTGCAACGCACGCAGCATTATAAAACAGCCTATCACTCCCAAAACCGGATTTCAAGATATCTCACGGTATACTCAACCGCCTACCAAGCCCTCAGCAGCTGCACATTTGCTACCTAGGGACAATACTTCACAGCCGTTGAAAACTCCGCGCGGTCTCTACGGAGTCGGTTGGTGGTCCTCGTCCTTTTCTGCCTTATACGGACAAAATGGTACTGATGGGCAATCCAGTCCGATCACCCCTGGGGGACCTGCATTCTTTCCTCGGTAAATTACCGGCCTCTGGTGCTGTTTTACAACTCTTCGGCGACGTACGCGGGTTTGACGGGCTTCCGGAAAAAGTCTCACTCATATGCTGCGATTAAGTTGGCAGCTGAGTTAGATTAGAAATGTGGGTAACACCACACTCCATGTCAGACTTCACACATCAGGCTGCGTTGTGTGTCTGGTGAGGAGAATCCCAAGCTTGAAGCATGGGGCGTGCTCGCCATTTAATTTTACCAAATATTTATCACGTCACTCCGTCGGTTTACTTTTCAGGCTAGAGTGTCATACTTTCAGAGGAATCTTTGCCTGTTTATAGTCTTCGCTTCTCAGATGAGCTATTCTCTGGGTGGAATAGAGGGCTTAATCTACATTCAGTGGAGCAGTGACCTGGCGGAGTCCTTTAGACAGAGGATCCTTATTCGCAAGAGGTGAATTGAGACCGATGTCCGCCATGTTTGCAATAAAGAATAAAACCAGTGGGTCATGTACGCCCTACAGGCAAACATTTCTCCACGGGGTGGCTCCTGGAACGGTCAGTCTATGTGGGTGCAATAGACCGGGACCAACTCAAGCTTGACGGTTTCCTAATGGCGATATCTCATTATTTGGTGTAGACTGATTATACTCATTATAACGGCTCAACATGCTAGGAGAGATGAACCTCAGCTTTTGTTAGCAAGTGGTTCCCCTCAAGTCGGTTTCCACCCTTATGCTGCGGCGATGCCGACGGATTGCTTTTACTGCAATACATAATCTCAGGCATTTTGCTTGGCGGTTCATTCTTACTTGGCAGCAAGATAACTAGGGTGACCCCTGGAATTTTTGTCATGCAGTAAGGGGGTTGATGCCAGTTCATCTTGTCACCCAAAATTCAAGTGTGCGCGCAATCAGAATTTGAGACAAACCGAACCGTAAATTTTGGATTGTCACAATTGTGCTGTCCAAAAAACCTGAGTATATGCGGACCCATCCACGAATTTCCGGTGTCTGATATCTTAAACACGGCATTTGCACACATATTCATGGAGCAATGCGTATCAGTTGATGGGTAAAACTTTTAGTTTTAGATTTATGGCATTCTCAGGACTACCAAAATTGGTAGTTTAGTGGGTTAAAATAGAATGTTGCAGGCCGAGCTCCTTCATATTGTTGGACTAATTTAGAAATCGATCTAAAATCAACGACAAATGAAAAATCGATCGCCTACTCAAAGGAATTCGCTAGCTTCGAAGCAGAGTATTTACCTCCCGAGGTCTCTGCTAATGGTCTCCAAGTGTGCGCATTTTAGCACTGATTATGTGACCTCCGCTGATGGTCAAGCTGTCGTCTTTTCTGTTATTTTTCTGTTATCTTTTAATGTGATGACCGCTGGGTCGCCCCAGCCTTCAATGTTGGGGTGGTAGCCAGTTAGTTTAGCAGATTATTTGTTTCCAGGATTTAGTGTGCCAAAATTGTCCGTCCCGATAACTGTTGCGTATTTCTAAATGCATAGCTCACCAGCGACCAGTGCCAGTAATGCTGAATACCGGCCGGGTCTGATTGTGCTGTATTTCTGGTCTGGCTTTGCTCCCACCGGATAAAATGTCCGGTAGCCCAAGTTCATCCATGCATAAGCCAAGAATAAGGTGCCTAGATGGTTCGCCACCTTACAGATCCGGCGGTGACTTTGCGGTGGCCTGGGCACGTCCGGCCCGGATGGTTACTTTGATGCGCTCATCCAGGTGCATACGTATGCCAGCCACCCCCCCAGTAGCACAAGCGACTCAGCTAGTTCCGGGGAACTGAGACTGGACTTTGCATAGAGAAAACCAAAAACAAATTGCTGGCATTCGCTTGTGCCGCTGGATCAATTCTGTCACCACTCCAGCACATTATTAACGACTCACTACTCTTGAATCAAAGGTACAGTTAGTGGGGGAAAATATGTGGATTCCGTTGTTATATCCTGCTATCCCACTCATTTGCTTCAAGCAACGTTGGGCTGTTGACCTCTTGCTTGATTTGAGTATGTTGCATTACTGGCCTGGCTTTATCCCCGGGCAACCTACGCCTTGCTCTTTCTTGCTAGGACCCGGCCATGGATTACTCTGTCAGCTCTGTTTAATTTTTCTGTGCTGCTTAGCCTAACTCATTCCTGAGAGTGCACCACAGGCCCATAAAAACGGTCGGCGTGACGATGCTCAGTGAATGGAATTTTTGCATAGCCATACAGCCAATTGAGCACGCACATTTATAACATTGTGGTGCGCCTCTGTTTGGCATAGGAGCTCACACCAAACATCCACCGTCATGTAACCATAGTGCGCATGCTCTGAACATCTACATTCTATTCTTACTGTCCCAATGGTAACTGATGTTTAATTTATATCCTCCGTGGCCTGCCTATTCCAGCCTTTGTTTTCGTTTGCTTGTTTGAAATGACTGAACTGTTTTATTGACCTGTCTTTCCTACCGACCTGATAAAATATCTGGAAGCTGGAGAGATTTTTTAATGCACAATACTCACTTAGGACTGCTGGGTGGCTTGACACCTTTCAGCTGTGGCAGAATGCGCAATGGTGAAAACCTCTTGTGGTAGTCGAGGACGTTCTGCGATGATGGTCCCCCTGTTGCGTTGCGCCATGGTGCATTCGTATCCCCGCCACCTCACCAGCAGTACTAGTGCTCCGCCATCGCCGCTACTTCTACTACTACTACTACTACTACTACTACTACTTTCGGAAATTCATTGAAGCACATTGTCATTGTACGTTTGTAGCTGCTGAGTTGGACTTGCGCCGGTTTTCGTTCATCTGGCAATGCTATGGGCTAGAGTTAAAAGAAGCCCCTTCTTTCGTCCATTAAAAAATACACGGGGCAGCCTGAAGATACTTTCCGACGCTCATGGTATACATAGAGATGCCAAGCTTTTGCAACCATCATCCTGGTTAAGGTTGAACTTCACCAAGTCCACTTCGTCACCCAAACACGACACACACGCTCCTATCTACTGCTTCAGGGATTGTTCACGTACAAATAAAATATAACGATATTCCTAATCACTCACTTATAGAATTCAAAGCTGGCGCCTATGGGATTTTTTCGCCATGCACCACATGTTGATTTAAGCTGACAGCAGTGAGCCGAGGGCTGGTGATCCATTCTTTTACCTTTGCATTTCCTCTCAAATCATGGTATTCTTCAGTTCACGTAGAAACGTTCAGATGAACTAGCCCCTATCCATTATCTGAGGAGTTCTATTTCTATTATTCCTTATGTATCTGTTGTGCCCTATCTCAATATCTGTCTGCACCACGGAGCTCTACTAATGGGACTTAAACACGGCTAAAAAATCCAACCACTCTCTCTCAACTTCACGCGTATACTGCCCCTATAATCTAAGCTAACGGTTAGCTTTCTTGCTCGCCACCACATCGGCTAACTCTTTGACCTGCCAAAAATATAGGCCAAAAAGCTCACGCTTTAAACATACGCATGCTGATCGACTGTAAGTGCAAAAATACAAGGCAAGCCTCTTCCAAAAAGGCTGAATCCTTGCTTCAAGAGTTAAGTAAACTCAATAGAGGCACACTTATACTGGTTTGTTTTGTACCTCTCGTATTACACTGTCACTATTTTGGCGGGTTAACCAGTAATTGTTTGATAGGTCACTCAGCACAAATCTATCCATATCCTGGCCCACTTAAAACCTGTTTCATCCCCCAACTGTGATTAACTTCAGATCATTTTCTGTTAATTTATTCCATGCTATCTGATACCTTCTCATACTCCCGAAATTATGCTGATTTCACCCTATTTCCCCCTCTTCAACCTTTGTCCGTAGCTACTCTGGACGCCCCGTATGGCCATTATATGCCCTTCTTTGTCCCCGACTTTCGTCCGCGTGAGCCTTCATTTCTAAAACAAAATTACTTAGGATCCTACATCAACTTTGTCCCACCTGTGTGGATCCTTTTTGTCAGCCCGAAATCCTCCTGCAAACAGAATTGGACATCCTCTTTCCGATCGTATCACCCGTAACTTCCGTTGCAGGGCTGTCCAGAAACCGAGGTACGTCAGTGCAATGCTGGCACGGCACTGCCATACCCAGTCTGATGGAACATCCGCAAGTATTCTCTTTATACTCTAGACCGTCCCCCTAGCTCTCTTGGAACCCTAACTTCTATTACAATCAAGCCGCCTACCTGGTCCTAACCACATCTAGGACGAGTTCATTGTAAGCCACCGAACCCACCCTTCGGATATATCTGTGTCGGTGCACTTTCAGTTCGCCCTCGCTACGGATCCTGTTAGTTTCTTTGGGGCTGCTGTTTCGTCTTATGCGTTAGCACTACCTCACTATCCGAAGAAAACCTTACACCTGACTCCGCTCCAACGGTGACAGCCGAAGGGCTATCCATTTTCGCTTCACCGTGATTCTGAGATGTAAGCTATCACTTATCTTTATTGTGAATGTCTCCACTCAACGATCCCCACTTGAGCTTTACTTGTCCCTGGCCAGCGGCTCAATTGTCCAGGGCCACGCACCTCAGGAATGTTTTTCACTTTTAATTCAAAATGCCAGTTCGGTCACTGAACCACTCATGCTTCTCCAGATACGTTATTCTAGTTTCTTGTTTCTCGAAATTGAGAGCTTTTAACCACGTGCTAGGCAAGTTCTCGATCAAGTGGTAAAGGTGCACAAGTTTGTAATCCTCGTGTGTTGACCGATGTGTTGGAATAATTCCATACCATTCTGATACTTCTTGCCCCGTGAAGGTTCAATTCTCTTTGTGCTTTTCATTATAAAAACGGGAAAGTCACTAATTCAGCGCCCCGTTTTTAGGTATAAAGCAGTCGAATCAAGCACAAAAGCGAATTCATTTTGCAAATTGAAGCGGTCGGAGAGCCGCCAGCCAATAACTTTCTTTATCCAACATAGAACTGTGTTGATTATAAACCTCGGGGATCGGGTTCCAAAAGCCTTTGACTTGCTTCCCAGAATATGATTGGGAACAAAAAATGTATTCAAGAGGGCAGGGTTAATTGCGTGGCATAGCGACAATGAAGGCGCCAAATCTGCTAATCGTACTGCTCGATGGTTGGACCTTCGAAGGCTTTGGCGCCCCCGTCGTCTTCATACCATTTAGTCGGACCAAGGCGTGGCGAACAATTGGAGAGCAACGATCCGGGAGGCCAAAACAAGACCTTCAGTTCTACACGCAAGCGGTGGAAGCACCGCTAGGCAACAGTTACTTGTCGCTTCCGAGACGGAAAAACCAAAGTACAATCAACTACCAGAGCACATAGAAGGGGACAAAAACAGAAGCACCGCAGACTACGTGCATAAATGACCTAATTGGGTTCAGGTTGAATCCTACTACTGAAATGGATTGAAAACACGCTCCGATATATCAATCCTCGTACATTCTGTAGTGAACGAAATAACTAAGATATCTCGCTCCATATGGCATTATAGGCAGTTTATTGGTTTAAGGAAACAGTGACATTGTCTTTCACCAACTCCATGCTGGTGAGGGTGACATGCCGAATTGTTTCGATTTTACCGATACACAACTAACAGAACTGACATCCATCAGATATGGAGGAAACGCAGCCACCCTCCGTACCGTCAAGGTAGAGATTTTTCAGACCCACATGTGCTCCAACGGCCCACAATTAAAACTCCATCTGGCTATAGCTAGATCATTGCTCCTAGTAGTCCCGCGGTCATTATAAAAAGGCCGTCTCTATAGCGACTGGGAAATTGTAGTGATCGTGCCGGTGGGTGGGATAGGTCTGACCTTTCCCTGATTGTCTGGTTTCTTTTATTGGCAGTGATGTAAAACGCTTGAAAGAAAACAGCATCAGTGCACATAAAATGTGTACCTCAAGCAATCTGAGCCCCTTCATTACAAAACGAGTTCCCGCGAATTTAAAAAGATTGGCTGCCTTGGGGATAGAAAGTCACAACAATGCAGCGCCCCTCCAAAATGTCGAGGCCTTCAATAGCGTGCCCCAGGAGCGTGCATATTTCGTTCCTGTAGCCTTCACACGCGGAAGGAACGACTTAAGCGAAAAGATAGTGTGGACTGATACCACTACGTCAACCAGAGCAATCATCATAAAAACTGCCGCCTAAAGTGCGGGGCTCATGGCCATATTTTCTTTCAACCCATGACCCACCAATATCATTCACATATCTCCAGAACAGTAACTTACGATGTCTTAGTCCCAAACTATTCAGGTGAATGTACATTAGTTAGCCCAGAGGAAATGTTTTCCATTCGCTTTTGCTATACTCAGGAGTAAACTTCCCGTAGAATCGATTGCCGTCCCTTTCTCGCTGTCCTGAAGCACGATAAAGACCTCTTTCTCACCAATTCTGTCCATAAGCTCTCTAGTCGGAACATAAGTTGTCTTGAGAATTTTCCAGTCTCATCCGTGATAGTCACACGTATGGGGTAGTAGAATAAGCATCGAAGATGTTTCAGGTACCATGCCATCTTTGCACTGCAAATTTCGATGACACGCCTCGTTGGGCTCCCACCTTGCGACCAGCTACCAGCTACGCGGTAAAAATTGCTTCATGGCTTCCAAGTGGTCCTACAAGAGCAATGACAACCAACTCGGTCAAAGATAACAAATAAAAGTCATCAAGTCTTTTGCCTTTTCTCCAAAGATATAGAATCTTATTATTAATGCATGACTGATGATCTACAAAAATTAGCCTAGAGCTTCTTAATCCAGTACACGGTCAGAAAACCTACCAAAGATTTTAACTTATTCTGGCTCAATGTGAACACGCTTCCATGAGTCTCGTGAACAGTACAAATTGAAGGGAGCTGGCGCAAGAGGCTCCCCTCACAACCACTCTTGGCCGATTTATTCTAGTACACTGAAGCATCTAATTATTTGGTAACGATTTCTCCTGAGGCAACCACGGGCGAAGAGAAACGGCCTACTCTTCTACATTAAGCAAATAATACCGGAATTGCCAAAAGTATCGAAAACTCAGCGATATGAATGTATGAAGGTTTCCCTAATCGTCTTCTGCATTCACAACATGAACCTGAAACTACTCCTGGGTAGAGCCCCAAGACTCCGGGTCGAGTAAGCATTCTGAATCGGCGCTGACCAAAGGTGCGCCAGACAGCGCTTGGACTAAACACGCCATCGCACCCACCAGACACCGCACAGGCTAACTACCATGCCTGCCGCATTTGGTTACCACCAACGAAAGACACTTCGTTTACCAAGTGGTGGTTAGTGCTCCAGTGAGGCATAGTGGACACTCTGTACTGACATTTGATGTTTTCGGCTACCGGGCCATGAACCCGAATCCTCCAAAGTGGGTTCGAAACCTCTGCCATGCAGACCTCCCAGGAATGTGTATATTCCTGGACCGGATTAAAATGGAACCAGGTTCAGTGGAAGAGGCATACAGGAGGTTTGTGCAAAAAATTCACGAGGCTGATGTGGTGTTCGTCACAGAGAACTGGCGTGGAGTAAAGCGGACCAAAAGCTATCCGAAGGGATCCGGCATCCTCTGGAAACTGTAACCAAATATTCTTCAGAAGAACAACTATAGAATACACAAAATGAGCTAGCATTTCGAAAGATGCGGAACGGCTGTAAATCAGAAGTTCGCCAAGAGAAAGTACAAAAACAGACCACAATGCTGGGACTCACGCAGAAAAAATGTATTATTGAATTAAATGAGACAACAACGAAGAAATAAGCCAACCGACTTGTTGTTAGGGACAGAAACTGGAAACCCATGAGTTACCCAATGGTGGTATCTGAAGCCCGCAGTGAGCAATATTCATCGGATTTATCCCCTCGAATCTTGCAAGAAGTAACAACAGACGGCCGCCAACCAACTTGGTCTTCATTGAGGAGGATGTTCATCAATTCTTGCATGGAACAACCCCCTTCAATGCGTTGGGGCCAGACGAGGACCATCAAAGGATCCTGAAGGAGACGTCCCCACCCTGGCTAAGCATTTATATTAGAAGTTTCGTCAGTCGCTCGACAAAGGAAACCTCCCCTTTGCTTGGAAGGAAGCGATGGTCCCGCCAATCTACAAGACTAGTGACCGAATATCCCCTGACAGGTACAAGCCTACTTGACTCACAAGCGTGCCGTGCGGAATGATGGAACGCATTCTGAGGTGGACCCTCTTAAATCACCTCAATACGAAAACCCTCATATTCCCCTCGAACCGCTCTTGCTTGACGAATACGCGCGTATCTATGGACAGCTTAATCCAAGCCGAAAACGAAGGCCTCATAACGGATGCCATATATATCAACTTCTCAAAGGCATTTGATCAAGCTCCCACGTTCCGCTGCTCCACAAGTTTGAGCCATACGGGATTCAAGGGGGAATTCTACGCTAGATTAAGGCGTTCCTATCAGATAGAACAGTGGAGTGAAAGTAGGCTCGACCTACTCTTCTCCACTGGAGTTCCTCAAGGCTGTTTTGGGACCACTTCTGATCTACGTCAACAATCCTCCATATATTCTTTCAAGTCCACGTCTACTTTTCGCGGATGACATGAAGTCCCGGGTTCAAATGCCAGCGCCCTCCAAATGGGTGTAGACGCTGCAAGCCAATGGTCGCTGGACTGACACCTTCTTCTGAATGACGAAAAGTGCGTCCATGGGTCATTCGGAGGAGACTCAGCAAATGCCATTTTTCGTGCTTGGTAAGAATGGACCAGAAGAGATTACGAGGATGGATGCCAAAAAGGATTTAGGCATCTGGTTTGCTTCAAACTTGTCCCCCTCACTGCTCAATGAGAAATCGGTTCAAAAGACATCCGCCGTTCTGTGGATGATTCGGCGCGCCTTTCGTCGTACTACTCGCATGGATTTCCAGATACTCTATGCGGCGTACCTCAGACCACTTCATGAACATGCCAACGAATTTGCCTGCACAGGACGCAAGAAAGACCTAACCCACATTCGGTGTGTCCAGTGAGCTGCTACGAAAATGGTTGCCAGCCTTTCACGGATTCACATACTGATGCACAGGATCAAGGCTCACGCCCAAGCTTCACGTGTCGGTTTTGTTCTCGTTGGTCAGCGGCTGCCGTTTACCTGAGAAGCGCGAGCAAAATAAGGGCGTCGCACTTCTATTTAAGTTCTCAGATCGGGGCAGAATGTTTGCCAGCGTGAGGAACCACACAATGAAGCGTCTAAAAGTTCTTTGAACTGGGCAATAAATGCAGCCTGAGCAACCGTCGGAGGAAGGTCATTCCACGCACCGACCACCCGAAATGCGAAAATATTTTGCTAAATTAAAGCGTGCGATCTGAGCTTGAAAACCTTCTTACCATGTCCCTGCCGTGTGTTTGCTGGAGCAACGGTGAAAACCTTGTGGGCCAAACTTTTTTCAAACAGGGAATAAGCACTTATTAGGTGTCCTCGGAGCCGACGATACTCCAGGGCTGAGCGGTACCTGGTGGGTGAGGCGCCATGTTAAGTCCAAGCGCTATGTTGAACGACTTCGCCCAGCGCCGCTGCAAAATGTCCACTAGACCCGACGCGTTGGAGCTCCATCCGGGAGACTTCGGGGGCGTTAAAATCACCTACCAGCAAGAGTTGTGTGGAGTGGTGGCTGGTGGAGAGTTGATCAAGGGTTTGTATGAGGAACTGGTCATCTTCATGAGGACTCAAGGGGCAACGGTAGACCACGCCGAGAAGAAGAGAGTCGGTCCGGCGCAGCGGGAGTTGGATCCACTGTGCATCGTAAAAAGGTGCAGGAGTGGTATCGGAGAGGACAATCGGGATGCGCATGGCCGCAGGTAAGGATAAAGCAGCCACATCAGCCCTCCCGTGTTATGAGTCAGCTCGAAAAATAGAGTAGCCGTTGTTCGAGATCCCCACGTCAGAGACATCCGGTATAATTCAGTTTTCTGCAAGTGCGATTATGGACGGCTGTTCAGGGAAAACTGACTGCTTAATATCCTGAACTTTGTTGAAAAGACTGAGGCATTTTGTGGACAAGCATTTCAATCCTGTCTCTGCTGCCTCCGAAGGTTGGTAACTGAGAAGTGTGCCGCCAGAGAGGTTAGCTGATTTATTAGCCGTACTGCGGGTTTCTGTCCAAGGCTCCGAAGGGGCCTCTGCGGCGTACTTGTCTGCTTCCTGTCTTGGGGTTTCCATGACCTGCTCTTCGTTTGCAGTTTTTCCGCTCCCAGAGAGTCCGGTTTGTGCGGCACTTTTGCCTATGGTGGACGCAGTTTTTCCCCTCGTGGCCGACAATTTGGATGGCTGCCAATTGTAGCTCGTGCAGTACCACCTTTTGGACGACTGAATCTGTTGTTGTTCAAGGATTTGCGGTGAACATGCGTCCTTTTGGTTTCTTGGGCTTTTTGGCGCTGTTTGACCGGTAAGGTTCCTTTGTGAAGCCCAGTCAGGTCGCTTGTGCATTAGATGGCACCATCAAGGGGTGTTTCTGAGGCTCGCTTTCGCAGAGGACCACACCTTGAATCAAGCCAATAGATTTTCGATGGGGCGAGGTTTAAGTGGCCTATTCGACCTCAGTCGCTTTCCTTTTGTGTTTGAGTGGACTCCCAGGACGTCCGCGATCAGCGTGGCCAGCCCGGCATATGTAGAAATTTTCAGTACACTGCTGTCAGGTTTGTGGCTTTGGCTATCGGGGTCTTGAGTGATGACTATCCACAATCGGAGAGGCTACTCGTGACGGAGTGGAGATGGAGGCTGGTGGTTTCGCATTTTCCGTGGTTGTGGGGTTCTCGCAGCAGTCGCCGACGTCGAGGTCGACGCTTGTGTTTGATCTCTCAGTGGATCTCCACGCTCATCTCAACACAGCTGACCCAATCCAGCTTAGAACTTGTGAATGGTTTGTGGAGTTCACCGCTGTGCTTTTGTCGTCCGGTAAGGAAAAAGCGATGATAAGTCCACATACGTTGTACGCCGCGTACACGCGAGGCTATAATAATATATAATGATCGTTCAGCTGTAACACCCTTTCGGTGCCTAACTGCCATGCCACCAGAAGGAAGCACGAGGGCTGGGATACTGCCAGGTTGCCCAAACCTAGACAGGGGAAGTCGAGAAGCAGAGGTCCGGTTTGAACCTCGGACCTTCCGATAAGCAAATTCGCGCTCCAACCACTGAGCCATCTCGCCCCACGCGAGGCTTGCTTTCGAATGAGCATCGCTTTCGTTGGTAGTCGAGAGGTCAGCGGCGGTTGAGTAGCAACTGCAATCCGGAGTCGTGGCCTTTGGCGTCGCTGTGCTTTTAGGAGTACAAGGCCCTACAGCTACCATCAGGTTGTCCACACGTTTGGGGTCGGCTGAACTGTCACAAAAATGAAGCTTGTTTCGCGCCTCCCCTCTAGGACTGTTGTGGCCCAGGTTTTGCCACCCTAGAGGGCGATCCTCCGATGGGCGCTTGATCTTTGGGAAGGCCTTTTGAATGCTGACAACCCGCGCCAAAATCCTCCGTATGAAGGCTAACGAGGAAAGGGTGACTAGAAGCCCATATGTTCGCTAGTTTCGCTTTCCGAATAACCACTCATCATCATAATAATCACCGATAGCATGTCAGCAGTTTTCCAAACCGATACTTTGCTGCTGTACAACCATGATTTATTTGAAAGCCTTATTGTGAAGAAAAGAATAAAGGTGGAAGGGGAAGGGACTTAGTGCTAGCTTACTACAATCATTCCGAGGTGCCTACACCTACACTGCCCCGCGCTGAGAACGTAAATAGAAGTGTGACGCCCTTTTTTCGCTTGTGACTTCCAGTTGAACGACAGCCGCTGAACAACGAGAACAAAAATGGCCCGTGAAGCTTGGGCGAGAGCCTCGATCCTGTGTACCAATCCGTGACTACTCATCCTATTGGATCTACTCAATCAATGTTGCAAGGTCAAACGTTGTCCTTCAGTTGCACACATTTGAAGTCATGCTCATTTTTTCGAGGGAGGAGAAAGTTGGACACGCTGAATTACTCATGGAAGCTACACCGAGTGTTGTACGTTAGAGATGCACAACAGTAGGGCATTTTCATTTGCTGTGCTTATAAATCCCAACGGCATAGTGAAAATAATGATAGGAATCAATTAAACTTTGGCGTCGCACTGACTTCAGCAGCACAACAAACACATGGCCACTGGTGCGCCCTAGGGCGTGTATACATGCAAATTCGGGAAACAACTGACCTTCAGGTTGTTGTTGGTTAGATGACGCAGCAAGCACTTCAAAGCCCTTCCATTTCCTGGCCTTGGCTACTCAAAGCATCGGTCACTGCGTTGCTAGCGCGGTTTTGGCTCGTACTATTTGCGAAGCATGAGATGATCCGAAGATCTACAGTGAGGATTCCGCTTGCCTTGGAAAACTTAGGCTGCCTTTCCCTGCTCGAAAGGCACAAAATGATGGCTTGAATGGATCAGTTGCTATTGGTTTTTACTGCCCAGAAGAGTCGCAAGGAACAGTCGCCATCCACTGTTGGCATGTTTCCCAAGAAAAAAACAATTTCAGAGAACAAAATGGATACATGAAAAAGACGGCATCCAGATGCCACGAGTTGGTCAGGAAATACGATAGAATCCTCAATGGCGCCACTATTGTCGGTTTTACTGGAGGCCACGCTCCACAATTTGAAAGGGAGTAAACACTGCAAGAAAATCTGAGCCCATCATGAACGGTAGCAACCGCAGCCCGGATAACTTGGACTTCGTACACCGACCAATCACCAGCACCAGCTTTGACAACTGGAGACCACACCATCGAGCGGGCATAGGCAATAAACAACGGATATACGGTATGGATAACCAAAAAGATCCTGGACGAACCTGACTCTGGGGTCAAGCTGCTGAGCTTATCGGCACAGTAAAGGGGGGCGGAAGGCATACAACCTCGAAGCTGCCAAAAGTGTTCTCAAATTCAGTGAAAGTCTTCCTTGTGCTCTTATCGGGTTACAGGATTCGGAATACACCATAGATTCTTACTTACGGCCCGGCGCTTGTGAATCTTAAGAGACGGGATAATGCACCAGGGATGCAGGGAAATGATACCAGGGAAAATTATTCGTGTGGTTTAGTGTTTCATGTGATAAGCAAGAGGCTTTCGTGCGAAGAAGTCATACTAGTTCCTGGGACCCTGACAATCTTGAGTAATATCGCATATCTAAATGTAAGAAATTTGCCAGAGAAGCGGGATAAATTAGTTTCAGCTAGCCTGTTTCCTGTCGGATGTTGTTGGAATAACCAAGGCGTAAATGGGGCCAAAAGTTGCGGATTCATAATAACCACTTCCAGGCTACTACTGTTACCCCTGAAATCGAACTTAGGGAGGGGAAGATACGTAACCTTATATGTCCAGGCACCATTGATCAGGCAGCAAATACCACTACACCGGACCTCTAATGGTTCATCCGATATAGTTAGCTGTCGCGTCGCCAAGTCAGCATCGGTATGTTTGCCCGTCTACAAGAACCCATTTAGTGGTAACATCAGCTAGGTTGTGAGCCCTTAAGTGCGTTGAACGCTATGCTAAACATTTCAAGGCAGCGTTCGAAGGGATCCTACTGTTGAAGCGAGCGCTGGGAATTGAGACGGATTTTTAAGCCGTCTCCCCTCGTATTGACTTCATCTGAAGGTGGCTTTCTTGACACGGTGATGTGGATAATTTGGAGGAAATTTCAGCAATCTCTTATTGGGTCGCGAGTTTCTTCTGGGACGCACAAGGTTAAACACCAAATGAATGGAGTTTCGGATACCAAACCAACTTCATTCTGCTGATTGGTTTGTGTCGCGTCCGCAAGCTGTCTAGACAGCTGTTGCTGATAGATATCCGACAATCGATTTCTGCAGGCAAAAAATATTATAGTGGTGAGCGGTATCCTTAGAAAAAGGGATGAAAACTAGGGGGAACCAAAGGATCATCTAACTGTGTACACGTGTTTTAGAAGCATCAACAGTCTTGAACACATGACTGCTACTAACAGCTAATTGTAGCACAACCAATCTGAGTGTCCTTGTAGTCGTGGTTTGGGGGATTCCAGGTAATGCATTGCTCATGTTTTGCCAGGAATTTGTGCTAGCGACACATAGGTGTCGATCTGCACAGCGTTGTAGGAAGCGATCGCTACTGTTGGTTCTGGAAGTTTCCACATAGGATTTTATAACGAGACAGCTCTCATTTGTGCGTATTATTCTCAAATGAGCATTTAAATTGCCAGCCATAATAGTGACATCCGTGCACTTCGCCAGCTGCAGAGGTTTTCAAATTTTTCATTAAGAAGGTCCATATTTGGCAGGATATTAACGATTCTGCTGTGAAATATTTTTGTCCTGACATACGAAACTGAACCCGACTGCACTGTTATGGTTTTTTCTAAACCTTATTTGTCCTTATATTGTGTAACTGTCCTTGTGATATCCCCGCGACAGTGAACATATGACCTGCAAGCTGGTAACCAACTACATTGAGACTTCCCAAAACTATGAGTTTATATGTCTGAAGAAGCCACCCAGAATGTAGGCTGAAAAATAGGTTTTATAGAGAACACTGATGCTAAAGCATTTTTCCAAAGGAGACTCAGTTTTATCCCGCGCAATTTTATCAACTGAATGAGATGATTTTTGACGAATAAACGAGAACCGATAAATGTGTAATTCTGCAATAAGCGGGTAAACTGGTTATTAGGGCAATAAACACAACAAAACGGAGCTCAACAACCACTATTTTATTAGCAAGATATGTGTTTTAAACTTCAGACGTAGTCCAAATGTAAATTAACCCCTTAGACACGAGAAGGTGTCCAATAACTCTATGCGGAATGCCAAATTTTGAATCAATGATTATCAAGGTGGAGAATACCCCACGTTAGTGATGCTCTTACTTTTTGACTGGTGCGATACTATTCAACCAGTGAACTTGAGGAAGAGTAATGGGTCTTACTGGATTAGCAAGGTCCTGAAATGAATTAACCGGGTTATGTATTATAGCGATGATTTATTTTTTTACCTCGTGCTGTTGTGTACGTTATAGTTGCTGGCAAAGACTTCCGGAGGTTACCATTTTTTCGTTATCTACGTGGAAAAGCTTCCATTTAACCAGGAAAGAATATGTACTGCAACACTCCAGGACAGTATGCACGTTATGAATCAACCTCTTTGGCAGTATGGCCGCTGTGAGAGGACTTTATTTGCAGACAACAAACAATGAACCTTTTGGCCACCTTTTCCACTACCAGTATCCCTTACTAGGTAGTATATAGCAGACCACACTATCAGAAAATACCGCTGTGGCTGAACTTGATGACACAGCGTAAAGACAGGAACTAAGCCGAATGTGGCTGCCAGAATATCTGAGATCAGCTTAAACTCAGCGGTGATATTCACGATTCCGGTCGTCTAGGATGACACGTCAGATATTGCCCCCGCTGTTATGCTGAAAGCCGAAGAACGCTCCTTAGCTAGAGCACACGAAACATTTGTACAGGTGCAGTTATTTGTTACTTTCTCCTTTTGCACTGTTTGCAAGGTATGGAAATAAAATAGCTACAAGTCAAGACGCTGGCTGGCCTTATCCGGATTTAGTAGATTATACGGTGGTTCTCAACACAAGAACAAAGCACACTGCTAACTGGTTCTACTAAGAATGTAACTGTGGTTCAGAGCTATTCCCAGTTTGGAATGGACTAATCAAAATACTCGCACAAGAACTAAGACAAAACTGTGCAAACGGGTATGATACAGGTACATATCCTAAGATTTGCCATTGGGAAGAATGTGAGCACTGCTATAGTATTCTGATAATATATTAAGGACGAGATAAGAAAGCATGCCTAGATAGAACAAAAACTAACAAACAAATCTAAGACATTTTTGCATGGGTGCAAAGGATTTTCCCAAAGTAACTAGATTCGGTTCAGAAGTAGACACTCTTTTACCCGATGGTAGGGGAGCATGCCTCATTAGCATAACTTTTTAGTTTTTATTCTCTTAGGCTAAATAATGTATTGGTTTATTACGTTAGTTCTCATTTGAGACATTGCGAAATTGGCGTATGGAATTCCGAGTGGTTATACAGAGATGCAGTAGAATGTACGATCCTCTTTGCAGTAAGTTTAATGTTTGGAAGTAATTATGTTAGATTTTGGTACAAACGTTTCGGTTTCAAGCAAAATGGGAATGCTGATTTGACCAGTTTTTTGCTTCTTTAGCCGAATTTTCAAATCCATTCACAATGGGCCTCCCGATGCAAACTTATGTGATCATTTCCGTTTTGCTGTTTAACGAAAGTAAGTGTGGGTTTTGTGTACTTATTTGCTTAAAATAAACGTCGCGTATTGCTTTGGTCACGCCTAGCATCACTATCCTTATCGATTTCAAAACCCCTTAGCTTTACCTTAGAGAAACAAGTGTTTCCAATTTTGTTTCAGGCAGTAGTATTTTTTACTTAGCAGCTTGTAGCTTTTGCTCGATTTTTCAACGAATAAATGGAGCAAGATTTTGATAATTTCTAAAATTCCATCAAGAAAGTTTTGTAAATAGATGGATGAACTTTTTTTTACCTGATTTCAAGTTTTGAAACAGTTGACTACATTGTTAGAGCTAACGGCCGTGAAGAATTTGGACTCTGTACATAGCATAAAAGTTCTCTGGCGCATAAATTGTTAACGAATGGCAGACAGCTACGTCACATTAGTAACAGAAAGACTGGTGAAGATGTGAGGAAGTCCAAAAGGCATTAGTGCGCAAGGTGTTTCATTCTTCGATGGTCGTGGAGCAGAAAAAATTGCCCCTTTTGTTAGTAGTGTCAGGATGTTGACATATGTACTAGGCGCCTACAGACCAGTTCGCGTGGCTGGAGATCTTGTTTTAATCAGCGATTGTTTGCTTAACAACGACCAACAATTCGCGAGATCAAATGGACTCATTTTAAACTGTCGTTGGTTTTTGTAAATGGTTTAAAGTTGGAATTCAATCAGCAATTAACAGTGTGTTCCAATCCAAAAACGTCAGCCGCATGAATACATCTTACCTATAAAGACTGATTAGATTGGATAAAATGGATTGAATATACGACCTTTTGTTTAGTGGTTTCAGTCTGGTGGTAGCATGATCAAGTTGTTTATTTTTGAAATCACTTTGGAACCAGCAGTTCAAGATAAACAAATTAGAATTACTCTTATAAATGGCCTCAAACCTGGTTACTGCTGCAACAACTCTGTTAAAAATGATCATTGAGTATTGGCCGAGCTACAAGTGTTGTGTTCTTATGTGTACAGCGTTGAAATAGCTGGTGGTCAACAAACCTCAGTACTCGATCAATAATCAGTCAGCAGTGAGTAAAAGTTCTCTGCTTATCTCTTAAACTTCTTCTCATTTGTTATCCTTTCCGTCCCCACAGTACCTGAAACAAAATGACGCTTCATGAGTTTAAATATTTCACCTCTAGAATGTGTGATTCCGTGCCTGATGAAGTCGAATGCGGACTAAAAAGACAAACCAACATATACTATTTGGTGATTCGGTTTATGTGGCCAAAAGTAGGGCATCCGTAAATGTTTAACAAACGCATATTAGCACGAAATCAGTTGTTCTGGCTCACTTTATTTAGTCAAAAACCACATTTGATTAACTTGCTAGTCTGGATGAAGCCAAAAATGGGTAGGTCTACTACGTAGCCACGTTTGTACCTGTGCAGCTAAGACGTCTGCTCTTGATCATATTTTTTAAATTTTTCACAACTCTCCTATCAGAAAAATATTTTTCGGGGTTCTTCAAAGCATCCAAGATTTATTCTCAGAAGCGACAAAATGTTGAGCCACAAAGCAAGCACTAAAATTCTATATAGCTGTCACGATTGCGCTTTATTAGGAAAGTCAGGTATGGGATCAATACTCATCACCCGAACCAGGTGTGACTTGTTATCACTGTGCAGTACGTGTGGTTTTAGGCATTTTTCCACCCAGGCTAATGGCTAACTTCGTGAGACCTAATGGAAAACCGAATAATTTTCCACTCCTTGGAATGACGACGGTAAAGAAGCCATCCTCCACATCTGCTAGAAAGACTTGTGAGCTGCCATGGAAATCACATTTGCTATGCAGCGGTCTCCAGAATACTGTTGCAAGAAAAGCAGGCAATGCACTTTTCCGAGGGCAGTGATCCTCTTAGGAAATAAGCCAAATTTGATGACCGGATGGCAACAATTGGTATAAAATGTCCATTAAGATATCCATTATGTGCGAAGCTGTTTTCTGTGTTATTACCCATTTGAGCGGGTGGAAAAAATTCTATTATCCCATTGAAAGTGATTATACCTTTTTCGCTTTTTAGTTGTGGTACAAAGTCGGCGGTCAGGATTCAGCCGCTCCACCAAGATTAAAATTAAATCATCGTCGTTTTCATCCTATACACGCAAATCCGGAATGTGAGTCGTTTTTTCCAACAAAACATTGCGCAAAATTGAAATGTTTAAACCCAGTAGCGCTGTAGATGAGTTACCAAAACTGGATTTGGTTTTTTTCTCCCAGAGAAGGAATTATATCTTCCCTACTACAAGATATATGAAACAACCATATTGACAGGTCTGACGCAAACAGTGCGATAAATGAATCATCATAGCTCGTTAACTTAAAATTTCATCCACGAAGTCATATCAACTGAGTGAACAAACAAAGCAGTCGTCTTGGAACCCTAAATGCGGGCCCACTCACATGCTGCCTTTGCTTTACGCCCAACCCTATGTTGTTCAGCTCGGTATGACAATTTCTAGGTTAAAACCACGAGAAGCCAACCGACACACTCCAAACCGACGGTACATGCTTTAAGCTATACGAATAATAACACCACAGTAACACACCCCACACTTTGCACAGCCGGTGAAACAATATACGGATGTACTGATTCACTCTTGGTTACCAGAAGAAAACGTTTTAAACCTATACCTTTGGCTGCTTGTTTAGTTGTGTGCCTAACCGAGGCTATCCACCATAATAAGTGTTTGTTTTCTGAAGTATCATAAGTTTTCATTCAGTTTAGGCCTGCTAGTTTGAAAATGAGTACGCAGTTGAAAGTTAAGAGACTATTCAATTGCCCACCATTGTTTGAAACTAATTCAACCAAGTATTTCTGAGTCACAGGATTTCGAAGAACTTGTACCAACGATATTCTACGAGGCCGATCTTGGTCAGATTCAACCTTGCCCTTGTGAATGAATCAGATTTTTCTGTTCATATTTCAGTTTACCTGGGTAGCTACCAAAGTTTCAGTTGCTCATTCAAGTGTCAAATCGCCCGCGATTACGGCATACCAAGAAGATCTTTTTGAACGGAACCAAGCATCCACGGCACTGGTGCAAATTTAGGTATTATGTCAATGGTTTATGTGGCTTCTATGTTATGCGAGCCGGAAATCCGCCTTCTAACATTACAAATTTCCTGGTGTAAGGTGATCTATATCCCGCAATATTGTTCGGGTTCGAAATTAAATTTCAAAGTGGAAGGAACAATTTGCCAAGAGGATTGATGACGCCCCACGGTTCACGTCATCTTGAACAAAATCTTTGCGTTTCCTCCAATAGCCCTCGTAACCCGAGCTTGTTAAACATTGGAATGGTTCCAGAGTAGTGAGGTTCAAACAGTCAAACAAACAGTCATTCAAAAAGTTCAAACAGATGAGGTAAATGCACGAATCCGCAAGGATCGGGTCACGTTTGCTAAGTTGAGACACCTATAGCGCCAAAGTGGTGTATCTCTGAATCTCAAGGGACGTTTCTACCAAGTTACAGTGCGGGCTGTTTTGTTGTATGGCTGCGAGGCTTGGTCTGTTCGAGCAGCGGAACTGAGACGTCTTCAGGTGTTCGAAAATCGTTGTCTCAGAACCACAGCTCGTGTGGGTTGGTGTCGGCGTATCCGTAACGAGGTAATTAGAAAGCGAGTTTTCGGTTGTGCAGCAGGAACTTCCATTGAAGAATGTGTCCAGCACCAGAAGTTGCGTTGGTTGGGTCATGTGCTGCGTATGCCGAACCATCGTTTGCCGAAGAGAGTGCTGTTTTCCATGTCCAACTCAGAGTGGCGGAAGCAGAGAGGTGGCCAAACCCTGACCTGGCAGAAGGGTATGAAGGAGATTACGAAACGTTTGGGTGCTGTCGGTGCTACTCGCCTTCCACGATGGCGACCGCGTGATCCCCACGTAGCCTGGTTAGAGACACTGCAAGATATGGCTGCCAACCGATGTCAGTGGCGTTCTTGTTGTCAGTTTCTATCCAGGTTGTCTGAATGAGTGAAGGTGTAGACACCTCGGAATGACTGTAGTAAGCTAGCAGTAAGTCCCTTCCCCGTCCACCTTTATTCTTTTCTTCACAATAAGGCTTTCAAATAAATCGTGGTTGTATGGCGGCGAAGCATCGGTGTTGAACACTGATGTCTCCATCTTAAAACAAGCTTTCAAGTGGGATTTTTTGTTAAGCTTATTTTGATAATCCAACCTTTGGAAAAAGTATCAGGGCGTCGATGATTTAGGCTAGTTGTATCCATCTGGGAACCCTGATTGCAGACTTCACGGCGTACATAACCCTGGGGTGACAGGCAATCCTGCTGATGTTAAACTGCGCTCGAATACAGAGGATACCTGGATAAATGTCGCCACACTGGTTTATCAAGAGATTCGTGTTTACTGCCACACTAGAAACGGCGTACTGTACAAGCCCACGGACGGCCCAACTGAGAAGGAAACATTCGGTGGCAGCCAACAGAAAGTTGAGTTTGAGACCTCGGAAAAAATTGCACGGATATTGCTCCACCAATAATGTTTCGCAATAAAAGCGTTTATGTCCGCGGTAGGATTTTGTTCATTGTCCACTATAAGAGGACGTTCCAGACCTGGTCAAGCGAAGATGATAAAATGAGATATGAACAGACGCATTGGATTAGAAAAACGGAATTCAGAGAAGTTCACTTCTTACAGAGAGCCAAGGAATTGCTCGACCCTACTAGAATGGTGTTACTCAACAAGCCCTGTTAGAAAGCTAGATCAGACACCACCTCCTTACTTCAGTGCATCTAGACGGGTATCTTTTAACATGAAAAATAACTCGTAGAACTGATGGTTGGTTGACTGTTTTCCAGGCAGCAGTTACGCTGCTCGTCGAGCGCATGAGTGTGTCACCAACCTCTGGTCAACGTAAGAAGGGACTTTATGAATGCGCTCACTATTGCGCATAGTTTTCAGACGTGATTGAAAAGCAGTAATTGAACTCCGTTGGGGTTATTGCGAGCTGAGGAACATACAAGAATGTGATTTAGGGGGCTGCAGTCTTGCAAAACCCCCGCGCTCATGAAGCCTGAAAACCAAGTACCACAAACTCAGTGCTAATTTCTGCTGTGGTGGATTAAATTTAGATTGCAGCTGATGTTTGCAGGCTCACTGTAGTCAGTTTCTGACATTTTACGTGTAATTAGTGTTTTTTTTGAATACTGTAAGGTAAAGGAGAACTATGTATAACAGTCCAGGACTGAAACAGCATCCATTCTGGAGAGGCCCTCGAGGCACCGTGGAACATAGTTGTGGAAAAAATAAGTCCGCGTTGTTATCCGTGAAAATACACAGGCTCAAAAATTGATGGATTAACTTCTTTGATGACAGATGTCTACATAAGACAATCAGAAGAAACAGAACTCCCCCAGTGCACCACCAGTGAAACCTGAACACATTTTGAGTGCTTTGAAAATAAATTTTGGGTCACCCTCAGTTACAGTAGCACCACAAGGCCTTGTATTTCTTAGGCGGCCCAAATACTGATCAGGCCTGCAGCCCGACCCTCACCTTGACTTGTCGATTGCGTATGTTTGGGATTTCGCAGCTTGGCGATATTTCAGACTGTACTTCTTTTGAGTCACATAGCAACCATACAAACAAAACTAGCCACAGCTGAGGTAGTTGACGTTTTTAACTGGAATACATTGCTCCTCTATAGGAACCAGCCTCATAGGAGCGTCCAAATAGAACCGTATACTGTATGGTAGGAGCAGTGTCCTTCGGCATGACGGAATAAATTGTGTCTTGTGGTGTTTTGCTTCCGTCTTGTTTAGGATACGGCAGAATTGCAATTTAAAACACGTAACGCATATAAAGTAGAGCATAGTAAACAAGAAGCCGTCCCAGAAAACTTTATTTTTATAGTTTAATTTCAGTCTTTTTCCTATTTCATGCTTTGGAGGAAGTACATGTCTTCCCTGTGGTACTCTAAATGCTAACCATAGACCACGTTTTTCAACTGTGAGCAATAACATCCTTATATGCGTCCACTGCAGATCGGAGTGTGCAGTATTTAACAACAGTTTGTTGTCCTATAGCTTGAATGAGCAGACAAAAACAGTATTTGAAGTCAAACATTTTGGTTTACTTCGGCTGGCCCTCAGACAAGTCAATTTTTAAATGGCGCTAGTTGCCCCAGAACACCGCGGCAACATTGTGAAGTATCACGCGATCTTCGCTCTTTCAGAAAAATAGTGCAGAACCGTATGTATGAGCTCACAAACATGTACTAGGCGACAGCTTTGCTACTATTGTAAGTTCCTCAGCCATTCCTTCCGTGACATCCGCACTAGGTCATCCTAATTTCTTAAAGTTAGCGGTTCACTTCCTACCAACTACCAAATTGACCTGCCCTTCAGGATTGTGGCAGCAGAGCAAAAGATTCCTACACAACTTAGTGAAACAGCGCTACCATAAATTTGCACCAGAAAGATAATAGTTGTTCGGTTGGTAAAGCCCATTCCTCTGTTTTCCACTGAACAGCGATCCCAAAACTGGACAAGAACAACACAGACATACAATATTTGTCTAGCTGGTGTTGTTGTACGGACGGTTAAGTGAAAAACATGCGCGAACAAACTGAAACACGTTCAGACTTCCTCGGTTTGAATGCTGCTCTCCTTACCCTGCCGCAATTATTCTGATACATCCACAGAGCAGGACTTAAGTTTCTCTCTTTTTCGAGCCCATCAACAGTGCAAATGCCCACCCGTGCCGCGTGGTGAACAACGGGCATGAGACGTAAAATTATTGCACGCTCTCTATACCAGAATTATCAACTGTTCAGGCTTGAACGATGTGATTCGTTGGCCCAACGACCCGAATGCTGATCTAGCAACTGTTCCGTCGGCTGATCCGCCTGTCAGGAACTCCCGGTCAGGTAGCGTCACGGACGCTTGAAAACTGTTGGACAGTTTTCTGTTAGTCGCATGTGGTTGCGCAATTTTTAGAACTCACGTCCACATTACTCTCGTTTGAACGGTCCTCCTCCTTTCCATCACTGAACAAAAACGTATATTTTGGTATCAAGCGTAAAATATCAGGAAATTTGTCTTCTCATTTGGTGGTACATTTTTAGCTTCGAAGTAAGGTTTCAGAGGTCTGCCAACGAGTCATTCTGGTATGGAGTTGCGAAATATCAAATATATCCTTATTTCTGCAGGTCATCATCGAAGTTGCATTTTCTTTTTCCGACGACCACCTCCCTGGCTAATATCTACATTGCGAGCAGTATGCTTCCACACGTTCATCTGTACACCTATCGAGACCTCAGTAAGTTCGCACCCTATACGACATTTGTACATGCCATTCAGGAGATTTGACGAAGGCTTCCCACGTATATTGTATGTCAATACGTGAAAAATAGATGAGGTGTTTGTTGGTAACCGTCTCGAGTGGTTCATCGTATAAGTAAATTTCATATCCACATCATTTTCGCTTGAAGTACCTATCTGTGATGTCGCGAGCAAAGCGAAACTAATTCCTTAACAGTGAACGCTCTAACAACTGAGCCATCTCACCCACACCAGGGGATAAGCAATGTCTTACCAAATGATCTATGTGGTCTCAAGAGGCGCAAATAAGAACCCACATCAATGTCCGTGATCTCGTTGTCGTCGAACGTGGAAGGCCTTGATGAGACCTGACCCGATCTACTATGAGTAGATAGATTCACAGTGATCTACAAAAACCATCACCTTCTTTCTGTTAGTCTTAGCCCCACCACGCGGAAAGCTAATCGTGGGTATTTATGGTTAGGTCGATACAGATGGCGTAACTGTGAGAATAGAAGTTCGGGAGACGGCTCAGACTTGAAACGCCAATTTTCTTCGAATGCTCGACGCTTGGTAACCTTCACGCTAGTACTCTGATCCGAGAGATATTTGTAGTGGCTGCATTCTTCTCCAGTACTATGGGCTTGTCTCCATGCCTGATACTGTCGTCGTATAATTTTCCGACTTTGACAATGAAACAGGTGAAAACCACAAGAGCAAGTAATTTTCTTACATCGAGGTAGAAGAACGAAAGGGTTTCGTCTGAAATCACTTCCTACACTTAAGGTCGGTCTGTGCCGGAAGGCACGGTGCAGCTCTCTCGTCCTTGTCAGGAATCCCTAATGGTGTACATTGAAGAAGATTCGAATCTGCTACCTTCGGACTAGGCCTTTCAGCATACTTTTACTGCACCTGCAAGATAAATTTTCAGTTGAAACGTACGACTTCCTCGATACTCAAAAACATGTGGTTACACCAGACGTATGCGATATAGACCCAGTAAGTAGTAGATTTGGAATATAAGCACCTTTCCCAGAATGCTAGGCATTTACATCCTGCTGGGACTATATCTGTACATCTCTAGATATTTTTGAGATGCGCACTGATAATGTTTCCCAACAAGTATAAAACAGCTGTACAATGCTTCTCGGCTTCCCAACATAGCTTAACTTCGCTTGTGTGACAAAAATTTCACTTAAAACTTTCAGCACTCTTTACTAGCTACAAGGCAGAAAATTTGTCTGGATTACACGAAATGCTTTTCGATGCAACCCGCTTTCTGGGCTGGTGTCCGTGTGATAACTCCTGTGCATGATTGGAGACGCTGCAAGATCTGGCCGCCAATCAACGTCAATGACATTCTTGTCGTCAGCTTCTATCCAGTGTCTGAACGAGGGTCTGGAGGTGTGGGTACCTCGGAATGGTTGTGGTTGGCTACGACAAAGTCCCTTTTTCCACCCACTTTTGTTCCTTTTTTTCAAAACAAGCCTCCAAAATAAATCATACCGATACGGCAGCGTTGTTGGGCCATCGATGGCGACGACGATAAGGCACCTCAAAAGGTGGTAAACGTGTCCCCTCATTGCTGAATGAATGAAGATAAAAACGTCAGAAATTTTGTGTCGTTACAAATCACCGGAACAAAATGGCCAACCATCTCTGTGTTTACCTTTTGTAGATTATAGACAGCGTACATTAAGAATGGTCGCATAAGAAACTCAATTAAATATACCTTAGATCACTTTCAAAATTCTTCAACTAGTGCGCGCAAAACATAGAAAGGATAAGAAAGTCAAACCTGAAAAGGTTTTGAATGATGCGTTAGATTATCCTAGTTTTATTTGTGGTAAACTTCAATACTGGGGAATATCAATATTTCCGGCGGATGTCTCAACACCTAGCTCCAAGAGGTTGGACTCAGAAACCACAGTGACCGCAAATAAACAGAGACTGAGACTGGATCTAACCGAAAAGTTTGAAAATAATTATTGCGTATTTTTCGGTGGACAGAGTTTCAGGACAAACTGTTAATTTTACATACGCATCCAAATATTAGTTTGTTGGGCACCACCCGTAACCTCGGACAAAACAATTTCATCTCAACTCACATAATCTCCCGTAAAATTCTTCATTTTGATTACACATTCTCAGGGTCTTACAGTGTATGTGAAGGACAGCGATCTGCGGTAATAAACGGAACCCCAAAGGCCTACCCATACTTCTTGTGTCCAGAGAGTTTGACAAACAGGACCCATGTCTACTGCTGTTCAGATAAAGCGACTCACGAAGGGTACTGCTGCCCAGTCGAAAAATGGAGGTATGTTTCCAATCAGAAGTTTCAAATGACTTGTCGTTGATTACTCTTCTGCAGTACTAAGGCTTTTTAACACGGCTATGCGGAAAGCAAGATGGACATATGTACATGCATATATGATGTCAAACGCATCAGTACAAAGTAAAATAAAGAACAAAACACTCGAGTTTGCGAGCAACATGGTGCGAAACCTAACACAACCAAGCCAAAGCGCACAAGTGAAAACGACAACCCAAATGTAATCGTTCACCTGTTAGTACCTATCACGCCCCCCTAAAATAATGTATATACGAGAATAACATCACATGGTTCGGTTTTAAACTTATTTGCATTACGATTGATGGGTTTCCTGCCAAGAGAAGTCCTTCCGAGAAAACACCATCCAGTTTGAAAACAGCATTCTGCGCATTTGCTGTCTCACTCTTAAAAACACGAATAGAGTAGACCATAACAGAAGTTGCTCGGTTGGACGCAAATGGTGTCAGCAATGCCATTTGACCAAAACGAGGAAGCAGTTTGTAGGCAGACGTTCGCAGTTCCATTATTATCAGCAAGAACCATTCGGCCTACAAAACTGACAGATGTGCGTCACTGTATGATCAACATTCTTTTTTTCACGATTTGTTCGGTATGTGCCGATGCTTTAACTGTTAGACACTCACCGATCTTATAATGAGATTCCAGAAGCAGTAATATACATTACTGAGTGATCTCTTTTGAAACGATGGGAACAGTCAGCGAACAGTATTATCACTTTTAACAAAACGATGCACTTCAGAAACATGTTTCATCTTTCAAAACGTGAAATGGGTCGTATCAAACGTAAATTCATTTTCAGACAGACTTGACATGCCGACTTAACCATCATCTTGTGAGGCTGTTATGAAAAATGCGGTTTTCTCCACCATCAATGCGAGCGGTGGGTAAGAATCTCCCAGTAGAATATGAGGAGCTTTTGTTCAGTCTTGAAGTATTTGTCAAATTCATTTGTGGTGTCCCTCTAAGAGAGTGCTTCGGGGGGTGGGTGCTTTCATGAATGGGACAACGTGACTCGGCGCAAATTTTTTTTACTGCAAGATATGAACTGACGCCCAAAAGAGCTGCCGCCAAGATTACACCAGGCTGAAAATTAATTTTTGTACATATGCCATACTTTACTGAAAACCGTAGCTTTGGCCCTCAGGGAGAGTAACGTAATCTGCTGTTCTGGACAACAGTAAGATCATCCAAGCCTTTAAGTAAATTCGAAGGCGGTTTTTACAGCGACCCTCTGCAACATTTTTTCCCAAGGAACTTCCTTCGAAAGATGCTTTTACGTGATCGAAGAGCATCAAAGAACGATAATGCTCGGTTTGCTTGAGGAAACACCACAAATAACGTACGTATTTCATGGTTAAAAGTACAATACGAACAATATAAGTCATACCTTCATTATCATTGCCTTTGGACGCTGTCCCAGTCTGCATCACATGAAATTGATCAGAAAAGTGCCGCGACCCTCAAGTTTATGGCTTACCGTAACCGCAACGATAGCAGGAAAGGATATCGGTGAAATGCTTATTCGTCAGGTTGTAGAAAATCTAAACTTTGGAACAGTGGTTTCAGTATGTTTTGGAATAATTCCTGGTGAGCATACGTGCCAGTGTATTGTGCGAGGCACAAAAAAAAACAACAAATGACCAGGCAAGTCTGCAGCAGTTGTTGTTGCATA
This sequence comes from Opisthorchis felineus, assembly GCA_004794785.1. NCBI lineage: Eukaryota > Metazoa > Platyhelminthes > Trematoda > Opisthorchiida > Opisthorchiidae > Opisthorchis > Opisthorchis felineus. The sequence goes on from SJOL01005566.1 coordinate 274,044, forward strand.
GCAACCGACCGAGGACATCACAAGCATCCAAAGCTTGTGATGTAGGGTAAAGTTGGTTGTTTAACTCCTTGAATTTTCCGGTTTATTTAATAAGGATCAAATGAAAAAAAATCATCAAACTCACTTAACAACAGGACTGATTGTTAAGATTGTTTCTCCACCACTAGTTGCATATGGTGATACTTTACAGTTCTGACTCTGGAAAGCCATCCGAACGAATGTCTACTCTATTGTTCTCAATGTCATTTGGTGTCTAATCCAACTGTGTGCAAAAATGCCTGGGGCGTTTGCTCTCCAGAAGGCAGCCCTTCAAGGACTGCGCGTGTGAATTTTAGGGTGAGCTACGAGTTATCGTCACTCCGTTAGTTTCTCATCTCGTAACACCAAAGGAGATGTGTTTCAGCCAACACCAAAATTTTCTTAAGTGAGGTTTGTCGATACACGGTCATATATTCTATCGTGACCAACAGATTTGCTCCAGTTCTGCTTGGAATGATAAACCGCGAAGACGTAGGGGCATAAATGGTTGATATTTCAGGTCATTTATTTTTAAAGAATTAAACAGCCCTAATCAAGACAAAGTTTTATTTACCTTACTTTCAGTTACAAGTTCTTTTCACAACTGCATTTCTTCCAGAAATTGAGAGATTTGATAGCTTCGGTTTCTCTTGTAGTTCAAAGAATATATTCAATTCGTCTATGCTTGTTTCATCATCCTATAGGAGCTCAAGTAAACGAATTCGTTCCTCCATTTAGTTAGCTGTGTCGGAAGATACGTCATTTGCTTCACCAGACAACACCTGACCAAGGATTTCATAACAGACTCTGGTCCTTACGAGCTAACCAAAAATTGTCTCGAAAACGATGTATTCTACTTCACATTTTAGCTCTGCCACTTTCGGTAGAAGTGTTCCAGAGACTGCAACGTTTTTGGCGTAATAGGGAAAACGTTTTCAGGCCTCCATTTGAATTAAACTGTTGACAGTCACGTATTGCATCTTCGTAAATTTACAAGCTTACTTTTTTCTTTCTTGAGTAGCTCTGCTTTCTAGCCAGCAGATCAGATTTGTGAGGTTTGAGGGCCTGCATTTACAGTATACAGTGTTGGTAAGGCACTTGTCTTCTTTTAAATAAATTTCCACCCACATGGAGGACAGATTTCCACCTAGGTTTTGATGTTAAGGATCATCCACGTACGTGGTGAATGGGGGAGTTGATAACGGCGGCGATTATCTCCCTCAGTGTAGTCGTTACTCCTTGCTTCAGGGGTTGGCTACACATCAGATTGCAGTTAACAAATTGCACATCAACCGCCCTAATGATCAAACCCAAGGAGCTCAGGAAGACAGGGTAAAGCTTAGGCCTCTATTAGCGGCGAACTGTGCCTCCCGACACAAAGACCAAGTTAAAAAAACTCAGGAATAAGTTGTGGCCTGTAAACAAATACACACACACTTTAAAGACATATATATCATCTTAACCCATGACAGCAACACAAGTGAAGTACAGCGATGATTCGGATAGCTACTACGGGTTCAGTTGATGAGTAGACATAAAATAAGCCCCAATTTGACCACCGGACAATATCGACCCAAGATAAGATGAATCGGTTCGAAGTGTAGTTAGAACTGACCCAGTAATCTGCTCCCGCGATTTTTCACCAAAACACAAGGATCCATCAGCGTGTTGATCTTTTTTACCCATCCGGCTAAAAAGCAGAACGAATAACAGAAACTACAAGGTAAAACAGTTCTACATCTAGCAAAGTCTTCTCTTTGTACGTGGCCTTCAGGCCTCTTGGAGTTTTTCATTGTTCCTTTTCGGATTCAGCGAGTTGTTCAGAATTCCAACGATAAGCTGTTTGGGAATTCAAGCAACCCTAAATGCCTAGTATCCTTTATTGACCACCATACAATAGCATTGGTATTATTTCAGATAGGTCAAAAGGTTCCCAAACTGGTGGACGACCACTATCACTTCGCTGTATTTCTAGCTCATGTAAATAACCACTGAAGGTTATGCTTCATGATTTCCAAGCAGCTAAATTAACTTCCAGTTTCGCAAAATTTTCGTTCAACAGTCGTATTTCGATCAACAGGTAATTCCACTACTTCAAAACACGCCGACATATTCCAAAAGTATCCTCCAAACTGAGACCAGTTAAAACAAAATTCGGAAATTGAAAATCGAGTCACTGAACAAATTAATTTAAAAAATCATCAGTCCCATTCACGAGCATAGATAATCCTTACATATTGTTTCGTCCAAGTCCACAATGATCTTTGTCAGATTGCGCGAGCTTCCGTGCCGAGGCTACATGTCAAAGCACCCACAGGTTAGGTTGCAGAATGTGTAACTAAAATGTACATTCTGTCGCCTGTCCGGGTTTATTGCTATAAAGGAAAAGTCCATCGTAAGTCTCAGTTTGAAACTTCTGCCATTTTCCTATCGTGGAAGGGAGATCATGGAAAAATCTTTAAGTGTCTCACCGCCCTTTCGATCTCGAAAAATACTTATCTTCAGGTAAACCTAACTAATAAAACTCACTCAAAAGATGACCACTAACTTATTCAACCTTAATTTTCAATGATCAGTGGAAGAAAGGAAATAAAATATAGTACTGAGAACGTGGTAACACAGGTGTACAAAGTGTTCCCTGCTTTTTTTGGTGGTGCCCCAACAGAGTGGACCATGTATGCCACTTAATGCACCACACTAGACGGAGATCTTCATGCAGGTAAGGGGGCCAAGGGCTGTTTTTTGGGTCGTTAATTTTGAAGAAAATTGCTGTTTGAAGAGCAACCTGAAGGACTGAAAGTTTTTTCTTTTCCGGATTTTTGGAATTGTGCATATGAGAACCGATGTATTGCCAACGCAGCTAACATGAGAAGCGTGTAATTATACATCACTATTCTATACACCAAACAAACGGGTTCTTTTCCTTGATATACTCCCCCCGGACCTTCAACAGAACCATAGTTGGCATCACCATTATTGCGGTCGCAGCGTTCTTTGCGGCTTGCGTAATCGGTTGGTTTTTGATCCGGAAGTGTAGGAAGTGTCGTCCACCCACGCGCATTTCCAGGCGGCCGAATTCACCACCAACTGCAGTAAGTGCATGGATATTTCCTTGGTTCTTTCTATCGAAATGATATTGTGAGATCTTTCCCACTTTGATGTCCGACGACGAAGTGTTCTAGTTATGCAAATTTCTCACGAGACCGATACTGTTACACCTTAGAGACAGAATTCCCTGAAAAATCCTTCATCATGTGTAGGGAATTACCAACCGATCTGGAGAAAAAACAAATTACTTGAAATTAAAAGATATGGTTAGCATAGTTTCAGAAAGTGTCTTACACGTAGTGTTTTAAAGTGACTTTGACGAGGAAGAAAAGAGTATACTACTTACATTTAAAATGAATCTTTGATGTGAGTCTCCGTTTTTGAAGGAACCAGTCGAACATAAAAAGTTGCACAACCTTTCCTTACCTGATCACTTAAAGTGCAGTGATACGCAGCTGTTTTCAGCACCTTCGTTAGGCTATGGTGCGATTTGTTCATTTGACTGGAATAAATGCTGTGGACATTTGGTAGCCTTGTGTGCAGGTCAATGAAACGCCGTGGCTGGGCAACAGTTCCTGGATGTCACCGTCCCGTCGAACAGTGCAGAGACCCCCTAGTAAGGTTTTGCACTGAATCTCAGAATGCTCTTTAACCAGGTTAAACTTCAACCAGAAAGCCAACACCAAGAATGGATTAAAAGATTCATACACGTCAGATAGGTCACATGGAGATGAAAGATTGATTTTTATGGCAAGGTAATGATCTGTTACTTCTAACCAATTGCATTTCACACCGTCAGAGGTTGTCGGCATAACACACTTGTATTAAAGTGCGCCGATATCGCGCTAGCAGTGTCATTTTGAAAATTTTACAGAAAAAAGAGTTAGCTGGGTCTTGAGACATGGTAAAATATCCAAAGTGGCATTGCCGGCAGTGGAAGCGCCAATTATTCTCAGTCTCTGTCAGTCGACCGCAACAAAAAGAAAACAGTGCACTTCAAATAATTGTAATGGTGACATAAGGCTGACATTGCATGCTAAGCTTTTAAGCAGTTTGTTTTCGAACATTTTGCACACAAATGGAGAACACCAGACGGTTTAGTTTGTTATTTCTGAGTTCAGTTGATTACATCATGGGTGAATGTTACAGTAACGCTAGGAAACACTAATCTGAAGCACTCTGTTTGGTCCACGCCGCATTAGGCTGGTGGAGTGGTTTTTCCACGGGAGCAGTACGAGTTGGTCGAAAACGAAAGCGAGCGATTCGGCATTGTTCTGGACTAGGTGGGCTAGTTGATTGCAAACACCCAGGTGAGAGGTCTGCAGAAGTCAAAAGTCAGGCTAGGGTACCAAGTCACTATCAGTCAATAGTGTTTGTTTTATGAGGAAATAGTACAATCAGGTGGTAGTTTTTCTTGATTGAATAACTGACTAGATAGAAGAAAATCACCAGAACTGTAAGTGTCATTTGGAAGCACCAGTAGTGGAACTGTGCCTGAACACAACCAGGCCAACCGGTGGTACACCAAGACGTGATACACTACTCATAGGGTTGCTGAAAACTCCTCGACAGCCCATGACTGGTTCCGCCCTTCTTGTGGCTCATCAGGTAGGCGCAGCCCCCGAGTTTCCGTCAACCTTATGTTCTACTTGAAACCAAATTGCACGGAATTAGCGAAATACACTCATTTGCAAACAAATTTGGTTTTGCAGGAAACTCACCTGGAACCCAGCTGAATTCTTCGTTTATGATGTTTTTAAGCAACTGTGCAGCACATTCAGTTGCTCATATGGTCATCCGCCTTATGGAGCCTAATAAGGTAGGCGTTGTAGGGTAGCTGGAGTGTCAAATAAGTTACCGGGCAATAAGCCACACACAGACCACAAGTACACCACATCCCACACAATTTTTGATGTATTTTTTGAGTAATTTTTTTGAGTGATTCCAAACGACCCACACTCAGAATTCCATGTAAAATTTTAGCGTCAATGTCCAAAAGGTGGCGGGTTTCACGTAGGTCTTCATATGAAATTCGAGAAAATCGCACCTCTCTAACAATGATTTAATACGGAAAAGATATGGCTGGATCAAGAAACACAACTTTGGTTGGAATATTTATCATAAATCAACTTTTAGGTCAGCAGCTCTTCAATAGAGTTTTGACCCGTTACATATGCGTCATATGCGGAAAGTCATATCGAAACTTTTTGTCCCTCAATCTCCACAACAGGATTCGGATGCGCACACTCCCTTGAATGCTGACGCACTCACACCCACGCCTCCCCGTAGTTCCTCACAACTTCGACTTCATTCTCTGACAACAGATCGTGAGCGGGACATTTTGGATTTTGCCAAATCTAGGCTGAAAGAAAAGCCCATGGATGAACCTGCACCGCCACCTTATCCCGGACATCATTCTCCACCGCCGTATCCATCGGAGTTTTGATCAATACGTATGTGTTGTAAGTTTTCGTAAGATACGAATCGCATTGTTCATTTCGACCATTATGAAGGATTCAGAACACAATCACTATGGGTTAATAATCTTGCAGCTATTCAGACTGAGAATCCTGCTTACTATCGTGCACACTGATGTGATCCGATGATCAACAGTATGGAGCTCCTAACAGAAGGGTCACATGACCGATCCGCCCAAGCCCACCGAGCTAACCACGATAAGGTCAAATGGCCGAGGATCCCACATATCCGACTATACCTGCACCATAAGCATCCAAGAAACTTCCAGGGTCCTGTTTAAGCACTCATACCGTCCTCCGTGAAGACTGACCGCCACACAGATAAAAGTCTGACCATCCACCAGTTGTCAGACCTTCGGAATAAACGGGTAATTCGTCGAAAGAAGGAGCACACCTTATATTTATCAACGTATTAGCCAGGCTTATTAAGAAATGGTCCTATAGTGAACCTCGATACAAATAGAAGTTCGGTTTAAACTCACTACGGCAAAAGTATTTTGATCGGCCATTCATGTTTCTTATTAATTTAGTTCTGAGACCAACTCTTTCAATGAATACGGTAATATTAATGAGACTCCGGTGACCTCAGTCGGACTGTAGACAAATGTAAACTTATCCAGTGGTTATGAACGTTAACATCCGTTGGTTAGCTTCTAAACCTGGCAGTGGCATAGAAAAAGAAAGCGATAGACCAACACGCGTTTTAAGCTATTCACCTCTGGTTGTTATAGTTCTTATATAGGATTAAACGTGATCAAAGCGAATCACCTATCGTAAGGAAGGTCATCATCGTCACCTTCTTTATCCTCAGCATCATCAAAGACAGAAATATCAATGCTGACATTGGTGTCCTGCTGTCGTACAAATACAAATTTTATTCAATTATATTTAAAGCCTCAAAGTAAAAAAGAAAGGCGTGTCTGAAAAGAAACTGACAGTACAAACGTCACTGACATCCATTAGACACCACATTTGGCAAAGTCCCTAACCGAACACGAGAAGGGTAACAGGGAATTTGTCCTGTGTGCCACATCAGTGACATTCAAACTCTGCAGTCTTTTTCACACCCTTCTGCTGTCCAGTTTGCAGTTTTCGCCATGTTGAAGGGGGCAAGTGCACCATAAGAGTCTCGGTAGACGCACGCACAGTACTTGGCCGATCCACCGCAACTAATGGTGCTGGATGCTTTCCGCGACCGAAGTACTTGCTACACTACCAAATCCAAGTTTCTGACTTGACCGTTGCGAATTCGTCGATACCGTCCGATACCAGCAGCGCTTTTGAGACACTGGTGGTCAGAAACCTGAGGACGCCTTCAATCAAATGCCTGCACAGGCCGTCTCGCAACCATATTACAACATATACAACAACCAAACCAATATTGTGGCTTAGTGCACATGACCCCTTAGAGTCAGTGCTTACTTTTAAACGTCAGGGACAAAGTAAATGGGCAAACATGATTCCAGCCTTCGAGATTCAGGCACTAATTTCGTCTGACTCCCCATCGCCGGTGCTAACACAAGTACCAAGTTATGTAAAATTCTACACAAACTCCGGGGTATGCAGTAAGGTGGGGTGGTGGTGGTCAGTTTGTCCAACAGGGCTTGTGCTTTGTCTTCGTCTTCAAAGATGAGGGCGATATAGTTTGTGTACTCCAGGTCAACAAGGTTCACAGCAGCAACGATTTGAATACCGGGGTTTTAAAAAACTTCCAGCGTTTGCCTGATTAGTCCATCGACGAGGAATTTAAACAAGAACAGAGAGAGTGGACATCCTTGCCGGGCACCTGTTTTTGTACGGAGATCTTTAGAAAAACCCCAATGCACTCCTACGCCCAGAAGTAGGTCAGTGTATGAACCCGTGTATGCTCACAAGATCCTGGGGAATCTCCTGTTGAACGTGCTTATTTAAAGACACTGACGGACCAGAAGAATCGAATGCACACTTGAAGTCAAGAAACTCCAAGAGTGTGGGTCGTCCGCACATATAGCTTTGCTTTGGCACCTGAGAGGGTGTTAAGACATGGTCGATGAGGTCTCTATCTTTCCAAAATCTCGCTTGATGTTTATGGGCCTGGGTTTCGCGTGCCGCCGTAAGACGGCGGAGAATCAATCACGCCAGAAGCTTTGTCACAACGGGAGTCAAACTGATACCCACTCGGTTACTACACTACCTGAAAATAACCCTTTAAAATATGGTTCTATTATTGACTTACCCTGGTTGTCTGGACGGGCTGTTTCTCTCCGATAGACGCAAATAGGCTAGACAGGCACTGGCTGAGTAACTCACTACCGTCCTTGAACAGAGTAAGCTGAAGGTCGCGTGAGCCAGGAACACAATGACGCTTGATTAGAGATATACATTAGAACACAGTTGAGGCTGAACGGGGCCCCAACTTCACAGTCCACCTTTCTGTTGAAGACCGGCAGTCCGGATTGGAGGTAGCAGGTGGCCAACTAAATTGTTGTTCGAAGTACTGTGCCCAAAGTTTCAAATGTTCTTCACTGCTGTATATCAGGGAGCCATTGTGGTCCGTGATCGCTTTACTGATAAGCCAGTCGAACGAATCAAGCAGAACAACCTGTGGATATTTCAAAAGTTTTTACTACTTCCATATCTTTAGTCTTTCGGATCCACCAAACATTCCAGCCTGCGCGGACGCTCAGAGTTTTACCTGGCATCAGATGATGCGCCGAGTTGGGTTCTGACTGCGACCAGAAGGCTTTTCAGCAAAGGCTGTCCTCACTTATGTATCAAAGTCTCAGTTAAAAATCCCCAAATCTCGTCGAACTACCATTATGCTGATACACTAGTTTGATTTCGGGGTCTATGTGCATCTCGATGGCCATGTGGTGTGTGCGTGCTTCGCGTAGGCTTGAAAAGTGCTATGAAAAGCAGCAATGGACAGGTGCGTCATCGGAGTCCACGTGTATGTCCCAGAAGAAGCAACAGGCAAAGATCGACCTTCACCACCGGTAACTGATGGCAATGTGGTCTAGTTAGGTTTGAGACTGGTTTGTTGGTGAGCACCAAAGTGTCAAACAAATGCAACCACCCCGCAGCGCTAAGCCTATCTACGTGAGCTTACTTATCACGTTGTAAAAGAACACCCAGAGCGTCTTGGAAAATATTTTTGAAATAGTCGGAGCTACAGTCCATCGAGGCTTAAGCGGTTAAAATAAACAGAGGACGATTGGGATTTGTTTCTCGAGAATCTTTCATAGGCGCTGCCAAACGAACCGCGGAGAGGCAACTATAAGAGGATATCCAATCAATTATAGACGCCTTCGCTCGATGAATCTATGCAGTACGCACCACAGCATATCCAGCTGCAGCAGCCTCCGCATCACCAGAGTTGCGTATAGAGAAACGGGAAGTAGGGGGACGGTCGATTCAATTACAGTACTTGCGTCCTGGAGTGTTTTTTCTGATAGCCAGGACAGATCAATACAGAAGGAATCCAGTCTACAAGTGGGACCCACTTGTTGTACTGCTTGCTTTAGTATGCAAGCATATAGATAGTTTCGGGGCTTGAAACTAGAGTTTGAGGCAACTATTCATAAGGTTGCTGAAAACTCTCCGACAGGCGCACAAAAGACTCAGTGAGTTGTAAGGCGTTTCCGCAGAACTCCTCTGCTGTAAGTGATTTCCTTATTTTAAACCAAGCGCCTATGTGAATGAGAATAAAAACATCAGACGTTATATCGAAGATTTCCCTCCGTAGTTGTTATATCTGACTGCCGTCCCAGCTCCAGCGCCTAGTGCCGGAAAAAAGTCTCGCCGACAAGGAACACAACAACTTTATTGCGGACGAGCGAGTGAGTGCGAAAAGTGCAGAGGCCTCGCGCTATATTTTGAAGAGCTCTGTCAGACCTTGATCCAAGGCTGTCTGATAGGCGTTTAGTGGAGTTTGATGGTCTCAGTAGGTTTCGGGTATTCTGGGATAATCTCCAAGAATCTGACCTTCCTGACATTTCTCCCTTTTGGCCACTCAACCTAAGATCGTCGGCGAGGACCAAGTTGTAAAGCTTCCACCAGTTTTCTAGCGCGACCGGTACGGCGTATCGGTTGCAGCAATGGATTCGTCTTGGGAGGTACATGTGAGGCAGTGGCTATTGGTGCTGGTCTTGGGAGATAAGAGGTTTCAAGCAGCAGGTTGAGGTCTAGTAAACGTTCTTCCGCTTTTGGGATAGGGCACTCAGTCGGCCGTAGCTGATTGACATGCCGTTTCCATATCAACGATCCGACCCGGACACTATAAATCACCTTACCGATTCTTTTGAGAGCGACTCCGACAGTCCAGTTTCGGTGCCCAGGGCGACAGTCCCTCACAAGCACACGGTTCCCAGACCGGAACGTTGGTTTTCCTCCCATTGGTGAATGAAAACACGTAAATATTGGCAGGATAGCGTCGTTGGTAAGTCACAACCGTCTGTTTATCATAACCCCTGCTGGAGAGCGACCGTCCGGAGAGTGTGGATTAGGAGTTGCTCTATAATTCAGCAGGAACGTATCAAAGACTTCTGCCGTGTTCCCTTCCACTTCTGCTTTTGTCAACGCGCGTTTAAATGTCTACGAGCCGTTCAGCTTAACCGTTGGGTTGGGGATGGAATGGTGGGGAAGTAACGTGTGTGATGTCGTGTCTCCGAACGCTGTGACACAATGGTTTCCGGAATAGCTTCCGAATATTGAAAACGAATACCGCAGTTTAGTGATGGTTGCCATCGTTGTTGTCTCAGACATAAGAAGGACTTCGGACTACTTACTGAATGCACCGACAAAGTTAAGTGGTCCGGCAAAATCCACATGGTTTTTCTGGCTGTGGCCAGCTGGATTGGTGGTACTCCATTACCTTTTGTAGTAACGCCGGCATTTTTGGTGGCATCGTGGACAGTGTCAAAAGTTGCGGGTAGTTAGTTCACGGTCTCCAACACCACAGTACGGACTTCCCATTCGACGGCAACGGTCACTTTAGACCGTGGTTCTAACTGCTTTCGTCTGCTTCATGGCCTTTGGGTTTAGCTGCGTCTTCGATTAGCTTTTCGTGTCCGGCACTGGCTTTCCTTGTGCCCGCGTCGATTGCACACAGAACATTTGTACATTTCACAGAGGCACAATCGGACAAAATGTCATTCACCGAATTGCCTGCATGCCGACGGGGTTTCTTCTGCTTTCGAATTTGCCGTCACGGGAGGTTGCCTCTAAGTCGTCTTGCCAATATTGAAAGCAGAGTTAGACAATGGTCTCTCCAACATGACCGTGTCGTGTTTGAGATTCAAGAGGCTCTGGCACTCGTGAGTAATGGACTGCAGCGTTACCCCGGGAGATTGTTCAATCTCGTTCAATAGCCTCGCTCTGATATCACTCTCTGAATGCGAATGAAGTCCACACATAAAATTAAGACACTTTAACTGGTCTCTCGTCATGGCAGATAAATTGAAGTGCTCACATTCAAGATTAGCTCTACCAGCATTAGTGATATAGTCTTCAGATTCCTTTTTCGCTAGTTTCATACATTGATAGCGAATATTAAACAAAGACGAACGCTCACCGAAAATTGTTGAGAGTTGCTGCACGGTTTTGTCAAAACTGAGATCTCGCGTGTTCTTCGGCTGAAGGAAGTTGGAATACTGTGTGTGTTCCTTTGTACCAGGCTTTCTGGGTGATAAGTGCACTCTCCAGGCATCATCTTTGTGCTTCTGTTCGACTGTGAAAATATCTACGTAACGTCTGAACCACGAATCGAAGGTTAGACCAGCATCAGGATCATAGTGGCGTTGTTGTTGGCGATCGAGTCGACTGGAGCGGAATTTGGTGGTTGAATTTTGTGTTGCTGCGTCAAAGTTTCCACCAAACGCAATTACACCGCTTCAAACTGGTTTTTCGTTGCAGCAGAATTTCCCTCAACGCTTCAGCAGTTATTGTCATGGTTCCGTGAGCTCTGGCGTCGCCAATTTGTTATACTGACTGTTGTCCCCGCTCCAGCGCCTAGTGCCAGAAAAGACTCGCGGACAAGGAGCACAACTTTTTGCGAACAAGCGGATGAGTGCGAAAGGTACAACAACTGGTTTGAATGGAATATCTACCCCAAACTGACGTCAGCCACAGAAATACAGCTTGAGATATCGTTCTTCCAACGTTACAGGAAGCCCGGCTCTGATGATCTGTACACCCGCATTCTTCAACGTGGGTGATGGGATCGTGGTAAACAGCCTGACGACCTTAATGCGGAAGATCTGGCATGAAAACACCAGTGGAATGGAACATCTCAACATTGATCTCGATCCTCAAAAAAGACAAAAGGATGTTATGCAAAAACATCATGGCATCATCCTTGCAGCCGCATAATCCGAGGTGATCTCGGGCATTATTTCACGCAGCTTGATCGATTATTAGGAAGAACAAACTTGTGAGACCTAGGCTGGGTTTCTCCCTGGCCGAGGATATATCGGCCATATCTTTACCTTGAGACAAATCCTTGAGTAGCGCCAGTCTTTCAAACGTCCAACGATGATCGTTTCACTTAAGGCTGCTTTTGAATCTTATGGAGGATTGTACGCGACCTCCTGCGGGCGCGTACGCGTATACAACAAACTTTCGCCTGAGTTCACCAAGTCCGGAGGTATAAAATATGCCTACCTTCCGTGACCTTTCCTCTTCAACTTTGTTATGACGTGCTGCTTTGAATTCCTCTGGCCGGCTCTAAAACCTCGGGGATCGCAATAATTTCAGAGCGTCCGATCACAGACATTGAGTACGTAGACGATACTGCCTTTCTTGGTTGGTCCTTATAATTGTTGACATGATAGGCAGTGTATGACGGTTTAAGTCGTGAGCGCGGTTGTCTACCCCTTGCCTTTTGATAGTGTTCACTCTGGAATGCTTCGTAGAATTGTGATGAAGAGGCGTCTACAGTAGACTCTCAGCTTTATCCTATCTGAAACTTATCGGCTAGCCGTTATCCCAAACGCCTTCTCGAACTTTTTATTTACTCGAACGTGAAACTGTACATCATTAACGAAAGGTCCATTCGAGTCACAATTGGTGTTATCAAACTTTGTAAATGTGCTTGCAACTCCATATGTGCTCAAGTCGATGTCAATTTAAAACTACGCCCACTGGAAATTTGGGAGATCGCGCCTGACTGCTAACCTCCAAACGTTCCAAAACCTTTATGGGGATGTCGATCAGATTGCATCGACTATCAAGAAAAGGGTATGCCAATATCGAACCGCCTGAAGTCTCAGTCATATTTTTCACTGAATACTTGGTATAAGAGCACCTTGGGTATTTGCTATGTTTACCAAAATTTCCCATAAGGCTACAGCTATATTCTCATGAACCCAGCAGGTCACCGTACCTTCTGTAACAACTCACCCCATCTGTAGCAACCGTGGAGATGCTTCCCAGTAATTGGCATTGTCCTCTGTAAAAGATTATCACATGCTTGAGGTTGAGCAATCCTTTTAAGTACTTTTAGTTTTGAACTAAATAAACTTCTAGAATGCTACTTATGTTTGATTACACCGCAGTCGTCCTGATGACAAGCGAGGCGCTTGGTAATTCGTTCATGTCCAGTAAAATCGCTTTGAGTTTTTAAGTTTGTGAGATGAAGAATGATGTCATGTCAGTTTAACTGTGCTGACCGCAACGGCTCCAATTTATGTTTCAACTACCTAACTTTTATCAGGGCAGATTATCATTTGCCGCTTAATGCGGCTTAGCTACTCCTGTTATTCTATTTACTGAGATATAGTCCATTTTGAGCTGTAGTAGCCTGCTGTATTCTTTCTGAGATGAATTCCGTTACTGTATGTCGAAGGGGGATCATACCCAAGATGGCACACAGGCACTCACTGCTTTCCTTTCTGCAACGCGCTCAGCTTTCGCCAACCGATAAAGATTTATCTCTGTGAAGCTCACACTTATGCAAATCTATGCCTCCCCGACTGCTCAGTAATGACAACATCGACCGTCATTCCATTAGGTAGGAATCTGCTTTGAAGTTCAGTTACAAAAGCATGACGGAGAGTGAGCGTGCCCGACCGCTGGTTACGTAAAGCAGCCGTCCGGTAAGCGGGAGGTCAGAGGTTCAGTCCTCTCCCAGACGTATCTCCTGGTTCATGCTGTTCTTTGGTATCTCTTGAATAAACTATGAAAGGTAATGTCGCAACGCAGGATCTAAGAAGGCCAAATTTAGAAGTGGAGCAAATCACTGTACACGTGACAATGGGGATATATCAAAACGGTCAAAATTCTTTAGTAATTAAAATTTGACCTCGCCCGTAGCATACAACCCCAGCCGACCAGTTTGATTTACACCCGCGCCTTCCTAAAGAAATCAGTTCAAAAATCTCATCTGGTGTACGAGGAGTTTATTACTGAGGTGCACACCAAAGGCTAAACCAAAGTACCGTATAATTAGTGACTTATCATGGTCTAAGTCCTGTAATAAAGATTTTCTCTATTCATTTCAGGTGAACAGGAAATTCGAATTTTACTCTCCTCCAAAACAAAATGCGTCCTACACATTGATACTACTGATTTTTGAGCTACGTTTATCCAATCGAAATATTTTTTTTTGCTTTCATATCAGGTTTGCCTAAAAAACGAACACTAATCAAATTCTGATGACTATTTTTTATGAAAATGTGGACATCATCGTGAAAAACAAAATATTTTTGCCAAGGTTTTCCAAGAAGATTTATGCCAAACATACACTCCAAGTTCAGGTAGTTTTTTTTCTTTTGCACGCTGGAATTTGTTCTCACTAAATTACAAATCTCTTATTCGCCTTGCATCAAATCAGAGAGAAAGTTTTCGCACTTCGTGATTTGTGAGGTGGTACTCCTAAGTGGCCCCCGTGACCAGCCTCATTATTTTAACGCTTGTTCTATCCAGTAGCTGGCACATGCTATTAATCCCGTCCGTTATTTACACATAGACGTTATTATTTAGGTTGCCAATTTTCACTGCGTGAAAATTTTTCAGGCATCAAGCTTTACGTGAATCAAATAACTGAGGCATTTTGAATGCTTCAAATGAAAATGTTTTAAAGCCAACATACGCTGCAAAGTTATTGCAAACATATGCACGATTGGTTAACATCCGTAGCCGGATTGGCCTGTCACATCGAATCACACCGACGGATTCGGGCACACTGGGTAGTGCCACATGCGGTTTGTCATGAGCGACATGTGCGGTGTAAAGAAATGAAGAAATGAAACGGGAAGGTGAACAGGATGGGGGAGTTCTAAATCAACCTGCTTACCTAGCTGACGCCTCATTATTATTGATTGTGGATAAATGAACAGCTGCGACCCACGTTGAATGTAATGTGTCGTCTGGTGGCCTGAACAATTCATGAGGAGCATCCAAGACGAACATGAAAGTTTAGTTGAAGTTAGCCGCTACAGAACGATGGTTACAGAGATTCATCGTGAGCCTGACACGCAGGAATCTCCTGAGTCGCAGCCGGGTCGTTCATGCATGTATACAGGATACACATATTAAATAAATTCGATACTGGTAAAAGTTTAGTATCATGAAGTTCACTACGATAGAGTTATTATAATGATATTATATGTAACGTAACGCATATAAAATGGGGCTGAAAACCAACGGGCTAACCCGGCAGCCCAAACTAGGTACATTAAGTTGCGAACCAGTTAAGCCTTCTATTGGGCTGGATGACAGCAGTCTGTCCACCACTCAAGTTATCAGATATTCACACACGCACACAACCTGATACATAAACTTTGCAAAGAGGTTGGCTACAATGAGCAATCGAACGCAGTTCAGTTATAGGTAAACCAGGCAAGGAAGGGTGGTAGTTCAATGGACAAAAATACACTCTGAAATGAATGTTTGTCCTTTTGGGAAATACTAAATATATCCGGTGGATTCATGATCAGGCGTTCAATTCCTCCTAGTCAATACAAGCGGGTAAATCATAAAGCCGGAGGAATTTCATAACATGTGGGGGATCAGTAAACAGGATTTTACAATAGCGGGCTAAATCAGTATTCCCTAAACTTCCTGCCAGTTAGTGTGAGTGAACAAGCGCTATTACCGATGGGCTATGGAGGAAACCTAGGTGAATATTCGGCTAGTTCTTCAGATTCAGAATACCTCACATGAAACATTTTGAGCGCCACTCAACGTGTTTGACCTAGTTGTTTAAACTTGTGCCACAAAATAGGGTGAGAAGGGCGCATGTAGAGTTAGACACCCATTTGCAAGTTAAGATGATGGTAAGGGATGACTCAAATGAATCTGGATCGTTTGCAGGTTGGTGAACTTTCGGTGCTAGGCCGAGATAGTGGGTTCCAAAGAGTTTCCATCAGCCACATAATTCGTGCCGTATCAGCAGTAAACTTATACTAATTTAGTTCAGGTTGAGGTTTGTGCTTCAGCTTCAAACTACTTCTGATGATTCCTCTTGACCTATAACCGCACGTCGTTATGTGTCAGTTCGACCGATCTGGACGATCGGGATTTACAATAAGCTGAGAAAATAATAGTACATTCATGGCTGTTTCTATGAGAGTTGGTATTGACAGGAGTGAATATGGGATTGAACGCACTGAACACTGATCGATTCACTGCTACACTGATCGTTCTCAATGAACGACGGAAATCAAACTGGAAGTGAGTAACGTCAGCCTGCGAAACGAATGAGGTATACGTTAGCGTTGGAGTGGCGTCTGCCAAGAAAGACGTCGACCGCTCATGGGGGGCGATATTATTTCTGAAATTTAAATATTTTCGACCTCTTCGTGCTATTGTGAATTGGAATTCCCAGACGTACTGACAAACTTGATATCTCTAATCGATCACTACAAAAATTGTCTGCATGTGTTGGGTCGTTCTGAAGTAATGTGCACTTTTTAGATCAATGCGAAAAGGATCAGTCCCGTAGGCGTTGATCAGCCCAGCTGGAAGCTTGCTAATAATGGTAAATTTTGCACGGTACTAACAAAAGTGGAAAATTACAGAATCCTAGGGAATCTGACAGAATCACCTGGATGATCAGACGGTTGAACAGGTGCCTTGTGTGTACATCAAACGAACAGGAATGGCTACAGTCTGAACAAACGGCAAATTAGGTGGGGTCCGTTAAACAAAGCTGCTTGAAAGGATTATCGGTGTATGAATGAAGGAATACTACCGTTTGTACAATCAATAAAGCGGGGTGATATGAAGTGGGGCTTAGATAAAGAAATATAAATCTCCAAGTATTTCTACTATCTGACGAGCATATACGTCACCACAATCCGCAACCGGTTCCACAGGCACTTTGATAACAGTAGCTGACAACATGGGGCTCTCGCATGACCTCGATACCCCACGCGTGATGAGACTAGTATAGTGCCGAAATCTGCAGTGGCCACAGTTCCCGGTATTTAACAAAAACAAACACCTCAGTTGTCTTACTCATATGATAACCCTTGAGGCATGTAGATGCTTTGATATTATTTGAACCGGAACAATAAACCTATGCTCATGCACGTGTAAGCCCACTCCAAAATGAACGTGAACCGGGTCAGACGAACTTCTGAGTGCAGATAATTCAGATGGTTCACTTAGTCTCAGTCTTCCCAGTTTCGCTAACTAAAACGCAATATGTCGATGGACCAAAGCACCAATGATTCATTCGCCACAAAGAACGATTGTGATCTGAATAAGTCTGCATAAACGTAATACACTACTCATAAGGTTGCTGGAAATTCTCCGACAGCCCACGACCGGTTTCGCCTTTCTCGGGAATCATCAGGTAGGCGCAGTCCCCGAGTTTCCGTGAACTTTAAGTTCTACTTGAAACCAAATTACACGAAATTAGCGAAATACACACATTTGCAAGCAAATTTGGTTTTGCGGGACACTCACCTGGAACCCAGCTGAATCTCTCGCTCATGATGTTTTTTAAGCAGCTGAATGTGCTGCACCAGGTCGCCTCATGTTTCAGTTGGTGCGGTATTCGAGATACCGCGATGCATGTACAGGCGCAATACACTACTCATAAGGTTGCTGAAAATTCTCCGACAGCCCAAGACCGGTTTCATAAACCAGAGATTCAGCTGGGTTCCACGTGAGTCTCCCGCAAAACCAAATTTGTTTGCAAATGAGTGTATTTCGTTAAGTCTGCGTAAGCTCGTTAACTCCGGTGTGTACCGTCCCAGTCACACGCGTCGATCGGGGTAAGATTCGACCGCCATGTGGGTGTCTGTCGGCTGCACTAAGGAGTGCAGACAACTCGGGCAAACTCAGGCAACGATTTGCCACAAAAATAACCACCAATTCCCACTGTAAATTAACTTGGTAGCTCACCTTGTCCGCATACCGACGGTGAGAAGTAAATTTGAACGAACTAGCTCATTTGACTACCCGCTCCCAAGCCCGATACCAATTTGGACTTCGCTTACTCGCCGAGTGATTCAAACTTTTTGACGAGTTAGGTACAGTCTGAGTGCATACGTAACCCGCTGAATGCACAGAGTTGTTGTGGCCAATATCTCATATAAATCTACTCATCAAGATAGGGTTTCGATTCGATCAATACACTTCTTCTAGCAGCAAATTCGGTTACATTAGAAGTGCGGCTGCATTTCGGCCGCATCATAGTATTGGAAGAGTGTTGCACCAAGGGTTATCGGGTTAAAGAAACACCACAAATTTCTAGGTTGAATCTTGGGGAACTTTTGTGGATATTCTAGTTTTCTTCCTCAAGTTTGACTTAGGCATGCAAGTATTTTAACTTCGTAAAGCGTGAGGTGATCCCACGTCATTTACTCATCTGAACAGGAGCGTACACTTGGTGCACACATGAGATATTTCTGCTTTATCATAACCGACCACTAACGACCAAATGTCGACGTACCGAGTTCTTGTCTGGTAGGCTGTTCCTTCTGAGGGCGCTGGTTAGAACAGGGCAACAGTGGCAATCTCTTGGTATTCGATAGTTCAGTACTAACCACTGGACTTCGCCTTGTCCAAAGACGTGCAACAGGCTTGTATCTATCATCAACCCAAAACCCTGTTATTAAGCTCGAAAGTATCAACTGATTAAGCTCCCGTTGAATATGCCAACACGAAGATTTGTGACTCCATGAGTTCTGTCCAAAATAAGACCCATTTTCTGTTTCGGTAGCCGCATGCCTCCGGAAGTTTACAGAGTACGGAAAACTGAGGATATACACTCCAGCAATATTTTATCACTTACATGTGCATAGATTGTGCACTGTATTCAAGTGGCTTTCTAAAAGTGTGAGGGAAAACTACTGTTCTACCCCAAAAATTGTGTGATATGCCTAATTTGTGAGTGCCCTGATAATTATTAAACTGACCTTACTTTGTGACGACCCTTGGCTTGTAAATTTACCACTTTTAAATGGTCAGTATTTTTTCACGTGCTGATTGATTCCAGCAAAAGAAGCCTGCACAACTTAGAGCCAACCTTTTGACCTCTGTTGAGTCACCCAGGCAAAAGGTATTCATTTTCCTGTGTTGCGAAGAGACTTCATTGCTTGAGTCATTGCCAAGGTTACCATGCGATAGTTTGCATATAAAAACAACTGAAGAACTGGATTTCTCACCTACACTTTTGCACTTTAATTCCTGGTTGCTCCGATGTGCCTTGCAACTTGTAATCGAATACCTTCACCGCTGAACTTTACTCCAAAGCGAAGAAGCATTCACTAAGCGGCTTCTTCGAGCTTATCCCTCGGTGACTTCTGTAACATGGAATATACGATCCCAAACTGTGAGGAGAATACGGTAGGCGAACGAAGGTATGTTTAACCACTGTTGTTTTAGCTACCGAACAAAGAAATACGCCTTTCTTAGTTCTTTGCTGTACGAAAGATCCATAGGATATCGGTGGGCCGAAAAATTTTCTTCCTGGGGGTATCACTTGTTGGATGTTCTTAATAAGACTTGAATGTTCTGTTTTTTGTGTGGTTTGCTGTGCACGCTGAACCTGAGACAAAGTAAGATCACTCTTAGTTGGATATTCGGTAAGGAGAGGACTTACAACTCTTTTGAGAATATTCAATGAACCAGCGGCCTGAGAACGATAAGACAGACATGGGAAAGAGCCCTCTGCGATGTCCGTTGATAAGTTCAAGCAGGAAAGAAAAGCCTCGTTTGGTTGAGCCTTTCATGATCCAACCCCATCTTCATGGAATGTAAATTTCGACAGAAAGCTGGGTAATCATTTGTTTCAGTGTGAGGATCGTTTACTAGTTAGGTAAGATAATTGGTCTGTTCAGCTGAAATAGTTTTTCAAGTAGGTCTGATACTGGTTTGAGGAAGAATTACGCCAAAAGTAAATTCAACTGTTTGGCGTGTGGTCCTGAAGCCATGAAGACGATCTTGTTAAGCGAAGGATCACTTGACTAGCCTTACTTGGAGGGTTTCAGTGCCCTCGAACTATTTAGCACTTTCCCTTCTGGGTATATGTAGAAGAAGCAAGCATTTAATCCTTGGATGACCGTTTGATTTGTTGAGTTATTTTCTAATGCCTCAAGTCACCACTTATCTAATAGTTGAAATAGTACAAGTTAAGCGGTAGGGTTACAAAATGAGCTCTTTCAACGCCGTAGGCATTTTGTATGGACAGCCAGCTGACCTGCAGATCAAAAGGTTAACTGGTTAAACGCAGCCGCCTCTGCGTGAGCAGATCGTGTGTATCAGGCGGTCACTGGAAGAAATCACACAAAGTGCTTCTGAGAAGATAGGGATGGATTGCGTTGGTGTTTTTTGACAGACCTTGAGGTTATGCAGCGGAATATATTGGATGAAGGACTAGACAACTTGAGAATGGTATATTCCCCCTTGGAGTCACCAGGTCAACCAGAAGCGCTGTCGACTCAAATTTGGTCGTCGCAGGTCACGTTGTCTGCCCCATAGAAGCGTTTCGCGTTATCCACCGGATCCCGTTCAGACTGCCGAAGTCGAGCGCTTAGCTTGCATTGGTCCTGTGAGGTACTATCTAACATATTCGCGCAGACGCGATGGCATCCTTCGACTCTACAGATCAGCCTGTTCTGCTACTCCATTGCATGACTCAACTCGGTTACTAACTCTACCCCTTGGTTGTGGCTGTTTTAACCATTTAACCGTTAGGCAACCTGGAGACGACGTCTCGAAAACAATATGTTCGTCAGCTGTCTTCTTAGGCCATTTGATTTCCCCACGGCTGTCTGTTAAATGTGGATGTCCTTTTGTAGAAGTTCTTTACTTCACTAAAATAATTCCTCCTGTCTGGTCGGACTTGGGTATCGAGACCACCATTGTGTGCTAAATCCATATTGACACAAAACACAACCACACTGCTGCCCTAAGCTTGCAGTCATACCAAACATTTCTGTCATCATTTATCATCACAGTGCAATGCAGAACAAGTGATCAACTTTTGAAGAATTCAAGTGCCCTATTCACGTGTGGGTGCTCATGAGTTCATTCATTGTAGGTTTACAATATACATCACACGAATACATAATTTAATCAGCAGGTATACTAGAAAACGACAAATGCCTTTCATTAGTGTCAGCCAAAGATAATCGCACACTGACGAACACGGGAGGTTTTTCGATCATCTAGAATAGCCGCTTCTGTTCAGAAAAACAACGGATTTTCAGTATTAGACCAGCGAAGCAATGGTTATGTGAACGTTAGTCTCACTTCAAACAAAAGACTTCAACCTCCTGAAGTATGGTAGAGTTCTTCCACCCCTATAACGGACACTTTTGTGCCGTAAGTATACGCGTTGGCCTAGGCAATTTTGGTAATAGCAATGTCAGTCACTGATACTTTGTTCAGGCAAACCGGTTAAACGCATCCGCACACGAAAGATACAAGAAGGTATTTGTCATCTTGTTAGTGTACGACCAAACGAGTTCCACGAACGACAGAGTAAAGGTAACATGGATTCCGTTCTTTAAGGACTCGCACTGGTCAAAATATTAACCAAATGTGAAAAAATTTATCGAGAAACAGCCGATGAGTTTATATATAATCCTAATCGCTGGAGATTTCAAAGCGCAAATAAGCCGTCTCAGGCCTTCCATCCTCCTTCCGCTGAACAGCCGTGGAACCAAACCGAGCATGTAGCCATTAGCTGCCGGCGGTGAGGCTCAACCGACCATTCTGGAATATGTATGCTCAAAAGTTTTTGAGTCACGTATTAGAAAAAATAACTGATGCTGTGGCAGTGGTCTATTATGAAGATGGCGCACTTTTCTGTTCCGACTTAACTGGGTTGTTCGAACTTATTTGGGAACAAGAACGCGTTCAACACACCTCTAGCCATAAAAGTCAAACGAAACCTCTGTTCTAACGGTAAAGCTGGCAGCTTGGCGCCTGTCATAAGGCTGCTACTAGCTTCAGTAATAGTTAGACGCTTAACCGTGGCACGTGAAATGCAGATCTGAGAGGGACAAGTTGGATTTCTTTCGGGGAGGGTGTGCACTTATCACGTCTATTTCTTAGGCCGCGTCATACATACCGCCTACCAACACTCGCCGTTTTCTCCTACTTCAAAGGGCCCCTTGGATCAGCAGACAGGTGAGTTCTTCGAAATATACTTTGCCAGTAAGTAATGCCTCTGATGTTTCTAAAAATATTGTCACTACACGAATTATCAAGGCACGGGAACCTCTGTAATCTTGCATTGTTTGCGGCGTCAGAAGAGTTTAACTGGAACTGACGGACAGATTATAAGGTAACTGTATCATCTGTCTTGCTGTGTGATTGTGAAACTAGTCACTGGCTAAACGGGGTTTGTACAACCTCACTTGTGCGTGTTTCCTAGAAAGGCAACAGCCATATATACTATCCATTTCCATATGTATCACCTGGTATGCCACGATTATACTTCAAACGGAACCAAAGTTAGAGTAATACGGAATACAAACAAACACAATACCCATCTTTAAAAAATGGACTATTTAATCCAAGAACCATTCAGCTGTCGCACAAAACCAAATATGCGATCGACCCTCGAGAAGGGACCTCCCCCCAGAGGGAATTGCTTTGATAGGGTCTCACAGGGCATTCTTCAATCATACGGAAGTCCTGACGAGTTCTTTTTCCATAGATGGTTGTTACACAATTAAACACAAGGAAGTACGTGCAGGCACACAAGTTTGACGGAAAATCAAACAATGGCAATTAACAACAGGTGGTTGGTTAGCAGGCGGAGAGGACCCACCCTAATTGGTTGATACTCGAACGAAAATGTGGACAATTGGGCAAATGGAGGAAGTGTGACGAAGGGCACTTTGACTCTAAGCATCTCAATGAAGGAAGCCAGACGAATGCTTCTCCAAAGAGCGCTCAATTTTATACTACTCATGAGTAGCCCAGGATTGATAGAAAATATCACCGGCATATCGCACACGGTGATCTGATTTTGAGGAGGTTTCAATCTGAAATGATAGCCGTCAGATATCGACAAACACACATTAAAGAGCGAAACGACCAACATCGATCCAGGAAGCCAAAACAAGAAAGAGGCGAGGACTGAGTGGGATAAGATAGGGGAATGTGAGGTGCATTCGCATCACTCGGATGATTTATTGCACTCATTATTGTCTTGGTCAACCTATTTAGCCTTCTTCAACACCCACAGTAAAACTTAGGTAACATGGCCCAAAAATTCATTGTTACCTAAGGTCGCTTCCAAGCTGTTTGACAATGGGTTTTCCAGTGACAACTCTGTGCAGCCGTCTACTGCTCTCACCGTTGTTGTCACCGAACGGAGAAGCAACACAACTCGCTAAGATAGGGGATCAAAATGATGTTTCAGGGTTGTAAAGGCAGAAGACATCGTGGATGGGGAAAAAGCTAGATGGAAGGAGACGTTTAGAGGGACTGGTGTATATGGAAACTGGTCAAACGAACGCTCAGATACGAACCTTAAAACCTTGAGTAAAATAGGATCTCTAGCTAACTGTGTGCATTTTAGGCACAGAATTTCTCTGCTATTGAGGGTGTGTCGTGATGCGGCCCTCGGTTCCGCGCCACGCATGGTTCACCAACACTGCTAAATTTTCGCTTAGTCGGTTCTTTTGAAAACTTAGTTGAAAAGCACTGAGGGGTTGTTTACGACAAACGTATCAAACAATTGAATTACTGTATTGAAACATCGTTCCCTTCAAGATCGACTAGAAGAGCTAGGAAAGTGTGTATTCCATTGAGTAGGACAAGAAAGTTATGTACACGTGAAGCGCGTCGACCAGCGCGCCACAAAAGTTAACCAGTACTGCGGGTTAGAATATTGTCACCCAACTTTTGGGATTGGTAGCGTTCAAGCAATTCGCGTCGACGCTGCTCATGATGGCGAATGAGATCTTGATGGTGAAGGTAAGCATCACCCAGTGCTTCTTGCCTGTCTTCCAAGCATGGGCGTGACCTGTTGGAAAAGACGAGAATCAGGAAACAAATAGCCGATGAAACTCAACGTTGAGGAACTGATAAGCATATAACCAGGATAACGCTCATGTGATAGAACATCAACCTACAGGCTAGAATCCTCCATTGCAAAAAAGGACTGGGCAATGTGTGGTGACTCCGCGGAATAACTTGAGCTAGTGGTTTACAAACGGTACTGTTGTGCTGTTTGGAATGTGTTCACGACCGTAGCAAAGAAATCACTGTTTGGTCATCAGGCACATCCGAGAGTAACTAGGTAAGTCAGTCTTCCGATCGGTACATGGCCTGCAGTCAGAGTGAAGACTGAGTTGCAAAAGCGGAGCATGGCGGATATGGTTTACCTACACATCAAGTATTACCGGGTTATTGTGCAGTAATATCGCAGGTAACACACACGAACTTCCGTGGCAAGATATTAGTGTGGATACTACTCATCACTTGTAAGTAGCGTCGTGTCAATGGAAATAATTCGACACTGTTTGAACTTCAACATGATGCGTCCTTTATGCAGCGGATCCAATTTTCTGTTAACACCATCTTAAGCTGCAGACGAGAGTTTTGCCTTAAAGACACCAAAGTGTTTTTCATGAATGCCGCAAAAGCGAGCAAGTGTCACAAGTTGAATTCACATCAGATACGGACAAACAGAGGTGACATCATCAGTGCGTTATTGGGGAGCGTAGTGGTGCGTAGCGCCACTACGCTAAGCACCACTACGCTCCCCAATAACGCACTGATGATGTCACCTCGATTGGTGACTAAACGTTTGCAATCAAATTGCCCAGCTCAGCGAACAAGCCAACGACCATCTACGCTACCTGAGCTACCAACATTTTCCTCTATAGAAAAGCGACTATTATAAACAGCCAGCCCGAGTATGGTTACTTGACACTAGAACGATCAGGAGGTTTTGTAGCCCCAAAAGAAAACAAACGGATTCTTTCGTGGTTGCGATAACCTCTTGAAATTTCGTGACTTTTTCTGGTTATTTATCCTCTGCATCTGATCCAAGGTTCACTTCAATTCATTAGTTTGTTTACAGTGGACGAGGAAGGTGATGATGACGACTAGAAATCTGCTGATACATCGATGATTATAAGGTGTCTGTGAAGGCATTGTACGAAGTAGGGTGTGTTGTGTGTGAATATCAACTTCAGGCGATTGCATGCTGGGGCCACGTATGCTTTTGGCGAACGCTGCTATGGTGGAATTCCGCACTAACAAATCAGCCTGCTCAAAGGGACCTCAGGACTACCGGGGTATATGAAAACGCCATAATCATCATCACCTTGAACAAAGATTTGTTAACTGGAAAACTAAGGGATCGAGCAGCTTATCCTTATTGCGGAAGACGAAGGTAGGCCCAGCCAAGTGAATCCAATGAGGACGGCACTGTAGCTTCGGATGAATGTCAAAATGATGACTGTCCAATTCCTGCAGCATGTGATGTCAAAAGCAAGGAGGTCAACACAAATGGTGATATTGGATAGTCATACCTACGGACAAAGGTAGTGTGCGAAGTCGTCTTTGGAAAATCTGTCGTAGGGTTGGCTAACAGGAGAGGACAAAGGTTAGTCCTCCTCGAATAAAACACATGGAGTGATTAGCAGCCGCTGAAACATGGCTGACATAATCCTCATTTAAAGGCCGAGTCACAAAGATCCAGTTTTAGTCTGACGTGAGCGAAACATGCTTTAGCCATTTGCCGATTTGCGTGATAATTCAGAATATCCTCAACAGTCAGCAGAGCACACATAAAGCGAAAATCGATCAACCTGAACGATCCTAGGAGCCTGTACAGAACATGGAATCTTTCCTAACATTCCGGAATAAGTTGGTTCGAGATGGGAAAATTCACTCTCATCCATCTCATTTTCTGTTTAAATCTTACATACTAGCGCTTTCCCAGTACGGAATTTTGTATTCTACTGAACGGTGCTTGAGTCCACACTCCAATCCTGAGTACTATTGGGTCCAATTGGTCCCATCTTACGCCACCCCCGAACAAGCACACAGTGAAACGGGAAACAGATTCTGAGATATCAAATTTTGAACTCGCATTAGCTCACTGCTTATCGAAAACAATATGTTCACTAATAGGGAGGTAAACGGGAAGTAACCAAGGTAGTGTTAACACAGTGGTTCTCAGAGGTGACTACATATCCGATTGTGATGCAAATAGTTGACTCGTTTGAAACGATTCGCAATTCTACCGGACCCGACCGTGGAATAGCTACTTCACTAGCGTGCACTTAGGTAAAACCGACCGCTCATGTAGCAGAGGTGCGTTGACACCAGAACCTCAAGGTGAAGTTCCTTTGGATTTTGAATCTAAAATAACTGTATTGTCAAACTCGATTGTGAGCCCTCCCAAACCCATTATCTTATCCTGTGAACGGAACTTCCGCAGGATATCCGAATCGCACTAGAGACCGTCGATTAATTGACATGCAACACCCCTGACACCGTAAAGTTGTGCGCAACAGCCGGATAGTAGAAGTGAATTGGATCTAGCTGTGAACATGCATATTTCACATTCATGTTTTGATTGGGTGGTCTATGGACTTAAAAGCAATTATAAAAGTGGATGCTGAAGGAACCGATCGCAATACGATTATGAGCAAGTTTAAACAAAGCGACCAACACTCACCGGTACATTTTCATTAAATCATAGCGATCTACCAAAGTCAATTTGTCGTTCACTTGAGCCAGTTGTTTAGGTGTCAGATAGTCCAGTGCACTCGGGTCAATCCCACGGTAACCGTGTAAAAACCATTGAAATTTCCACGGTGGTGGGAGTAGCTTGACCTGAAAGCGGTGAAAAAAGTTCTGCAGAAAATACTTCACCATAAACAAAGCAGCTACGAGCAAGATGATGCCAACTGTCCAATTACCGATGTGAACATCGTCTACAGACGGAAGCGACAGTCACTCATGGGACATGTAAAGTGTCTCTGTAGCCCGTCCTTGATGAATAATGAAATTGCCCGAAGATTTGGAGAAATACACTAGCACTAAAGGGCCATTAGTGGTGTGGGATTTGGAAATTTCAATGGAGATTTCGTCCTGTAAGTGAGGCAAATCTATGCTGAAAAGCGGAGAGGCACTGTACAGCTGTTTCATCCTTATTGGAAATCATCAACAGTGCGCTACCCACCTCAAAAAACTCCAACTAGTAGTTCGGCCGCTCGTGAGATGCGCCGCGCCCTTCTGATGATTTCCAGTAAGGATGAAACAGCTGTACAGTGCTTCTCCGCGTTTCAGCATAGATTGGTTTCACTTGCAGAACGAACTATTCACTAGTAGGTCAGCAATTTTTGCCGTGATAGCGGAAGCGCTGGGGAATAGCTGATTCTACAACAGGAGGCGAATTATGTTTAGACGTGGATGTTTTGCTCGGAAATAGTCGCTTTATAACTCAGAGGTCACTCTGAAATAAAACGTGCCAGGTGAAGAAAGCAGAAGTCTTTGCCAGCCTAAATGACATCAGCTATCGAAAGCGAAATTCATCGCAACAGCCCGAGTAAGGAATGCCTAGTGCCATCTGTTAAAAGGATTTTAGCCAAAGAAATATGGCTTAGAAGTTCATTATACATGCCGGCAAGCAGGAGAGATGGCAATGACTTGATTGGGAGACAAGTTTGATAGTAAAAGATAGTCACATGATGCCAACAGAAGCAAACCTGTGAGTACCACAAAAAGTGAAAATGGAGAAACCTACTTTCTTCGGATTGACCGGGACCGGGGTGTTGGATGAATGTGGAACTGGTGCCATGTCAAACGGAACCCGACTTTCTTGTAAGGGAGCATCCCGAAGGTAAAGTAGGTTCTGATCTAACCGCTTCTCTAGTAGGAGCACTTCCAATGACTGCAACGTGGGGTTATAGAGTTCATACTTGATTTCAACGGCTAGGAAATAAAGATAGAGGGGTAAGTTAACAAAACCTAGTCTCATTGTAGTTTGTGCGGTTCCAACCAAAGATAGAGGATCACAAAGAGAGCCTCTCTTGGTACACTTGAGCGAAACTATCCCGAACTAATTTCTATGTAAGTACTCTCAGCTAGTGATGAATGACAAGTCCTGTGAGTGAAGAGAAATACATTAAAATGTTCAGGAGTTATAACAATCAGTACATGAATCTTATCCTTAATAGACTTCTCCATTGTTTTCAAGTGTCCTCCAGCTTCATCACTGAACCAACCTGCAGCTCCATGTATGTTATGCTGTCGACAGTCCAATAATAGAATCAGGACAAGATTTAGAACAACCTTTCGACTGCCACTGTCGTTGTGGATTCATGCTATACTAGATGTGAACGGACTCATCGACCCAATGGGTAACTTTTATTCATCGTAGTTGTTATGCACGCGTTTTCACACCATATTAGGAATAGTTTTGGAGGAAATAACTCGCCCATGATGGATGAACTGACCACACCTTATAGGTTGCGCTGGCTTGGTTACATGCTCCGTATCCAAGTTGACCGACTTTCCCCGAGAGCTTTTTTCACACAACCATGCGAAAGGTGGAAACGAGCCAGGGGGAGTCAAGCAACGATTTGGCAGCAAAGTACGAAATCCATTAACAGCAAAAGCAGTAGCGCTGGTCATTGCTATCTCTCTGAATGGGTACCCAGAGACGGGCTACATCAATAATTAAAGACATTAACAAATATGGTCCAGTGGCGCATACATTGGCGCGCATGTATCCAGGCTCTTGTCTGCAGTGAAAGGTTCACGGTCACTCCTGGATTCATGCGTCAATTATATCTGTTACTGTCTCCAACGCGTAGCTATCCACTCCTGTCTCCAAGATCATCGGTGAACGAAACCCTAACAGCCATGACCACTGTACAACGTGTACGCGTTTTTTACGGCTGTTGCTGATGACGATGAGGCGGAGGAGGACAGTCCAATTGGTATTTCCCATTTGAATGTAATTTAGAACTCATTAAATTCATCGGTGAGTGAGATCACTTGCACAGAGACTGTTCAGGGAGACTTTATTCAGCTTGACTATTCTGCAATAAATTAGTCGCTTCATGTGGCTCGCGCATCCCCAAAATCGCTGGCAGGCGCGCGTTTCGAACCTGTAAAGCAGACTAGACGCACTGTTCTCGTTTGAAGCAGCTAGGCCGTGCAACATCTATAAGAGATAAAACAGATAAAAAACAAAGCCCTCTCGAAAAACAAATCAAGGAAACCTCACCGGTCTTTTCTATCACATTTCGCACGGTGAATGTGGTCCACAGTCCTTCATTTAGCCGTTCAATGCATATACCGACAAATCGGTGAATGCCGTCTGGAGCAAACTTGTCCGCGATCGATACAGCTAAAATGGAGCCTGAAACGAGGTGCAGAAAACAAACCATTACTTACTGTTACCGAGCGGGACCACGTATGACGTAATCATTTCGGTGGAATGATCCTATAAAGCTTGTCTGCTTGTACGATATGCCAATCTTACGTTAACTACAAAAATTAAACAGGATATATTTCACGAGCACACTCGGTGAGTACAAGCACGGAAGTGGCTACAGACTGGGCACAAAACCTCGCCTAAACGATCTGCCACACACAGGTGCTCGTTCTGGTCTGCAAATCACTTTTAGTGTTTACTTAATTCCGGACAATTCGGCTTATTCTGGCTTCACGAAACTGATGTTGTACTTGGGAGTAAGACAGATGCAACCCATATCGGCTGGGCCAAAATAGGCTGCACCATGTCCTCTTGAACCGAGGATTTTTGTGCCTTTGGTAGATCGAAGTATAACTCCATCGACGGGGCCTCAGAGGTCGTGTGGTGAAGTTCGATGGCCACACGTGCAAGGTCTTGGAGTTCCTAATGATGGCATATCTTATGTATGCTGCAATGTTGTTCCTGGCTTTCACTTGTGAACCATTTTCAGCAGACATTATACAGACGAATAATTGTTGTGCATACTTTAATTCGTCACCTTTTCTAGGGAACAGTGGAATTTGCCGAAGAGAACGGTTTCAGTAGCAAATGGGCTCTCTCAATTCCTGATAATAAAGACGAAACGCCGAAACCGGAGTACAAACGTGATCCTGTTTTATAGGACCATCAAAGCGCCGCGACCCACTATAAAGATCACCTCTGTGATTTGTGCCACACTGAAACATTGGACGACAGCATAGGAAGCACCGTAGCTCCACAGATCACCTCAAAAGGAAAAGCAAATAAGCGTCTGACTAAGAGCTGGTGATTCAGCTCAACTTTCAATTTTCACAAACGGTCACGGAGGCTACACACTTCTATCACAGCCCGCCCACGCCTGTATAGTTACTTCTCAGCAAAAGGTGCACATATCGATATCATCGTAAGTAAAAATGATTTAGGACTGCTTACAGAATGTGCAAGTGAGGGAACAGGTTTGATGGGTTCATCGGCAATGTTAGCGGTGAATGGTACCTCAATGGTGCCTCCCAACACTATGAACACAAGTCACAAAACAAGCATTTGTGTTCTATATTTACTTGGTGTTAATGAGCTATTCATCTAAATATAAGCTGCATGTCCTGTTTATAATAAGGTTCAAATGTGCGTGTTGCATAAAGGTCACCTTACGTTTCAGTTGGAACGTTATCACCATAAACTAGATATTCGACCGATATTCAGTTTAGTCCCCCATTAACACCAAGTGAATTTGCAAACGGGTGTATAATTCCACTTACGTCAAATTTGGTGTTCAAGCAGAAAATAAAATTGATGGAAACTAGAGGAACATGTGTGTCTGTGCTTCACAAAAGGCGAAACCGGTAGTGAGCTGTAGAATAGTTTTCAGCGAGCCTGTATGTTTACTAACTGATTTTTTGCCGACATTCCACCCAGTTTACGCTGTTGCCTCATCGGAAAATATCAGGTGAATGAGCCGAACATAGCTGGTAACTCCTGGTAACGCTTCAAAGAAGCCTTGAGAGTGCAGCCGAAGCCAAAAACTTCTGAGAGCTGGTCTCTTCCCAGAGTCTCAGCCACACAAACCGTGGATGGTGGTGAGCACTGTTGTGGGATTTTCAAGAAAGTGGCCTAGCTTAAACATTTCCGGGGACGATTGTTCAATTTCCTGCATTATGGTACGGTCTGATAAATCAACAGAATAGACCACCTGAAGAACAAAACAAAATCCAACGGATTTTTTGAGTGAGAACAAAACCCTGTTAACGTCTAAGGTACGATGTGTTGGTATGTACTGTCCGGGATGACGCAATGATCAGCGGTTTGTTCACTTATTCCAAATATAGTTATGCTATTCTAGAGGGATTACGACACTCATCCTTGGCGCTCATAGGTGGGAAAATCCTCTCTGACACCACAAAACGCACACCTTCAAACGCACTGCTCTCTATGAGGGGAATTCAGCCACTGGGAGTTTCAACAACCAGCTGTATGTGCCATTAATACAGGAGGAAAACTGCAAACACTAAGTGCTCTAAAGCAATACTGCTTTGCAGTCCATAACTACTTCAGGGACAACCTTGTAATAAGACGGATAATCAGGTTTCTGGTTGGTGCCAAAATATAAGGAGAAGCGGTACATGAATTTTGCATTCTTGTCTTTGTTGTCCATTTCATAAAACACATCTAGTGTCCTTTCTGGGAGTTGATTGTTCAGAGGGCACTAAGTTCAAGATAAAGCTAAGTGAGGTGGCCTCCAGTGAAGGATGATCCGTTTTGAAAAGCTTATGGGGAGAGGGGCTATTGTATTTGTTCACCACGGGTCATCATTCTGTGTGACCTTCAATCATGAATCTGGTTGGTTGTTCAGCCGCCAAACTTTGAATACGGCTTAGGCGTCAGGTGGACCACTGGATTGCATATCACGAGTTGATCAATAAGGAACGGTTCAAATCCGGTGTATACCAATTTGTGCACGTGAGACTTCCCGTCCTCCGACTGATGAGCAGTATACCAAAAAAGAAATCTGATCTATCGGAAGCAAGTCAGGAAAGTAGGAGGGCGAGTGAGTTCACCCTGGATCAAGTGGAGATTCATTTGAAAACCCCGCACTATCCAGAACTGGATCATATTCAGCCCTATACCGCGTTTCCGGGTACCGTAAGGTACAAGGTTATGCTAACGGATAGATTACCCAATGTGCCCAACCTGCTCATCCAACTCATCAACCGGATAGATTCCGAGGTACCGCCCTTGGTCAAGCTGTGTTATGGACAGAACAAAGATAGTTTCACCGAATGTGACCGCATTTTAACAACGCTGATAGCCACAAGGAAAGACACGGAATTATGTGACACGATAATCAATAGCTGCAGGCTTTTTGAGGTCGTACACTTAATTCAGCTGTTTTTCCTGCGCCTAGAAAACCCCCCGTTTGTAGCTCCTCCGTTATTTTGTGAAACCGTTTGTGGAAGCGGATTTTTCATACATCCCCGAAAAATCGCTCGCAGAGAATCAATGTGCTCCAAAGTTGCCAAAGTAACCCAAGAGTGCCTGGCTGGATTGAATATTTATCAACAAGCAACGGTTTCTTACTTTATACAACGATGTCAACGATGGTGCCAGGCCGAAGTAGCCTACCAACTCAAACAAGACTACACAATCAGTGCGAACAACACATACACAGAAGCGATACGGTTTTTGAGTAGGATGTTTGCTGATTGTTTTGTGGGATTGCCACAAGCATACGTGGCAGCAAGAACAATGTCTGGCCACTGCCAAACAACGTTGGAAATGAAGCGGGAGGTTTTTATGACGTTAGTTGGAGCCGTCGGTTACCATATTTGGCATGGAAACTCGATAGACACTTTGTACATACCAGGTATACAGCAACCGGGGATGCTGTCGAAAATTTACTCACGTCCATCTTCGACTGAAGTATCTTTGGCTAAACATAGCATGCAAAAAGTCCGCTCATTCAACTGGATCTAATGATGTGATGGCGATGTTTTCACTGAGTTGGATTAGTTCTTTTTTTGAAGAAAAAATCTGCTTCATTTTCCATCTCAAGATGACTTACCCACATAGAACTCGGGAATAGCGAAGGTCCGACGGCGTAGCATCATTTCTCGGCGTTCTAAACGCTCGCGTAAACGATCACGATAGCGTGGGTCCAAATTGTGTGGCACGAGCTCGGAGTACAGCCGGCTTGGTTAAACAGGGAAGCACAGGTTAACAATGAAGAAAACTGTCAGGATGATAAAGCTAATCTAATACTTTTGGAATAGCAAATCAGTCTGATAATAGTTAGGGAAAGGAGTAGAAAAATGAAAAGTACATTCAGGGTCTACTCACACGTGGTAACGTGCAAACGAGATGTGTGAGACGGAGGGAAACTTATTAACTGCATACACCACAAAGCTCCCGTTGTAGAGGTCAATGAAGGGAACAGCCATTTGGTGATTAGTTTTCTTCAGGAGTGAACCCGAAAAAGGATATATTTAATTCAAACACGTGAGCAATTTCTAGGAGGAAATAATGGTTTGACTATAGTCCTTTTTATCCATAAATATCAAAGTTCACAATGCAATTGATATCGGTTATCCACTTCATCAAAGCGGGAGTTGTCCTCCCAGAGGATTCATATCACAACAACTGGTGGTCGAGACACAAGGAAATCGCCAGGCATACCAAAGTGAACACAACAGAGGGCGTAGAACTTGCAAGCGTGTGGAGAGCGGTTTTAAAGCAGCCGAGCTGACACGTGGCGGTGTGGTTACAAGTGAAGAAGTTTCCCATACAAGTAATTTGAATCTGCACCACATGGCCCGAGTCCTAATCCGACTGCCCTAGCTCACACAAACCAATGAAAATTTGTGGACAACACCAAACTGGTGCCTTAAACCGGAAGAACAAGACCCCAAACAACATTTAAATGGGTGTTGATCCCCTAACCCATTCGCTAGCCATCCACAAAAAGTAACAAGAATCTCTGACCATCATTCAGCAATACTTAGGTTTGCTAATTAAGAGACCCAACTGATTGTTCGGCAGGTTGCCTCAAAACTCAGTCAATTTGGTACATTATCCGCTAGATCTGACGGAACTTGTGTTAAAAGCGAAATGCTGTGACAGAAGGTTTCAACCTGCCGATTGTTCGCCAAGTCCTTCTTAAACGAAGCGACTTCCTTACCTCTCAACTTGCATCAGTCCAATGCAGTTTCCAGACACTTCTGGTCTAAGTCACTGTGGGGGATATTCTTAACCTGGAGAAGTTTCCAGAGCCCAGGGAAAGCCTTTTAGGTCAGTTGGTCCTCTGGACATTCTTGATATTACAAAATAAACGGTTTGCACATGGATAGTGAGAGATATGAGACCCCCCATAAATAAAAAATACCACTCGAGATGGATTTCAAACGAGGGTATCAACTCAAGTATTCGAATTATAGAAGCCGGGAAATGGCTGATGATAGGGAATACCATAGTGCAGTCGTTCGGGAGAATGAAGGGCTGAGAAGGTTGGCCGAAAGCGGAGCATAATAAAAGGGTATGGAGGATTGAAAAAGCACAGACGAGTGGAACGATTGAAACTTTGTGGAGGTAAACGCGGCTGATACAAGTCCGGGGGAACATGTGAAACCAGGTGACGAAAACAGAAGAAATATCGCATCGCTCGCAAGAACCCGACAGCAAACTTTGGCGGGATAAGCATTCAAAGTACTGAGAGTTTGTATATGGTGGCCTAAAACCCAATGGATTAACGAAGTGCTGAAATGGAAAAGCCATGGAGTGGTTAACAGTAATCAGCATCATCATCCTGGAGGGCGCATCGCACCGACAGCACCCAGACTCTATGCAATATCTTTCATACCCCTCTGCCAGGTCAAAGGTTGGCCACCTTTCCGTTTCCACCACTCTGAACTGGGCACTCTCTTCGGCAAACGATGGTTCGGCATACGCAACACATGTCTCAACCAACGCAGCTTCTGGTGCTCGACATATTCTTCAATGAAGTACCCGTTGCCTGGTTACGGATTCGCCAACACCAACCCACACGAGCTACGGTTAACAGCGGGTGTGCGGATTCTGGAGGAAACTAGAAAAATTCCTTGATATGTAACAAAAAAGAGCATAAGGAGGAAGAGCCCTGAGGAGCCCCTGCGTCGATGCTACAGGCAGTGGAAACATCCTCACTGAGGAGCGAACACATTTGTCAGTTGTTCACATTTGCCATACCACTTATCTGTTTCGGATGTAGCCCACACAACGAGAGTTTACAGAGATAAGCGCACCGCACCCGATAAAAAGACCTCCAAAGTATCTGTTTATCAGTTTCACTTCGTAAAATTTGTCCGACGCGGTGTGAATGCTAGAATGCACATCAAAAGATCTCGTGTAAAGCGGTTAAACTTGTAACTGTATACGTAATCACTCAGTGGAGTATCCCTCGGCAGATCATACATAAAAACTCTAGAGCTTTGGTAAAAAGTGGACCGACGGAAACGGGATGACAGATGTCAGAGTTTGGGGTTTGCTCACGCTTAGAAGCTGAGGGAAAATGGGTCAGTTTACAGCATGCCGGAAAAACACCGGTAGCCGGGGACGAATTGAAAAGTCAAGCTATGGGAGGGGCCACTTCGCATTTAATCTTCTGGAGCAGAATGAGTGATAGTAATATCAGTACCATAAATATCGAATGACAACAGAAACTAACTGAGATAACATATGGGAATGACGAATAGTTCAAACGGTGTTAATGAATAAACAGGTATGACGGAGGGAGGATGAAACGTAGTCCCGGGCAAAGCGATTCATGAAAAAATCGGTTTTCCCTGGGGTAAAGAATTTAAAAACACACCACCCCCAGAAATGGAAGAGAAAGAAGAAGTGAAAAAAATTAAACTTGGCGTATGTATTTTACGGAACCGTCGTGCATCATTTAACAAGTGTATAGGTTAACCGAAGGACAACCTTCTCAGTTGATAGAACAGTAGCTCGGAAAAGCGGACACGATTGACTTGGCAAAACGAGATAGAATGTGATGCGGCTGAGGTCTATAGATGTTAGCGGGGTGGAAAAATAGTGAACCCAGTGGGTTGGTGATGAAGAATAGGTCCATGGTTTGTGAGCTAGCGTCGTCACAGTCTAGGACGGAAGCAGAAGCCGTCAAGTTTGAAATAAATTAATAGTAATGGAAGATCACCATCTCAAGGGCAGTTTGACCGGTGGCAGTTTACCAGGCAAGCCAGTTGGAGATAGGAACATTGAAATCTGGTGATCAGGTGGCCTTGAGTCTGTTAACCGAGCTTGGCAATCAACTTGCAAACGTTTCGCCCCAGTTGGGGAGACACCGTCAATCAGGACAAGACATCTGCACGCTAATCGTCAAGCTCGGCGAATAGATCGACGGTCAGTCAACTGATCAACCGCCGGTAAAAGCAAGCGAGCTACCAGTGAAAGGAGGAGCACCCTCGAGTGCGGAGCTGTTTATTGACCAACACGTTCTTAGCGGTTACAAGCTATTACACACGAAAGCAAAAGCCTCATTTGCACAGTTTTTGAAAAGTGAACATACTCAGGCGTCTTCTTGAACTATCCTGGATGTCCTTTGAATATTGAATAATAACGAACAAATACTGCAAAACGGTTCAATAATTACTGTAGCAACCATCTATTAGTTTGCCTGAATGAGTGTTTGGAGGTGTAGGCACCTCAGAATGATTGTAATAGGCTGGCACTGAGTCCCTTCCCCATCCACTTTTATTCTTTCAAATAAATCACGGTTGTACGGTAGCGAAGGATCATTGCTGAACACTGAGGTCATGCTGTCGATGATGATGAAGAGATGCAGGGACGGCACTTTGACACTTAACCAGACTCTACTCGCAGGTTTCATCAGTAGTATACAACGTTACACACCTCCCGTTCAAAAGTTTACTTCCGGATCACCGCCTTTGGCCACTAACCATTCCTTGACCGTCAGGTTGTTGCATTCTGCCAGGCTATTTGTCTGCGGATGGTAGGATGCCGTGCTTAGCCATTCGAGACCCAGCCACAGCAAGCAACCCCTGAATTCTTCACTCTCAAGGTACAGCCCCTGATATGTTAGGATTATTTTCCGCACTCCATGGCCTGCCACAATGTGATGCATGACCACTCCGCTGATCGCAGTCACTCGTTGATTTGGCATAGCTGCCACCTCGACTCACCGCGACAGGTGTTCTGTCACTATCACACCGTATTGATTGCAACTAGCTGTAACGGAGAGGGCCCCATGGCTCAGGGGACCGTAATTCCCCGATCTCTGATAAAGGGATAGGTCCCATGGGATGAGTTGCTCCTGGTGTATCCCTTTTCATCAGCTGGCATCTTTTACAGGCCACACCATTACATTGCTTCTCATCCCTGGCCAGTGGACCCTCTACGGAAGCGAGTTGTGCGTTATGGAGCATCCAGTGTATGTGCCCTCTCGTGGCATTCGACAATCAGCTTCCGTCTCAAGTCACAAAGTATCACATGCAGTACAACATACGAATCGTTGGCCTTCCAGGATAGTATGCCAGCTTCATTTATGCTCAGTCTATCGAAGCTCTCAGAATATCTCCAGTCCTCTGACTATCTCCTCGTCCTCAATACATCTCGCGTCCAGTAAGTTGGCTGCAACCTCCCGTAGCATGGGATCCCGCTGCTGTAGTCGCACCAACATCCCGGGATACAGTTCGACGACGAGAATATTGGCACGGATCATGATCTTTGGAGTTTAATTTCCAGCCCCTTGCTTTGAAAGGCCATCGGCCAGATGGTTCTCATCCTCCAGTACGTGCCGTCCCCAGCGCACCAGCTTTCCGCTGGGATCTCTGGTGGTCCTGATCCACTCAAGGGGTTCGTGGCCAATTTCGATGGGAAACCTGTATCCCTGCAAATATGGCCACCGTCTAACAAGGGTCCAGACGATCGATGGTTGAATACCTCTGCTCAGTGTTATTTAGGACACGAGTGACATATTCAACGACCCCATCCTTCTGCTTCAGGACTGCACCGACGCTTCGGTCACTAGCGTCCGTTTCGACAGCGAACATCTTCCTGACCTTCGGCATTTTGAGGATGAGTTACTGATCTGGCATCCGCGCTTTCACACGCTCGAAGGCCTCGTGTGCTTCATTTGTCCATTCAAACCCTCCATTTTGACGGAGCAAGTCGTACAGTGGAGCAACAATCGGGTTGAAATCCTTGACAAACCGGCTGTAGTATACTGCTCGTCCGAGGAACTGCCCTAAGGACTGGACAGTCCTGGATCCCTGCAAGTTCTTTCGACAGTGTCTTGTCCCTTCCTTGACCCACTTTATGACCGAGCAGTGTCACCGAATTTCAAACGAGATGTGTCTTTGCTTCATTGATCCGCAGATCAGCTTCCCGAATACGGTTCAATACGGTTGAACGCTGATTTGTGTACGTACGAATTCTGTACCGCTTTCTAATAAGGGCATGCATCAAGTGACCAAACCAACTGTGTGATTTGGATGACTTCTATCACAGCAACACACAAACAATAAAAAGGTAGCAAAAAAAAGCACCAAGTTTAAAAGTCAATCCTACATAAGCGCTTAACTCGACAAGCGTGTTTAGCCACTTTTTTCAATGGCTGAAGCCGATCGATAGGCGTATAATATTTTCCCCATAACATGTTCATAACACCAGACCCACGGACGTTACGAAGGAGATACAATACACGTAAATAACCACAGCTTACGACTCACGAAAGTTCCAGATCGGGTTTGACCAAGGCTGGAGTCAGCTGGACTGAATGGGTTGACGGCAAATGCTGATCACGATACGCATCCAACTTTTCGGAATTGATTTTCGGAAGGTATCGCTTGTGAAACTCTGGAGGCAACTGGCGCTGTCGGCTCCATCGGCAAGGAACAATCGCCACCGCGCCCGGTAAGTTCGACACCAGTGAATTGGAAGTAGTCAGTCTAGTTAACCGGGTACAGATCATACTGTGTTGTTGCATCAAAGCTGTTAAAATAGTGAAAAACATAGGTTGTGCAGGCATGTTAAAAAAGGATTATTGGAGTACCTGTCATTCGGTTTCAGTAGCTGCCCGTGCAGTTTCCACCCCATGAGGACCCCTTTAAGCTGGTCCCGTGAGGCGTCAACTAAGTATTAAATATTTCTGGAAACACCCAGATCCATTTGGGGATAATATCTAAGTATATATATATATATATATATATATATATCAACGAGCATTATAGGCACAGTGGCTACTAGGCTGGAATTACTACGGATAAACTCCATTCAAACGCTATTCTATTTCCGTTTCAAACGGTTTGCAGCGCTTGTCGTTTATGTCATCTGCCCTGAAAAAATGCCGGATACATGTCATCCGGGCGACTGAAACTACGATACTTCATGAAATGCAACAAGGGTGCCGAAAATGGGTGCTTCACTGGCAAGTAATCATATGTTGCTATTAGTAAGGAAAGCAACGAGGTCCAAAAGAGGTAAAATGAGAAAGAGTAAATGGTCTAGTGCCATCTTAACGTAAACCTTTTAAGGGACCCACATATCCACACTTTCAATCAGACAGTCAAGCACCAAAAGTTGCGGTGGTTGGGCCATTTATTGTGCACACCCAATCATCGTTTGCCGGAAACAGTGTTTTCCGTGCCCAATTCATAGTGGCACAGGCGGACACGTGACCAACCTTTGATCTGGCACAGGGATGTGAAATCGGTTACGAAAAGCCTGAACACCGTCAGTGCGACTCGGGATAGAGTCTGCGTGATCCCTCTGCGCAAGATTAGAGAAGCTGCTGACCGATGTCAATGGCTTTCTTGTTATCGGTTTCTATCCAGAGTGTCTGAGTCTCTGAGGGTATGGGCATCCTAGAATGATTGTGGAATGCTAGCATTGGGTTCGTTCTCAATTTACTTTCATTCGTTTCTTCACAATAAGGCCTTTGAATAAATTATGTTTGTATGGTAGTGAAGTATCAGTGTTCAACAATGATGTGCTATCAGTGATGAATCAGACAATGTGAATAATAGTAATAATGACAATAATAATAATCTTTCAGCTGTAACACTCGTTCGGCGCCTAGATGCCACGCCACCCTAACACCAGGGCTGAGAAACTGCCAGGTTGCCCAAACCTAGACAGAAGTCGAGATGCTGAGGTTGCGTTCGGACCACGGATATACCAGTCTGTAAGCTCACGCCCTAACCTTATCCTTTATATGGATAAAAACTGACAGCAAAGACGCCGTTGAGGTAGATTGGCAGGCTGTGGCAGGATGTGCAGGGTTGGTATCGTCCTAAGTCACTGATAGTAAGTATCGTTGCTTGACTGGATACCCGTTGATAGTTGCCTCTGTGCGGCTCATCTTGCAATGTCGGTGAAGGAGTCTCACAGGCGAAAAAAATCGTTCAGCTGTAAATTCCTTTCGGTGCCTAGCTGCCATGTCACCCGAAGGAAGCACGAGGGCTGGGATACTGCCAGGTTGCCCAAGCCTAGACAGGGGAAGTCGAGAGGCAGAGGTCGGGTTCGAACCACGGACCTTTCGGCTCGTAGGCTGGCGCCTTAACCACAAGCGAAGAGTTGATCGCTGTCTGTTGGTCGTGTCTGCGTACGACTGTAGCTCTAACACCATCAAAGACAAGTTTTATGACGCCTTGAATACTCTGCT
Source organism: Opisthorchis felineus (assembly GCA_004794785.1). Taxonomy (NCBI): domain Eukaryota; kingdom Metazoa; phylum Platyhelminthes; class Trematoda; order Opisthorchiida; family Opisthorchiidae; genus Opisthorchis; species Opisthorchis felineus. The sequence goes on from SJOL01005566.1 coordinate 314,629, forward strand.
ATAGCGGGCTAAAACCTCAGATACCGTTGTAGTTGCCACAGGTTTGAATGCACAGGTTGACAGGCTTAGAGCATCTGAGGCTGGATTAGGTAGGCGAAATGGATTCGACTAGGTACGTATGGACAATGGCGAACGAGTGCATCAGCTATGTACTGACCGCAGGCAATTTTTGTGTAGTACTAACTCTCGAAATAACCGGAGTCGTCTGACTACATGGTGTCCTCAAACAGTGTGCCAGTCACGCTGGCCCAAACTAATCACATCGCCATCAGCTATTGATGGCGAGGATCAATGACTGACTGTTGCTCGTTTTCGAATACATTTGCGGATTCTGACCGCGCGCCCGTCCGAAGACACCTCTCTTTCTTTCCAGGGCCGTGTGAGGTTCGGACAAATCATTTAGCAACTGACAGACTGGCAGATCCCCAAGTTAGAGGAATATGTCGTCATCTTCTGGACTCTCCAAACTGCTCAACTGTCGGATGTGAATACGTGCTGAAACGAGATCGCCACATCTTTGCATATTGCCCAGAGTTTTGCCTGTGGCACGGAGCTACCAGGTCCGCTCAAGCACTGGATATCAACAGAACAATGACACTCCATGAATATTGGAGAAATGCCCCCGCCGGTCCCGAACATAATTTGACCCAAAGAATTATCATATGTTAAATGAAACAGCGGGCGCGCCGACCGTGAAGCTCGGTGGACACAGAAGAGCAAGAGGATGAAAGAGGAGCAGAATACCAGGAACGCCCGAAGATTATTTCGAAGGAGCCTTACAACCAGGTCCCCCAAAAGCGCCTGTAGGCGAAACCATCAAGGATCAAACTGGTGCGACCATCTTCAATAAAGAATAACTTCCCGACCGCTGAGCCGAGCACTTTCAACAACACACGTGGCCACATGCCGCCACTCATTTGGACCTTACAACTGAAGTATAACCCTGAACGATGAGCCTGGAATCTTCCACAACCCCGAAGGTTTATGAGTGCATATGTTCTCTCAAGCGCCACCGAGGTTCTCGTCCGAATGACCTCCCACCCGCATCGTTCAAAGATGGGGGTGAGCTCCTCAGTCTGATCTGTATGCCTGTATTTGGGAAGAGGAGACTGTCCGAGACAACTGAGGAGAGTGGGTAGTAGTGCCCATTATCAAAAAAGGGGCTCATAGTGAGTATGTTAACCACAGGTGGATCAGCTTGACCCCGGCCGTGACGAGACTTTTGACGTAATTTCTCCTTCGTCACCTTATGATGGCTAGTGAAACACTCATTCGAGAGCACCAAGCGGAATTTCGGCCTAGTATGGGTTGTTTTGACCAAACCTTCACACCCCGTCAGGCGTTGGAACAACGCCAAAAGTATAAATGATCCACAATTTTAGTATTCCTGTATTTCCAAGCCGCACTTGACTCGGTTGACCTGTCCGTACTCCTTGGCAAGCTTGTCCATCAAGGAATATCCCGGAAGTTTGTGAATATAATAAGTTCTTTGTACTCTCAAACTTAAAACGTAAGAGTATACGGAGAGTTCCCCAAAAGCTTCCGTATATAAAGTGGCGTCCGACAGTGATGATCGTGAGATAGACGTGTAATCACGGTATTTGTCCTCAGCTTAGTTCTCGGTCTGAGCCTCCCAAGCTAGCGTTCATGTCGAAACACCCACCGCCATCATCATCATCAAAGATAGCAACATCAGTGTTGACACTGGTGCGTCACTGCCGTACAACCATAAGGTTCGTCTAATATATATATATATATA